>JALGBA010004301.1:9065000-9136291 GCA_023970755.1 Azemiops feae | reverse complement strand
AGAGGAGTGTCTACAGTGAGACTCGCTGGCTTCAAAATGACGGATGCACCTGGATGATGAAAGCTCCGTCCCTTTTTATGGGCACACATGGGGTGTGATGCACATTAAAAAGGGGTGGGGCTTTGATCCTCAAGGTCACACTCTCAGTTTGAAACCAGCGAACACTGATACGTCCTTGATTCAGCATGAATAAAATTGATCTGAAAAAGGTTAGGCAAGAGGAACGAAACAGCTTCCACAAATGAATCTTGTATTTGAGGGCTCGCCAAGTGCTTGAAGAATTGACATTAACACTCAGTTTCAGATGTATTTGTGACCTTGTGAATTTAGAAGTTTTAAGAAATTCTTAGGCTTTTACAGTTGAAACGTATTTGGGCAATGCTCTCACTGCGAACATAAAATAATATCCATGAATTTAATGAACAAACCCTGGCATGCCTTCTGTCTCTCCTGATTTATTGGCTTTATCGATCTGGTTATTAGCTTGTTGCTCAACAGTTAGAAAAAAAAAATTTTCCCCTTGAGAAACTGCTCTGTTCTTTAGTCTTGATCCTTGCAGTGTGAATAAATGTCATCGCTAAAGATACGAATGGTATTTTTTAATTGCGATGTTTCTGATTTAATCAAAACTAGAATATGGGATCTGTTTTAAAATGATACATATGATACATCAAAATTAATTAATTAAAATTAAATATATTCATTCATAAGTCCTTATAGTGTGTTTCGGCACCAATGCATGGCAATTTTTTAATCTGACCAAAATTCCATTTAAGTATTTTAAAAATGCACTATTTCTTTACAGAATATACATTTCTAAACTGAAATTGGTTGGTATAAAATCAGAAAGTAGTAATTGAGTTCTGAACCACATATTAGCCAGGGATGTATAATTCTTATCAGTTTCCACTGAAATATAGTCAAACAAAATCTTCAATCATACTTACTATGGATATGAAAAAAATCTTGAACTACTTAGAATGGGGATGTGTTGAAGAATGCTGGGAGTTGTAGTTTAGCAATATTCCTCCATCTCTTGGAAAGGATGAACCTTGTTTTATAAAGTGGTTTGTTCACATACAAGAAGAATTATATAATGAATATAGAAAACATTTTCCTTTAGGTAAAGTTTGGCATAAGTGCTATTATTAGATTTTTATCCTGCCCTTTTTTAAAATTTAGTCCACTCAAGGCGGTGAACATATTTAATACTCCTGCGTCCTATTTTCCCTGCAACAACAACCTTGTGAAGTCTGAGAGAGACTGATGGGCCCAAAGTTACTCAACCAACTTTCATGGCTAATGGATGCCTAGAAATCACAGCTGCCTGCTTTCTAGGCCAGCACCTTTACCATTACACCAAACCGGCTGCCTCATTATCCTGTCATGTTGACTCTGTATCAAGAAACGCAAGGCTAATAAGTCACCTTCTGTTCACCTATTATGTTAAGAAGGCATGATTTTTTTTAAAAAAAACACCTTGTAGCTTACCCAGTTCTGAAAACTAGAAATTTTAGGCAATCGAAGGGGAACCCATTTATGTGTGAAAGAATTCTCCGTGGCGTTCAATATATTTTGCATGATGAAAAACAGCCATAATTTAATATTCAGCCATTAACAAATCTCAGCTCACAAGGTTTGCTGCCTAAAATTAAACCCTCAGCATGCAAAATACAAAATACATAACCTATTTCCTGGTTCTACCCAGGGGTCTTCAAACTTGGCCCTTTTATGACTTGTGGACTTCAACTCCCAGAATTCCTCAGCCAGTGGGCCAAGTTTGAAGACCCCTGTTCTACAGAGATAGCAAACCCCAATTATATTTGTCTGTTCTCATTCTGCTTTCAGAGTGGAAAATTTCTTGGATTTTTGGTTGGCTTTTCCTGGACACAAATTTTGCTCCAAAGAATTATTTTGTGGGTAATAAAGTAACTTAGGTTATAATTCAGGGAGGTAAAAACTAGAGGGAACACGGTGTCAAGGAAAGGACAGTTAATGCTTATACTATGGGATTTCTTTATTCATTACACACTAAAAAATTAAGTATTAATCTGTCTGCCACCAAATGAATTCCTGTTTGCTCTCCATATTTGCTTGCTCAATAAGTTCACTCTCTGGTGAACTGGCTTAGTTACTTATCCCTGAAATTGCCTCTATTAGGTCAGTCACGAGCAATATCCTATTAGAAACAGAACATTTACATTTACAAGGCCTACGCAGCAGACAATCAGGAACAGTCAGGAAACAAGTAGCAGGAGCAACCATTAGCCAGCGTTCTCCATTTCTTCTCCCAACTTCTTCCCTCTTCTCCCTCTTTCCTCAACTCAACTGAACCTGTTTGCTCAGGGAATTGCCACTGAATTCAAGTTCCATTGAACTCAATGTGATGTATGGCTTAGTAGGCATGATTAGGATATGCCCTGGTGTATTTCTGGCGAGAAAGTTGTGTAAGGTTGGCTAGCTGGAGCATGCAGACAAGGTCTCTGAGCAGTATGCATGATTTGAAAAAGGTTCTAAAGTTATTGGTATGTAAATCCCAGTCTTGGATTCAGACAGTAAATCACTTCCACTAAGGTGTCTCAGAAGATCATAAGTTACCGTTTGGGGAATATAATAGTATTTTAATATAAAGACTGAGTAAAAGATCCGGTATGATTTACTATTCAAATTCAGGAAGAAGAATAAAGCCTGTGCCACTAGGCACTATTTTATACGAGGCTCATACAGACCTTGTACTATAAATCTTTGCTGAAAAACATGCATTCCTGAAAAAGCTTTTGTGTAAAATAGCAAAATGCTCTTGTCTCAATGGAAGGCTTTTATCATGCGTAACCCATGTTAATGTTAAAAACTATTTTACTTGCTAACCAGGTATTTTTCTTTCCTTATATTATATAATGTGCAATCTAAAGTAAAATAAAGCATTGGCTAGCAAACCCACTGTGTTGCCTCTGTTTAGGAAAGGGAGCCTAACAATAAAATCAGACAATATCTTATTATTTGTGAAAACTCCCTATGGCCTCTCCATGCATTTGTCTTTTGAAAATCCAGTGGAAATAAATCTTATTTTAGGAAACAGAATATATGGCTAACATGACATTTTCCTTTTGATTTCTCTGTCTGGCTTCCCAGAAGAGCAGCACTTCCTTTGGCATGGCAGTTGGGAGTGACAATGACCCCCAGGAGTCAGACATGATAAAGAGAGCCTAGTTTACCCTGGAAATGACAGATGAGGCCAGGTCAAGTTCTCACCCATTGTAACATATTCATCACACCAGTGGCTGGTTTTCCTTTCTGCCTAAGCAAAGGAAAGCATATCGGCAGGCACTGTTCTAACTTGTTCACTTTTCAATTATCAGTGGTAGTAATTACTGTAATCTAATACACATACACATACACACTTAAAATTCTTGCATTAGAGGGACTTGCAACTGGCACCTTGTAACGCTACAAGTTTGTGCTTGCTGGTACAATTTCTGTTTTGTATACCGCTGATGAAAAGATATATCCACCTTCTTTGGGGTGGAAGGATTAGCACTGAATGATATTAGAGATTCAGATGGGTCCCACTTGTTTCATGAGTAAAAGCATCCCACAGGCCATGTTCCGATATGAAAAAAGGAATCTTGCCCTCTAAACCCTTAGCAGCAATAACTGGAACTCAGTGCTTTCTGTAATTGGTGATCGGTTGTTCACATTGTTGTATAAAAGTTCTGGCCAATTTCTCCATGGCAGAACATTTCAATTCCATAATATATGAAGGTTTTCCATCATGAACTGCTCCATTGAGTTTCTACAATATTTCTATAAAGTTTAGGTCTGGACTTTAACTTGACCATTCTCCAATGTTAAAAATGCTCTCCCCCCTATTATAGACTTGCCAGTATGGTTAGGGTTCTTTGAACTAGGTTTTGGGGTTGCAGGCCTTTCATTACCATGTTAAGTAACCCCATTAGTTCAGAAGATGTGTGGAATAGAGATTCACTGATAGACAAAGAATGTATACAGTATAACTTCAGTTATGCACATGTTTAGGTGGAGAGTTTGTTGGGCAACAAAGAGTTTTTATGCGAAGTTATTTATTTTTGATAAGTTCATAGATAGGATTTAAACCTATACGTTTGTGGATCATGGCTTGGTTGGAGTGCCATGCTTCTAAGAATTCTCTTTCATCTCTCAATCTAATTCTAAAATTTTTATCATTTCCCATTTGAAGGTAATTTTTTAGGTTATCTGTGCAGAGAAAGAGCAGTGAATAGCATTGGGTCTTTTGAGTGATCTTTAATGCTAATAGATACATTCTATGCCTGTGCCTGTTTGTCCTATGTAGTTGTGTTCACTATCTGTCCAGTATATAACTCCTTTTTTCCTTGCATAGAATGTTCTGTATGGACTTTGTTAGCCTGCATCTACAGTTAATCCAAATGATCAGAGTATCAGGTGGAATATAAAAAACCTTTAATATGAGGGACGATTATCTTTTCAATAGCTTGTAATGTTTCTGTTATATTCAGCTTAGTCAGCATGCATGTTTTGATGAAGTTGCATGAGTATCAACTATGTTGATGGATGTCTTGTAGGATAGTGTATTCCTGCTATTTGTAGTTACAGTGTCTTGCAATGCTTTATGGCTTGTCTGAACTTTTGGGGGGGGGATATGCTGCCGAGTACTTGCTGTTATACCTGAAGATTTGGATTGTATGGTTTACTTTCCTGTAAACTTGGATTTGTAATATGGCATTGTTTTTTCTTCTAATGAGGATATCAAGTTTGTTATTTTCTTCTTTTGCAAATTTGATTCCATCAAATACATGGTTGATTAGTATGTTTTCTATAGGTTCCTTTTTAATTATTTAATTATTATGACAAAAGTGTTGTTTACATACCATCTCTATATTTTGAGGTTGTATTATGGAAGAACTATAATTTTTAGTTGTTGGATTATTATTTCTACTATGAATCCAGAAGTGGAATATTTCATTGATATCCCTTTGATCTTTTTGTTGATTTTTACCAACAAATTAAAAGTATGGATTGAGCTGTAGTCAATAATTCTATACATTTGAGTATTTTATTTGGGGGGGTATTGAGTTTGATTGAGTTATGGAGATAGCATTGCGATTGTCCCCTAACTGATTTCATTGTTTCACATGAATCAGTGTGAACACAGCAGTGACATCAAAATATGTCATAATTTCATCTTTTCTTATTTGTTATTTAAGGCAGAGGTCCCCAACCTTTTGGGCACCAGGGACCGGTTCCATGGAGAAAGATTTCCACAGACCGGAGAGTGCATGATTTTGTGTGCTGCCTGCATCCCACGGATTGAGCTTTGCTTGTTTGTGCGGACCAGTTGCTGGCATGCTGCGGCCTGGTACCAGTCCACAAGCTGGGGTTTGGGGACCCCTGATTTAAGGTATTTATTTTTTCAAGGTATTGTATAGGTAGCCATGTACTAGGTGTGTCTTGGTTAGTTCTTTGGATATTTTAATAATACAAGATGTCAACCCTGAACTAGACATATTCTTTATGAACACACCTTGCTTATAAGTTTGGGATTATTGCTGTACGATCCGTTTGTACTTCAGGTGATGGATAGATGAATGGATATTCTTTTGTAAAATTGTCTTATATAAAGCAGACTTCATGCTTCTGTCAATGAAGTAAGCTATCCTGATCTTAGAGCAGCAAATATCCCCAATGACATTATCTCCTACAAGTTTGACAGGTTTGCATAAAGTATTTATTGTAGAATGAAGTGTTTGGCTTTTACAAGGTATAACAACATTCATGTGTTTGAAAAACATTTCCTCCAGAGTCTGGGGGTCATGCAGAGGCTTTTTTTTAAATATCAATTTGAGATTAGCATCAGTTCAGTGAGTAATAGGTTCATCTTCAATAGTTTTCTGTGAATCCCAATTTTACCTAGTGCTGGATGATGATGATGGAGTCATGAAAACTGACTTTACTGAGGATGAGAGAGTTCTACATATCCTTGGATGTTGTTCTATATGATTTCCTGGATGATTTTATATTGTGTTCTTCCCAACTGAGATATAGCATATTTCTTTCTAAATTATATTAATCGTATCTAAATTTGCCTTTAGAATATGGAAATTTTATACAGATTGTATCTTCTCTTCTTCTGTATTTTGGGCAACCCTCTCAAGGCCATTAAAAATCAAATGTAATTGAAGGAAAAAAGGACAAATAATGATGCATAATAATAGCTTGCCTAAGGCTGCCCATAAAGTGTAAACTGGTGAGATTGGAATCGTGGGATTGTCCAATTTCCAGCTGATACTCTTAACCACCAGTCTGCAACCAGTTGAAAGTGACAGGAGGGTTTGATTATAGTCTTAAAATGTCTCATATTGAAACCGAGAGAGCTTGCTGGGATGCAATTCTGTTGTAAATTAAGATCTCTCTCTTTCTGTCATACATTTAAACATGAATTTTCTTAAAAGTCACAGCCCCTTGGGAAAAGGAAAACAAAATAAAACACCACACACACAAACACAGAGTGCTCTCCTGCTATATCTTTAAGAGGCCCGTGGTTGCCTTCAATATTGCAGATGCAATCAGAACTGTCCTGAAGAATTGTTGAGGATGACTAAGGATGTTTTATTCTAGATTGATAACTGCAAAGACAAGGCATAGGAGAAGGAGGGGAGTGAGGTATTATTTGGCATGACTGTTTGATATCACTGACTTAAGGTTTGTATTTTGACCCTCTCCTGACTAATAACATCATGTAGTGAAATAAAGGGTCCGTTCTAGAGGTAATTGTTATGTTGGGGAATATAAACAAGCCCCATTCTGCTGTATATTTACCATGGTGCATATTTACGAGTGGGACTTAATTAAAGTTAGGAACACTGGAGCTATTTTTTAAGGGGATGCCTATTATCTGGTGTCAAATGCTTGGTTTTAATCATGCATTTTATATCATCGTGACCCAGATCACTGCCTGTGACATACGAGATAGTGTGTTGCCTTTCCAGAGGAGTCCTAGCCGAGCTTGATGGATGTTTTCTCATTCCTAACCTCATTACTACCAGCTTCCCATCCATCTAATAAAATGCTATGATAGAGAGTAGGAAGGTGCTATAAATCATAATATTCCAGCCGCTTCCAGCAGATTCATTAGAAATGCTGACTATATATCTCGCAAACAGAAAGTCAACACATAAAGTAGGTTGCTGTGTCTGCCGGCTCGTACTGGAGCCATCTTCCCTGTTTCCGTCTCCCAGCTGAGCTTGGATTTGTTTTTGTTTTTCAATGGCAAAGATGACATTTAATGTGGTTTTGGGTGACAAGCTGATTTGACCTGATTAACCTGCATTTTAAAGCTTGGTATTCCTTTAGAAGAAATGTATTTTCTTAAGCCAGCACACACAAAAAATATTGGTTACTTGAAAAAAAAAACTCCACCCACTGCTTCCTTGTCTCATGAGATTCTTCTTATTCTTCACAAAAGGAACTTACTTATTGAACTCTGACAGAATTATGGGCAAAGGAAACCTTTCCACTGTCTTCCCTTTGTTCTCAGAAGTCAAAAGCAAGATTACCAAAGAGGAAAATGTTCCCCCACTTGAGTCTGGAAGTGAAAAAAACATGCAAACTGTGATGCTGGAAAGCCAGCCTCTAAATCTGCTTGTCCTCAAGGGTTTTTGTAGAGTGATTGGGAAGAATTGGTTTCACAAGCAATAAAAGGCAACAAGAGCTGTGATCTTTAGAAGAAAAGAGAGAGGTCAAGGCAGGGGAGACGCAACATAAAATGAGAAGCAATCTTCTCTCTCATTTAATTCTAAAATGCTGTGCCCTTTGCTGTTAAAATTGCAGATATTATTTTAAAGAAAATTTTAAGAAGATTCAGTGCTTTTCCACAAGTTGCATAAAACTGCTGGATTATTGGGTAGTTTTAAAAATCTTGGAAAAGTGAAAATGCAGTAATTTAGGAACAATACACACCTAAAAGAGTTCTTTAGTTCTTACCATACTTAGCCATTTATGAAGGATGAATTTCAAGCCTTCCCTGACACAAGAATATTCAAGGCATAGATCCAGTTTAAGAGCATTTCCATGTGCATACTAAGTCAACCTGCTTGATTAACCAAGTTGCAAACTCCACTGTCCTATTCCTTGTTCTACATCAGGCATGTCAAACTCGCGACATCACATGACGTCGCGCGATGTATCGCGACTTTTCCCCCATTGCCAGCAATGGGGTGGGCGCGGTTTCAGTATGATGCATCTGGCCCGCGGGCAGTTTGACATGCCTGTTCTACATGGCACTTTAATTAAGGTTCTAGAATTACCAAAGGCAGGCAGTGCAAATAGATGAAGACAACTTATCAGGAAAATGTTGTTAATATAGCTAATAAATAGCCATCAGATACGTATAAGTTATTCTTCATTATAGGACAGGAATGGGGAGCTAGGGCCTTTTGTGACTTGTGGACTTCAGCTTCCAGAATTCCTGAACTAGCCATGCTGGCTCAGGAATTCTGGAAGTTGAAGCCCACAAGCCATAAAGGGGCTATAGTTCCCCACCTCTGTTATAGGACCTTGTGAAGCTCTTTCTTGTTGCCTCAATGTTTCAGTCAAAAGAATTTCCCATACTTTTAATTAGTCCTGATCCAGTAAAAGATCTATTGTAATTTCCCAGTGTTTTGCAATCATGAGAGTCTTTGTAGCTAACAGGAATTTAAGCAATTTCTTATGTTGCATTGATTTTATATGACTTAGGAAATAGAAGAAACCAACAAGATTTGGCATAAAAAATAGTTAACTGATTTTCTTCAAAGGTTCTCAGCCTGTGGATCAGCTAACTGAGTGCACAAAACAGATAATATATAGCAAACTATATAGACCTTTGCCAGCAACAAGTTTACAAGGCATATACAGTGATTTTAGCATAATACAAGGCTATTCTATGAATTACTGTCAATTCCTAAATTTGCTAAAACAAATTTAAAAGGGATTCCACGCCACAAGGAGTTCCAGTGAAATTCACCTCTCCAATTAATTTCTCAGAATTTTTTTTAAAAAAGGTTTTTAAAACATCCTATTATGTTTAGTATAAGACTTTCATATAACTGTGATGAGATTTTTTTTTATTGTTACATTTTCCAGGACCCACTGATGTGACTGGATCTCATTATAGCAGAATGGAGGATACATAGGTCTTTCTTTGTCTGCCTCAGATCCTTTGGTGTATTATCTTAATATTAAAGTGTGGAAAGATATGCTATATTGCTTTTTACTGGGATGTCTTTACAAAATGTCTCCTAATGTGGAAACAGGGAACTCTGGAGATGATAATAAAGGCTGACAAGGGCAGAAAGTAATCTGAATTTGCAACTAAGGTTGTCCTAGATTGTGGCCACCTGTGTGTTAATATGGCTGGAGTTCCCTTTAACAGGATGTTTGCCTTTTCTGAGTAATAGAATTTCTGGATAGTTCTATGAACAACTTTGTCTGTAGTAAATATTGAGTTCATAACTTCTTGATGTAGTTCCTGATGTTTCTCCACCACTGGTAGGTGCTACAACAGAGAGGCTGCAGCTTAGCAATAAGGCACATGTTCTGCCTACAGGTTTTCTGTAGTTTCCAATTAATCATGATATTTTAGCTGGATAGCTGCTTCCAATTAATATCAGAATACAGAATAACAGAGTTGGAAGGGACCCTGGAGGTCTTTTAATCCAAACACCTGCTCCAGAGGGAGATCCTATACCATCCGGGATAAATGTCATGGCTGATCTTAAGTTCATTCTTGGTCTTTATCTATTGACCCAAGGCAATTATTTTTAATATTCAGGCCAGCATCATTGTGATAGTAGAAGTAGATTTTATACAAGGGAAGAAGTTTGTTTCAAAAACAAAGACGTTTCTTTGTGTATATCTGTTGATCCCCATGTTTGCTGAATTGTGACCACATGTGTTCCTGTAGATGTCAGCTGAAATCAAAACTATGGTTGTTGAAAATAGTGCTTCTTTTCTCCAAGATAGAATTATATGTTTTAAACCATTATCTCTTTCAAAAGCCATGTGAGAAGCAGTTCTCACCATGGTAATGACTGTGATAATTGGTAATGTGGTATAATCAAATCTTCAAGAAAGAGCTCTAAGGATGATGCATTTATGCCCTCTTGTTGAATATGTAGAGGCTGTGACAAGCCTTATTTTTTCAAATTGGGCTGTCAGATCCAGCATCCCAAAATATTATTTGCATGTCATCAGTGCAGCTTTTGAGCAAGCTGTTCTTTTTCTCTAAATAGTTTTTTCTTAAAAAAAAAAAAAGCTGTAATGTTCTAGTTGTATAAGAATAAAAGCGTTGAGAAACTTCACATTAAAATCTTGTGAATTATCTGACACAAGGCAAGGTATTGCTTTGGTCCACAACCCAGAGAATTTCCTTAGTGATTTCAGTAAGTTTGTTGACCCTTCATGGGACTGATTTTTAAAAGACAGAATTTAGTACCCCTAGAAACCAGCCATTGAATTGGACACTACATTTGAAATTTACCCATGCTAGCTTGCCATGTGATGTAAAAAGAAAAAGAAGAGTGATTGTTTAGATTAGCTTTTCCAGTATCTCTATGACTTGGTGCCCTCAAGGAATGGGGGGATTAACTTCCCTATTTATTAAACTACATTATTTGAATTTATGGAAATTGGAGTCCAGTACCTTTGGAAGCCATGAGCTTTACAAAAACATGCATTATAAAAACATGCATTGTCCTTGAAATCCATTTCAGTGAATAAATATTGGTTGGGCTTGTGCATATTGCTTAGGCATATAGACTTCAGTTGAACAGAATAACTAATTTATACGAACATATTCTCAATAATGTCAATCCTTTACAAGTGAGAAGTGTAGAAGATAGGAGTGGTGATGTCAAATAGATTCAAATGTTGACCATGCAATCAAAGTCCAATGTGGTTGTTATGTGCTTTGTGTGATTGTAGCCTCCATCCTGACTTTTTGGACCCCTCTCTATGGATGTCCCTGAGGCATAGGTTGCAACTTTGAGAACAGAATTATATTTTTTAATTTTTGTGGCAAGAATATGTTTTGCTTAAATGGAATAAATAATGGCTTCAATTGAAACTTGTGCCCAATAACAATAACTACTGACTGAAACTAATCTATAACCCAAGTTGTCTGCTTTTTTTTTTTTGACTCTTCAAAAAAACAAATTCCAGACTTCTCTGGAGAATCTACTTGGTGCTCCCCTAAAAGTATTGCCAATTTTTTTCTGTTGTGTTGTTGTCAATGGAATTTGATCAGGCCAAAGCATACTACAGTATGCCAGAGATATGACCCTTCAAAACAAGGTGCTATGATCTATTATCCCAATGAACTCAAGAAAAAGTGTTGCACAATATTGCTCCTCAAAACATTAGAAGAGCTTTTATATTTGTCTTTTGCAATGTCCTCTCTTACGCCCTTTTGGAGGGAAGAGTCTGTAATATACCTAAGAACAGTGATTTTGCCCTTGGGGTGAGAAGAAAATTGAAACTTTGGGTCATGGGTTGTTGCACTTTTTTTTTTAATAGAAATCTCAAGATATGTGTATTTTTCCACCATGCCACTATGCTCAGACAGGATAGAGGCTGATCATCTTAACCTCTTGTTAGTTGATCAAGAGGCAAGGACTTCAGGCGGAGTAGCCTGGTTCTTTATCCAAGCTGTGGTTGAACGTAAATGATTCCTCTTAATGAAGGGATATTAAGCCCCATGTAGGTTACTTTAACTCAGGAGAACACATCATCCTTCCTGTCCTCCCCCCCCCAAATTGTGGGAGATGACCAGTCTGAGCCCAGGGAGGGGTCAAGTGCACCATCAGTCTCGAGTCCCCATGTGCCCAGAAGAGATCTAAATCCAGCTCACCTTTAATTCTATTGACTCTTATCTACCACCAATTTGCTTTGACTGTTAGTAGTTCAGATTCTGGTACAAAGTGTTCACAAGCAATAAACCTGTATTCATTTGAAACCGCTTTGTTTCCCGATTTCTTGTGCCTGACAAATGCATATACATTACTCAGTGGTTTAGTTTGTTGTTATCCACATCAGAGCCGTGGTGGAGCAGTGATTAGAATGCAGTATTGCAGGCTAATTCTGCCGACTGCCAGCAGTTCGATCCTCACCGGCTCAAGGTTGACTCAGCCTTCCATCCTTCTGAGGTTGGTAAAATGAGGACCCAGATTGTAGGGGGGGCAATATATTGACTCTGTAAATTGCTTAGAGAGGGCTGTAAAGCACTGTAAAACAGTATATAAGTCTAAATGCTATTGCTATCTCACTTCTAATTGGTTGGATTATAGTTTTAGTAGTCCCAATCAAATCTTGTAGGATGCTAGCAAGTGTTAATCTCATCATAAATTAGGATAGTTATAAATTGTTATAGCATTTCTTATGTATTTATCTATAATTATTTGGGGGCAATATGCTGACTTTGTAAACTGCTTAGAGAGGGCTGTAAAGCACTATGAAGTGGTATATAAGTCTAAGTGCTATTTCTATAATTAAAGTTAAAACAAGTAGATAAAGTTAATGTTGTAAGAGCCCCCAAATCACTTTGTAGAATGAGATGGCAGCATATAAATCTAATAATAAATAAATGTTCTGCACACATGTGGCCCTTCGGTCATATTGTAAATTATTTTATAGTATGTGAATTTATTTTATTGGCAAATATTTTACCCACTTGAAAGAATCAATGGTATAAATTGTAGGTATTTTGAACACTGCACCAAAGGCTCAAGTTCTTTGCTAGTTCTACATGAACTTCTTCAGGCCTGACAAAACGGCTCCGGGTGCCATAGCTGAAGTGCCAGCAGCAGCCTTCCGGATAACCTTAACAATATTAGGGCAAACATTCCATCCATCAAATGGGTAGGCTGACTCTGACTGGCCATAATATACAAGAATGAATTTTTCAAAACCATAAGGCATCCCTAAATGATGAAATGTATAGCTGCTCTGCATAGCTTTTATTATGATATATTTACACGAGAGAAAAATCAGTTTTGGGAAATGAAGTGGAAAGGCCTATGTTGAGATTGTATGGAGTGTCAATTTCATGGCTGCTACAGATTATTTGTAAAATTGTGTTAAAAACTATTTTGCATAAACCATGAAATGCAGGGTTTGCAGAAAATATTGCATATTATAAGCTTAAGGGTATGAAAAAATATAAAAAAATATCTTGACTGGTGACCACAATGTAATATCTTTCTAAAAGAAGATTTAATAGCATTAAAAATGCACTGCCCACTAGATTTTACCAAATACTATTTACTCATTAAGAATTTTGCTAGGTTTTATACCAAATTAAGATTAAATGCAGTATGGCAAGAAAATTTACCATTATTCTTATTCAGAATAATGCAGAAATTAGATTTACTGATTGATAAACAAATGACTGTTTCATGAAGAATTGGAGATAGACTTGGAAATGATATATTATGAAATAATCTGGCATGTCACACGGGAAGTTGTGTAATTTTAAGATAAGTAGATATGGAATTTATTCCATGTTGATTTATCTGTAGGTAGGTCAGACTTCCTCACAGGCAAGCATGTACAGGATTGTGCGATTGAAGGATGGCTTTCTGTAATTATCTTCTTCTGAAAAGTCAAGAATCCTTCTTGAAAACCATGAAATTGTTTCAGGGGAGCTACTATTAGAGGAGGAAATTTTGCAGTAATCTAATATTTTCTATCTTGTCACCTTCTGAAAATAAGTTTTTAGAACAGATGACTTCAGGAGAGAATGAAAGATGGTATTTGGTACTCTCAAGACTCTTTTTCCCCCACTATACATTCAAAATGGACTGTGATATGTGTGTGTGTGTGTGTGTGTGTGTGTGTGTGTGTATATATATATATATATATATGTCGTGAAACAGATAAACAAAAGCGATCACCAGGATAAAATCATAAACAAAACTGTTTAATCTTCAAAAGTACTGAGCTTTCGTCGGCCATACTGCCAACATCGTCAGAGTATAAAATACAGGATCCGGGAGTTTGTTTTTATGTGACTGGCTGCCTCTGCGCCCTGACCCTCGATCTGGTCATTGGTCCGCTCATTAGCACCGGGTGTGTTGTTCTTAAAGGGACCGTATCCCTCCGTGTGTTGGCAGTTTCCAGGGTGCTCTCTTTCCTCCAGTTGCTGTTGTTCCCTTGGCGCATATACAAGCGCCTAGGGGTCGGCTGTCAGATTGCTCCTGCTCATCCCCCCCATCCCCGTCACCCCATTTGTCTTAGCTTGCCTCCGTGTCCCTAAACTGTCTGATGTTTTCCCATTTGCCAGTCCTATTGTTTTCCTCACTCGTATGCAAACATCTGGGGGTTGGCCATCACATTTTTCCTGTCCTCTGTTCCCCCCCTGTCTCGCTGCCGGGCGAGCCCCTCTGTCAGTCAGTGGGTTGCCTATCGGGCATGCTCTTGGAGCCGCCCCCCCCATTCGCCAATCGCATCGTCTCCTCGGTGCGCATGTGGGAGTGCAGAAAATAGTCATCCCGTTGTGCAAATATATATATGCCTGGCTGAGGAATTCTGGGAGTTGAAGTCCACAAGTCATAAAAGGGCCAAGTTTGAAGACCCCTGATCTAGCCTTATCTCTCACACCTAACACAGGTTTGTGTTTCTTAAAAAGCTGCTGAGAGGAAACAAAAAAGCCATCATCCTTAGTCACCCTTAATCCATGCTGCTAGCTTTCTGAAATTTTGCAAGTTTAAGTAGAAAAACTTATCAGGGACATCAATACTCAAAACTAAATGAAAACCAAGAAGCTAAATGAAAACTCAATGAGCTGAAGAGGAAAGGAGGGAAGTGCATACAAATAAGTGTTTTCATTTACAATTATCTCTAGATTCCTTTTCTCCCTCCTGAAAATCTTAGTGGCAAATGCAATTTAATATTATGTTATCAATCTACAAAGGTATTTTGATATGTACCAGTATTTAGTACAGTTGACTTGCCAGTGCTATTATAGTAATACTGGAGGGTATGTTATCCTGATATCCTCATAATGCCATTATTTTATTGTAATCAGCACAAAGCCTGTGGTTTCACCATGATTCTCTATACACTTAGAACTCTAGAAATGTCTATCTATTGACCATCATTATACCAAAATGTGAATTTTTTTGGAAGGTAAGTTATCTAATGACATTTTAAACAACAATTTGTTTTCCTTGTATGTCTCTCTTCCAATTTTGCTACATTTGTACACACTTTTGACATAACATTTCTATTTTGCACAATGCTGATTCATTTTGGAATGAAGAGCACTACTAGGGTGATGCAGAATGATGTACTATAATGGCTCCAAGATACTTTAGGTCTGCTCAAAATCAATAGACCTTGGTAGAATGCTCCTAGGACCTTGAAGCAACTGATCTTCAGAAATATTCTTAATTAGTTTCAAGAGGAATAGAACCAATTTTCCTTGCTTTCAAGCCCCAGATGGGATTCATTTTGTTAAAGCATGTTTTAAAATAAAAAGGCCTCCATTCACCACAGCCACAGAAGAACTGCATGAAAATATCTTGGAAAGATACAAGAAAATCCATGTAGCTCTTTAATACTAATTAAGCTATCAAAGATATCTAGTACCATGTGATGAATGGAATATTAAGGAGTCTACTTATACTCCCAATAGTCTAGTTGGGGGATCCATGAATAATTTTGGACCAATTATGTTCTCTCATCTCAATCTTACTTGATCATGTAGTTGTAAAAATTAAAATGAGGTTTTACTCTATATATGGACAGTGGGATAGATAATACCAGTAATAACAGGAGTCAGTAGAAACATCAGAAGCTTTGTCAAAGATAAATGGCACAATGGAAGACACAGTTGATAGTCAATGGTAATAGACTTGGAGAGGTTAACATCAAGAGAGGATATTTCAAGGAGACTCACTATCACAACTACTGTTTGTTACCACACTGATTCCTCTGTCATCAATACTGAACAAGTCAGGCCAGAGCTAACAAACCTAAAAAAACATCTGCCAGGCTATTCCATTTCCTTACATGGATAATCTGAAGCTGTATGTAAAAAAAGCCATCTGAAATAGAATTGCTGCTCAGCACTCTTGTATATACAGCCAAAATATTGCAAGGGCAATATTTGGAATTTGGAGTTTGGAATTGACAAATGTGCCACCTTGCCACCAAGAAAAATAATAATGAAAACTGAAGGATTCAATATGCACAATGGAATTAAGATCAAGATTCTGTATGAAGACAATCACTACAAATATCTGTGTATCCTTAAAGCTGACTACATCAATCTCACTGAAATCCAGGAGCAGGCTAGAAGTGAGTACATCATGAGAGTGAAGAAGATGTTATGGGCTCAGGGGAGGAAATACCATCAAGTCAATAAACAATTGGACAATTCCAGTCATTAGATATACAGCTGGAATAGTGGAGTGGACAAGAAGAACTAAAAGCCCTGGATAGGAAGACCAGAAAAATTATGACAATGAATCAGGCTCTTCACCCTAACCCTAACCCTAACCCTCTGCAAAGAAGCTGGACCACCTGGTTAGCTGCTGCAAAAAAGATCTTACAGACTGACTATAAACAATGGCATGACAAAGAAATACCATTTATCTGCAAGCAAGAACTGGCAGGAACCACAAAATAGACAAATAGAAAATGAAGAAGCTAAATTGCTCTGGGACTTTAGGATTCAAACAGACAAGCACCTGCCCTGTAACTCCCCAGACTTAACAACTGTCAATGAGAAAGAAAAAAAAACCTCTGGATAGTGGTCATTGCAGTACCTATAGATAGCAGAGAAGAAGAGAAAGAACTGGAGCAAATCACAAAATACAAAGACCTGCAAATAGAAGTAGACCGACTGTTGCAAAAGTAAGCAAAGAGACAAATACCTTGGGGACAATCCCAAAACAACTGGAACACCACTTAAATACCACTGGCATTGACAAATTTACTATCAGTCAGTTGCAAAAGGCAGCTTTGCTTGAAACAGCTTATATCCTGCGATGATACCTTTAAGACTCGATAGATAGATGAAATCTATCTAAATCCAGTCTGAACATCTGGCTGACTGTGGGATGAAATAATAACAATAATAATAGCAATAAGAAATCACTTTGAAGAGGAAACAGTTCCCTGAAGTTACTACGGAAAAACAAAATCTCTACCATATACCCATTTTGCAAAGGGAAACTTCCTTACCAGCTGATATACTGTGGGGAGCAACCTAGTCAGCTTTGATTGCCAAAATCCAAGTATTCTTCACATACTAGTTTAAATGAGATTGTAGAAAAAGACTTTTTCGGGGGGGTGGGGGACGTACAACAACAAGGATTGGAACCTTCTCCTGGAATCAATCAATATTGAATAAAATACAATAGGACGCAACGTGAATTATGAATAAGGCACAAACTGAACTAAAGAAAGACTATAAACATCCGACATGGCAGCACTCTTACTGTAGTCTCTTACTTTGTGTTAGAAATGCCAGGAAACCTAATTTGATGCAGCTAAAGTACAAGTACGGCTGTTTTATATATGCTTAACCAAGTCATATGTCCCTCACATTTATTTGTGGAGAAAGTACCTGCCCTTTCTTTCTTTCTAGCTGGGCTAGCTTGGTGGGTTCTTTGGTTTCTGACAAATCACAGATAAAATATTTATATACTGTTCACATTAAGTAGAGTGAAATGGTTCTGCAAATGGATCTTATTGAAGGAAAATTTTCTCAAGGGAGATGTTGAACCAGAAAGCAGGATACAATTATACTGAAGCATAAATTGGTTTATTGACAAGTATGGGACCTGAGGCATGAAAGTGGAAGCCTAAAGAGGAGCGGGGCTTCAAGTTCTCTTTACAGACTTGTGCAAATTATACCGACTTATGCAAATGATACTTTTATTTAATTGGTTACATTACAATGACAGAAACCCATTAATTATGCAATAGGCCATAGCAGTCAGTATGATTGGTAAGGCTTGAACCTACTGATGGAGTTCGTTCATAGTGATATCAAAATATATAATGTGAGATAGAATAAATAAAGGTATACTTTGGCCACCTAATGAGAAGAGAGGACTCATTGGAAAAGACCCGGATGCTGGGAAAGTTTCAAGGCAAAAAGAGAAAGGGATGGCAGAGGATGAGATGGTTAGATAGTGTCATCATGCAATGAACATGAATTTGGGCAAACTCCAGGAGACAGGGGAAAACAGGGGAGCCTGGTCTGTGGGATTGCAAAGAATGGGACACCATTTAGTGACTGAACAATACTTCTCTTTATGATGGGTCTTTTGATTTAATATCTCCTTACTGAGGTGTCAAAAGTATTATGTCCTCTTTTGCCCCCAAAAATATTTGACATTGCAGATCAGAAGAATTTTTTTTCCCCTAAGGAAGGGACCTAATTTTTACTCAGGTAATTCCTTGAAATGATTTATAGGGTGAGAAGAGGTCATCCAGAAAGAGGAATCTAGATTGGAGAGACCTTCCAGTTGGGTGGCCTCTTATCTCCCCATCCATAGTCCATAGCAAGGACTAACAAAATTTCTGGTAAAAGATTTTCTAGCATATCCAAACAGGGATACATCAGGGATACATTAAATTTTAGCATCCAATTACGTAGTAGGTCTCTTCCTATTAAATACACCGGAGAATGATCACTGAGTAAGAAAGCCTGTTCAGGGGTCATGGATTCTGAATTGTATTCTAAGTGCTTCTAAAGAAAAGAAGAAGCCCTACAGCCTGTATGGATTTGCCTGAAGCAAGGGAGTGAGACAAGGAAGAAGTTTGTTAAAATGAGAATAAGTTGCATCAATTTCTATTAACAAAAAGGGTTTCCGAACAAAGACAAACATGCATAGAAACATAGATTATGTAGAGATCAACAGTTGATTATAAGGATTATGGAATTGGCAGAAATGGCAAAATTAACCTGATTCATCAGGAATAAGACAAGTACTTTTAACAGAGACTGGAAATCTCTTAGCAACTTTTTGCTGAAAATGGGAAAAAAATGAACTGATGATTGATGGATTTGCTGACTGAAAAGTGCTAAATATGGGCAGAACAGAATTCAGATGTACAGTTGGTACTCAACTACTTTGAAACTCATCAAATTTGGTACCCAACACATTTTGACGTGAAAAATTTCTCCCGGTACTCAGCATTTGTTTCGTACTCAATGCACAAGCTAGAACCTCTTGATGTCAGCTATACATTATTCCTTATAGGAAAAATGTGTTTGGTATTCATCGCACCTCCCAGAACCAATTAACGATGAGTACTGAGGTACCACTATAATTTTAATGTTGGAGGAATAAAATTGTCTGTAACTGTTTGAAGAAAATTGGAATTAGCTTCTTTATCTTTCTATATTCATCTTCATATTTTTCTTTTTCTTTTCTTTACTCTAGATTATTTCAAGTTTACCTTTAATTTCTGTGAAAAATTTTCAGTTAAAATTTTCACTATTTTAATGCTGATAAAGCTAAGGACTACTTAAGACTGTCTCGCTAAAGGGCTGGGGATGAGATGATAGCAATGTCATAGGAAACAATGGAAAATAAGTTGTTGCTAGGTCATGTTTGAGCCAAGGTTAAGTTCAAACATGAAAAGACCCTAAAGCATTGTCATAAGGGAAGCATTCAGCAGCTGAGTATATAAGCAAGGAATTTTCCATCCTAGAATTGAAAATGAAACTATAATTCCTTGACGTAATCCTTTAAAATGGTTGGCCTTTCTCAGGAGTGAAAACCATACCAAACCAAAAAGCAAGAATGTGAACTGCCCAAGCAAATAACAGTCCTCATTCTTCTTCCTTCACTTCTCTTACATTGTTTGCCAGTCTTAAAAAACCTATTCCATTTGTACTTTTTTGTGCTTCTTGCCAGTTTGTAGACTATACAGAAAATTTGCTGTCAATTAGCTGTTGGATCTAGAAAAACAGTTATCCTCCCAAAAGCTACTAAGAAAAGGTCCTGAATTAAAATCCTTTTGCTTTTGTATGCTTTGAAAGTACCACATATTCAACATTTGAAGCTTTAATTTCTCTACTATTAAGGTGTTTTTTTTAGCATTATCTTCTGTTGTCAGTAGAGGCACAATCACTTTTTTTTTTATCACAACTTCATTGTAGGTTTCAAGTTTATGCATTCAAAATTCCTCACCTCTCTTTCGGCTTTCCTTTTTATGAAAGTATCCTGCTGGTTAATTGTGCCCTGAGATTGTCTGTACATCATTAAGATATGGCAATTAGAAGTGCTTAGTCTTTCTATATATGACTGTATTATATTCTCAGCTAAATTGCTGTGCCACCCACCTGTACAGGTGCTTAAAACTAGCATTAAAGGCAGAAACCTAAAACCCTTACATGTAATATACCAATTTTTTTCTCTGTGATCCACACACCTGCTCTGGAGCTGTGTAATGTGTAATCAAAACTATGCAGGTGTTGGCGTGACGAACTGAATCTTTCCATTTAATGTGTTGCTATTCCAATTCAATGACATACATTGGGTACAACTGAAAAGATTTTGATAATTATAGCGATTTCTTTGTGCTGTATTGAAGATTCGCCTTTTCATTATTTACACTGTTCTATCTGGCTAGAATATTTCTGTCTGCCAGTGACAATTGGATTGCTCTTGACTAGTGCAGTTCAGCACTAGTGTGATGCCTCAGTGTGTGTGATGCCTCTGAGAAGTCAAGCTATATTGCACATCAGAAGCAGACATATTAATGTTTGAGTTGAAAAGGGCAACGGATGTAACAAGATTACATAACACCAATACAAAAGAGCAGTACTCAGCCAATGAATAACTAAGAAATAGCTAGATGACAACTGTCAATTATTTATAGATGTTTTCCAATGTTTTTATTATACTTTGCAGCACGTACTTTTCCTGTCCTGAGCACGTAGTCTGTCTCTTCTTTCATTTCATCTTTACTGTAACATGTATTCCAGGTCAACTTAATTTCAATTGCTTTAAATGATTGTAGTCAAATCAACTTAAATTTCATCCCTTTCAAACAGCCCCCTACCCACCCAATCACTAGTAAAGCCTTATTGATTTCAGATCATTTGTATACTTTATCTCATTTCTTACTTGGGACTAGATGAGAAAGGTAGAAATTATTCGTATTCATATAATGATTTATGTCTTGTTCTCTGCACCAGTTAGCAACACTGCAAACAAAGATTTCTATGAAAGGATATGTGATGAGTGTTTAAAGTTTAAAGGATATAAATTCAAAAAAAATTTGTTTGACAAATCTTTGGCTTTGCTTTGGATCTTGTAATAATTGCAGGGGATGAGAGATGATAGATTAGAAGGCTGGATTATCCAATTGATCAAGATATCTGTAAAGATTCTTAGTGACTTGCTGAGATACTGAGAGAATACCAGTGGAAATGTAAAATGGTTAGGCTATTTTAAGCTACAATAATTTTACAATGAGAGATTTTCATAAGCTTTCTCAGAGGTAAATTCTACAGACTTGAAGTAAGGACAAAGAACATCTAATTACATGTTTTTGGTGTGCTAAAAGGAAGCAGTAAGTGGATAGAATTTCATCTCAACATCTAAGTAGTTTGCTTAGCTTTCTCTAGTAACTACTTTCTAGGCCAAGCATGTCAAACTGCCGGCCCGCGGGCCAGATGCATCATGCTGGCAATGGGGAAAAAGACATGATACGTCGCGCGACGTCACGTGACGTCACGAGTTTGACATGCCTATTCTAGGCCCAATTCAATATATTTTGCTCTCTGTAACAAAGCAGCAAATGTCTTCCCTTAAGTCAAAATGCATAAGTTTAAAGCTGACCAAGTATTTTGGCACAAGAGGCAAAGTATCTCACGTGCATTTCTCTTTCTTCTTAGCAGTTGCAATACAATGCTAATAAATGATTTCTGTCTATTATTCAAAGGCTAGAACGTAGCTTTTTCCATTCCGTGATAAATTATCCCAAACTGACTCTTCCGGCATACTGTCATTCCTGTCTCTCATCCTAAGCAGTGTGAGCTTCTACTATCAACTTGGCTCCATGATGTCCATTTGTAGGATGGAGCTATATTTCTGCTAGAGAACTAAGATAGAATAGAATAGAATAGAATAGAATAGAATAGAATAGAATAGAATAGAATAGAATAGAATAGAATAGAATAGAATAGAATAGAATCTGGAACGGACCTTGGAGGTCTTCTAGTCCAGCCCCCCACTTAAGCAGGAGAACCTATACTATCTCTGACAAGTGACTGTCTAGTTTCTTTTTAAAAATCTGATGGAGCACCCATGATTTCTGAGGCAAGCTGTTCCACTGGTTAATTGTCCTGTCAGGAAGTTTCTCCTTAATTCTAGGTTGCTTCTCTATTTGTTCAGTTTCCAACCATTGTTTCTTGTCCTGCCCTCTGGTGCTTTGGAGAATAGTGTGACCCCTTCTTCTTTGTGGCAGCCCCTCAAATACTGGAATACTGCTATCATGTCTCCCCTATTTCTTTTCTTTAGACTAGCCAGACTCAAGTCCTGCAGCCGTTCTTTGTATGTTTTAATCTCCAGGCCTTTGATCATCTTAGTTGCTCTTCTCTGAATTTTTGCAAACTCTCAACATCTTTTTTGTGATATGGTGACCAAAATTGGCTGCAGTATTCCAGATGTGGTCTTACTAGGGTTTTATAAAGTGGTACTAATACTTCGCGTGATCTTGATTCTATGCCTCTGTTTACAGGATTGTATTAGTTTTTTTGGCTGCTGCTGGCTCATGGTCAAGTGATCATCCACTAAGACTCCAAGGTCCCTCTCACAGTTACTGTTTCTAAGCCAGGTCTTGCCCCGTTGTACCGTTGATTTTTCCTGCTTAAATGTAAGACTTTGCTTTTCTCTACATTGAAACTCATTTTGTTGGACAGGGCCCATTGTTCAAGTTTGTCAAGATCTTGTTGGATCCTGAGTTTGTCTTCTGGGTTGTTGGCTACTCCTGCCAGTTTGATGTCATCTGCAAATTTAATGAATTCCCTTTCAATTCCCTCATGTAAGTCATTTATGAAGATATTGAAGATACTACTCAGATCTTCTCAGTAGCTCAGTACTCCTCTAGAACAAATATTTGCAATGAAGATAGAGGTTGACTTTAAATATACAAATACCCTGCATAATGTATAGCAATGGAAAATGCATTAACAATAATCTTAAATGCTTCTTGGAATCACTTAGTGACTATGATAATAAGTATTCCCTTGGTTATTCTGGGAAGTGCTCGAAGAAAGAGACATTTCTTGACAAACAGCCTTGTCTTCCAATGATCATAGGTGGAACTTTAAGATTAAATAATATAATGGAAGACCCTCAACTATCTAATACATAAGATATGCGAAAAAACAAACAAACCCCTATGGGTGGTTTGATTGGAAATCATAGATATCTTGATTGAATCATTTTGTTCATTTATTCTGTCATATCAAGGCTGAAGAAAATTTATTCCAGTAATAACAAAAGCCCATTTTTTGCTATGTGTGAGAAAATATTGTGAGAAAATAATAAGATTTCTGGATTGTATATCAATAACAAAACCCTTTAGCAGGATTTTCTTATCTTATGTTCCTGTTTAGCATTTTAGGTGGATTCATTCCTTGTACATTTGTAAACACGCATGCATGCAGAAACAGACACATATTTAATCTCATACATTCCAGTTTCCAGGAAATGGCCATTTTTACAGACAATGGACATTTCTGACAACTTGTAAATGACCAAGGAGTGCTACATTAGAAGGGCTTTAATTATTTTGGCATTAAAAAGCTAGGAAAGCAAAATAAATATATTTGAGGCAGACAGAATTTCTGTGGCTGTAATTGCTGGAGCACTGAGAGACCTTTCAAATAATAAGTCCTTAAATAATAAATTGATATGGAAGAGAATAATGATGCCCAGGTGTGAAGCCTTAACCTGAGAGCTGAGCCGCATGCTCAATGACATAATTGCCTCTATTACCATATTCTAGTTGAACACAAGGTTTTGAGTCATGGAAATTGGATTGAAATGGGGGGAAAAAAGGAAATATTCAAATATAGAAGTGATTGTTAAAGCCAGAATATAGAACAAAATCCAGATAACTTGCCTGCTCATAAAACATTGAAAGTAATTTTAGCAATGATGTGCAAATTTAAATAGCGCCTTCCCCTGCTTTCTCACAAAAGCAAGGATGGCGATATTCAGAAATGGAGTTGGAATTAGATCTTTATTATAGTGTTCTTAAAACAGATGGATGTCTTCTGAAGGTATTTTAGCAGTGAATGAGAAAAGCCAAGGAAACACTGTACCCAGCTGTCTTCAAATATGAACCACTGAAGGAGCTTCAATGAGGAAAATATACTGCCCACTCAGAGGCTGCACCCACCAGTTTAGCTTTTGAACTAATATGAGATTATCTGAGGCAAAGGAAACATCTTCATTATGGCAAAATGGAGAGGCAGTGGAAGAAAACCTAGAACCCTTAACAAGCTTTCAGAGATATCTTTGAAGCCTAATGCTACCTATGAACTGCAGGTTGGAAACCTTGACATAGTGGATGGGTTTGTGGGTTGAGAAGCATACAATAACCAAAAGAAGATTAGCAGGATTTTGTTCCTGTGAAATGGCCTTAGGCAATTTCTCTTCTTTTGTCCTAGAGTAGACAGAGCGGTTGTTGCTTATAAGGTGTCCATGTGTCCTTCTTCAGAAAACACAGTCCTCTGTTTGAAAGCCTATTCAGACTAAAAGTGATTAAAGAACTATGATAAAGGAGAAGAGATGCCTTGGTATTGTCATTTGAGAAGGGAAGCTGCTAGGTAGGAGGACAGGTCAGACAGATTCAACCTATAGAAGTAATTTGATGTCTTATAGCATGCACATACTTCTGTAGCAACTGCTCATTATTACTGTAAAACACAATAAAGTTCTGATTAACTTGGGAGGGTGCGCACTGAAGTCTATTAAAGTTTGTGAACTGCAGAGTAATCTGATTGTACAGAAACAGCATTAACAAGGTCTAGTTTTAAAAAAATCAGTGTCAAGCTTAGCAAACTGAGCTTGCTGGATTAGTTATGTGTAAAATATCCATATGCCATGTCAACATACAGACAGCACTGTTAAAAGTATTGACACAGTTTGTGTTTGCACACAGGAATTATGCACGTGCTAAATGGAATATTCTTGGCTTGGATTTTGGTAGATTCTTTGCATGATTGATCTTGATTTATGATGTGTATATGTGGTGAATGAATAGTAATTTCAGCTTCATTGAGTTATAGAAATGAAAAATGTAATGGTGCCTTATAATTGGCTATTTCATTCTGGCTGATATAAGGAACATGCAGCAGCTTCATTCAGCTTCAAATGTTCTAATACTTGCATTTTGTTTATAATGTCATCCTTTATTCTCCTTCCTCCAATTTAGAAACACACTATCATGATTATAGTCTTTTAGAAAGCCTTTTCCATCTGGGTTTACTGTTACAGCATCATGGCAATGGAACTGGGGCAAATGATAGCCTTTGTTTACCATGATTTTTCCGATACAGGAGTTTCTAAAACATATTTGTGTGTGTGTGTGTGTGATCAGAGAGAGAGAGAGAGAGAGAGAGAGAGAGAGAGAGAGAGAGAGAGAGAGAGAGAGAGAGAGAGAGAGAGAGAGAGAGAGAGAGAGATTGGCTGATATTTCTTTGCAATCTCTAGAGTTATAAAAATATGGACATCTCCATGATTATATTATCTGAACATCTAAATAGATCTAAAAAAAAAGAAATAGTTTTAATATTCTTTTCACTATTTGTGCCTTCCAGTCAATCTTGATTTCTGGCAACTCCATGGATAATTTCCTGCAGTTTTCTTGGCAGCATTATTTAAAATGGTTTGCCATTACCTCTTTCCTAGGGCTGAGAAAAGTGATTGACTCAGAGTCATCCAGCTGGCTTAATGCTTGAAGCAGGACTAAAATTCAGAATCACCTGATTTCTAGCATGGCACCTTTAAACAGTACACCAAATTAGCTTTCTTAACATTGATTATGTTAGCAGTGATCTGGCCTGGTTTTAATGTATATTATGAAGTTAATCATTTAGAGAAGCTTTCATTGTGTAGTTATTATTTATAGAAGCTACCCTTGGTTCAAGAATGTGGCTCCCTTAAGAAAGTTCCAGTTGGATCTTCCCAGCTTCTTTGCATCCACTTAACCAAGCCTGTTGCTGAGACTTCAACCAAGGGAGCAAGTTCTATCCTGGCCTTGAACACTGGTGTCAACAGAAAAACAAATGATAAAACACATGTCATGATGTCATCAAACTCCACCATTTTCATACTGATGTTACAAGCTTGCAAATATATAAGGGACCAGGTTTGTCATCACTCACTTCATTAAGTTGCCAGCTATCCCAGTTTTTTACAGATGATTAAGAAAAATATCAAAGCTCCAATTGTGAAAAAAAACCCAATAACTTTACTATTGCATTAGAGAAACAATAACCATATATTGTTCTCATTTCAAATACATACTGTACTATGGATCTAAACCAGGGGTCTCCAAACTTGGCAACATTAAGACTTGGGGACTTCAACTCCCAGAATTCCCCAGACAGCATATAATGTTAACTGATAGCACTCAGATGAACACTGATGTGTTCATCTTGCAGTCATGTTTACCCTGAAGCCAATTTTACTGGGTCCAGTTGAATGCTTTATATAAATAAGCGGACTTAGATGTAACTTTAGTGGAAAAAAGGATATGTTGCTGGATCTGTCCTTTTGGTTTCATTCTCCAGTCCTCAGAATAGATAGAATAATGCCTCTGTAAATATTAAAAATTATTATCATTTAAATGTTAAAACATGGCCACCAGTTTAATAAAACTTTAAAACTGCAAATTCAAGTTTCTGAATCTATAAATATTTTATACGTATTTTTGCTTGCACTTTGAAATTAGTACTTAAATATATTTCTTCCCTTATTAATATCAGAAAATGCTAATGCTATTAATTGAATCGTTCTGAACTTCCTCTTCTTAGTACTGTTATGTATAGCTTGGTTGCATTTGCTGATCCTAAATGTCCTTCTGATCTTGTCCCATGATTGAAAATCAAGCACAGAAGAACAAAGGATGTGGAGGACCACAAGGGAGTATTTGCGATGTGGTTTTGTACTGAAGTATTGAAATCTTGACTCTCATCATTCTGGTTAAATGCATTTTGACATCTCATTACCAATACTCATTAAGGGATTTATAAAGAGTGTAGCTCTTTGAAACTATAATAGTTAAGTAAATAGGTTAGATGATGATGGGAATCGCTTTTGCAGTAGAATATGCAAGGGGGGGGAGAGAGAGAATAAAGCAATTTACAATAATATTTCTGGAGAGTGTACTTAGGTTAAAAATATTTATTAAGAAATTACATTTAGATAGAACTCCAAAATATCTGTTCTAGTTGCATTCTAAATAAAATAATAAAGCTTTATGCCATGTGATTTGCTGTACCACATGTAGCTGGACCATATGGTATCTTCTCCATTACCAAATGAAAGAAAGTTTGTAAGAACAAGAAGCAAGACCAGAATACCCCAGAATTTATAAACCTAATCAATTAGAGGCATGCTAAGCAATGTCAAAGAGAGAATGTAAAGAAACCCTAAGATAGGAGTCACTACCCAATCTTTGACTACAAACTTTGAATCAATAGGATGAGAGAATGCAACGAATGATGCATGCAGAAATAGATCTTTAAACACTTCAATTTTGATTCCAATAGAACAGGGGTGTCAAACTGCCAGCCTGTGGGCAGGATGCGTCATGGCGAAACTGCGCCCACCCCATTGCCGGCAATGGAAAAAAAGTCACGATATGTCGTGACACGTCACGTGACGTCGCGAGTTTGACACCCCTGCAATAGAAGATATTATATGTAGTTGAGGGTTGAATTGTGGAGTTCTTGGTATTCTCTGAGCTTGGTTGTTTTCCTGAAAATGTTTCATTGCCCCACTAAGTAATATCATCAGTACATTACCTAAGTGAAGTAATGAAACATCTGCAAGCAAACAATCAGGCTCAGCACCAAGGACTCCACTTCTCGTTTGCTTATGCCTGGATTTATAGCTTCTATCACTTCTCCTGAGTTGCTGGAACTGATATTGAGGAAGTAGCTTGGTGATGTTACCTGCCATAATTTCTTTTGTCAATGAAGTGCTCCTCAGTTTGATAAGTCCCTTGTGATACACATCTTATGTAGTTGTATATTATGTATACCTCAATGTGCTTTGCCTTCTGTGATTGGGAAAGCAGAATGCAATTCATGTTGCTTTCCTATCTGTGTTTGGCTTTGGTTTCCCAGTTTCAAAATCCATCAGCAGCTAGTATAGCCTGGTCATCAAAGGAGACAGCAAGTACTGGTTGTTTCTAATCCAACTAAAGCTCCCTAAAACGACTACTGGTAGGCTTTCAGTCTTCTCTGTCCTTGGTCCGGCTTGCAACCATGCAAGTTACTAGTAGGGAATTATTGACTGCAGGTTATTTCGGTTGCAAAATGAAACTCCTTCCTATGCTTTCAATTGATGTCTGAGTTTCCTTTGCAAGCACTTTAACTTTTCTGCATAATATTGTGGCCACTGCTGCAATATCTGACTTTATTATGGTTGTAAAGGAATTCAAGAGAGGAAATCCCCACGTTAACCTAACTACATCCATCGCTCCTAATGGCCAATCAAATGTAGAAGAAGCAACTGGGCAGTGCTTGTAGAAGTGGGTTTGTTAACAAATACATCCTTTGCATTACCTGATTGGACATTTCCCTCAGACAGTCTTTTAAAATTTCATAAATTAAATATACAATATAGATTTATCAAAATGCAAAGAAGCAACAGTTAACCTGGCTTATTCAGATTTTAACAATTCTGTATAAAAGTAGTCAAACAGGAAATTTACATGGAGACAAAATGTCTCATGATTTTAAAAATAGCGTGGATAAATACACAAAAGCATTGGTATTGTGCAATGTATAGAAACATTGTCTATAAATATGATCAGTCATATTTTGATCCGAGATATTAATACAATCTTATGCATGAATAATTTCCCAGACCTTATCCTGAAGTTCATGTATAAGTATGTTGAAATTACAGCAGGTTGGTCGAGTGCCACCTACTATCAAATTCTGGTGTTTGCACAGGGTTCCTCACACTTTGATCAGTTTGTTCTTGGATTATGCTGGCTCAGAAATTCTTTGCTTTAGGGGCCACACCCGTGTGTTAATTCTGATAGACATAAGTCATCACATCCAGTGGTCTGCTACTATAAGTTATGAAGGGTTAGTTTCCAGGGGTAAAATGCTGGGACTGCCTACAGTAAAATATATTCTAGAATGAAAAAATGCAATTATATATGAATATAGTCATGTGAGGGGCAATATATATATATATAGTTGCACCAATAAAGAAATACATACAGTATGACAGTAAAATTGTCTTATGTGAGCAAGCATTACATAAAAATACAAAATGATGCAAGTAAGGAAAGGGAAATTCTTGAAAGTCAAAATCATTTTTGAATTGCAGAGTTTGACTCAGAAAACCATATTACAATATTTTATTTGTGGAATATGTGGGGAGCTCATTGCCCAAACGAAAAGGTTTTTTTTTAAATGTGCACGTTTGGGGAGTACTAAGAATATTTATATTTGATTTCTACCCCCTTCTTCTTCTTCTTGTGCCATATCCGTTATCGGATGTTGGCGATCATGTTGGCAATCCTGTTTTTATCAGCAGCCGCACGAAAAAGTGCTGCTGAGTTTTGTCCAAACCAGTCCCTTAGATTATGAAGCCATGATGTTCTTCTTCTGCCTGGACCTCGTTTGCCTTCAATCTTTTCCTGGATGATTAAATGGAGTATGCCGTATTTTTCTGGGTGTCGCATCACATGTCCGAGATATTCTAACTTTCGTTTTTTAATTGTTTTGATGATTTCCCTTGGCTTTCCCAGGCGGCTTATCACCTCCTCATTTCTGATCTTGTCAACCCAGCTTATACATAACAGCCGCCTGTAAATCCACATTTCAAATGCTTCTAGTCTCTTCAGATGGCCTTCTGTCAGAGACCAACTCTCTACTCCATAGAGCAGGATAGAAAAAATATAACATCTGACAAGCCTGATTTTCAATCTTAGGCTTATGTCGTGACTGCAGAAGACCTTTTTCATTCTGAAGAATGCTGTTCGAGTTTTCTTTAACCTTGTCTTTATTTCAATGGTCATGTCCCAACTTTCATGTAAATTAGAACTGAGGTGTGTGATCCTTTCACTTTTTCTAATGGTATTCCTTCCAAATTTATTGGTGGTAAATTAACGGGTTGTTTGCTGATGACCATGATCTTGGTTTTTGACGTGTTAAGCTTCAAGCCGTATTTTTCAGATATTTCTGTGACTCTGTTAATGAGGAGCTGAAGGTCTTCATGCTTACTGGCAAGCAGAACTGTATCATCAGCATATCTTAAATTGTTGATCCAAACACTGTTTATTTGATGCCAGCATCGATGTTCTCCAGTGCCTCATTGAAGATTGACTCAGAGTAGGTATTGAACAACAGTGGAGACAGAATACATCCCTGTCTGACCCCTCTTCATATTTCTGCATCAGCTGAGTATTTTTGGCCTAGTCTCACATTTGCTACCTGATGCCAATATAGATTCTTTATGATTTGGATGTCTTTGTCATCTAGTCCCCCTTGTTTCAGGATTTCTAATAGTTTGCTGTGTCTTATTTTATCAAATGCTTTTTCAAAATCAATGTAGCACATGTAAACACTGTGATTGACATCTCTAGAACACTGTACAAAAACTTGAATGATGAATAGCGCATCTCATGTACCAAGATTGTTTCTGAAACCAAATTGTGTGTTACCTAGATGTTCCTCAATTTTGTTGTATATTCTTGTGTGGATTATTCTCAGGAATATTTTCAGGGCATGACTCATTAAGCTTATTGTTCTGTATTCGGTACACTTCTTTGCATTTATTTTTTTGGGGATTGTCACAAAGGTTGATTTTAGCCAATCATTTGGTATCTTTCCTGTTTCATATATTCGATTGAAGAGCTGCAGTAAAAAATTCTTCCTATTGTCTTCCAGCAATTTTAAAATTTCTACTGGGATATCATCAGGTCCTGTGGCTTTTCTTGTTTTTGCTATTTTTATTGCATGTTCAACCTCCTCCATAGTGATGTTTGGTCCAGTTGTTATACTTCCCATATCTATATCATCCCTAGTTCCTCAAAAAATTCTTCAACATATTCCTTCCATATTTTTAGTTTTTCGTCCTCATCTAAGATAATTTCCCCCTCTTTGTCAACTAAGTTGTTGGTTTTCTTTTTGTAGAGGCCTGCTGCTTCTTTCACTTTTTTGTGTAGATTGAAATTATCATGCATACGTTCTATCTCTTCTATTTCCTTGCATCTCTTTGCAAACCACTTTTCTTTTGCCAGTTGAATTTTTCTTCTAATTGTTTTCTGTAATTCATTCCATTTTTCTTTATTTTTATTTTTATAAGATCTTTCATCCATGATATGAAGAATTTCTTCTGTCATCCACTGTTGTTTCTTGTGGTACTCCTCTCTCTGTTTTGTATTTGTTACCTCTACTATTGCATTTTTAAATTTATTTCAGTTCACTTCTACATCTTCATCATTCAGGTTGTTGATTTCTCTTAAATGGTTTTCTAGTTCTTCTTTTATCTTACCTCCATGTTTAATGATGAAGTCTCTGTCAATTCTTAGTTTAGCAGGATTCCGGTTTTTCATCCTTTTTAGTTTCAGCTGGACTTCGGCAAGTAGTAGATTATGATCGGATGGTACATCTGCACCTGGGTATGTCTTTACTGATTTTACTGAGTTTCTAAATCTTTTGTTTATTGTAAAATAGTCAGTTTGGTTCCTTACTATATTATTTCATGTATCTGCTGGTGATCTCCAAGTGTAGAGGCGTCTTTTTGGCAACTTGAAAAAAATATTCATCACACATTGCCTATGTTCCTTGCAGAAGTCTACAAATCTGTCACCTCTACCATTTCTGGTTCCTAAACCAAAGTTTCCAACTACAGGAGCATCACTTCCTTCTCCCACTTTTGCATTAAAGTCCCCCATGAGTATTGTGATATCATTACTTTTTAGGGTTTTCAGTACATTGCTTATATCTTCATAGAACTTCTCTAAATCCTCCTCATCACTGTCAGCTGTGGAAGCGTAAACTTGTATAACATTCATATTTACTGGAGTACTATTTATTTGGATCATCATCACTCTATCAGATACAGGAATAATGGACTTGATGCATTTATTTACAAGATTGTTTACGATTATAGCTATTCCATTTTGATGCTGTTTGCTATTCTCACCAGAGTAGTAGATAGTATAATTTCCTATTCTACACATTCCATTTTCAGGCCAGCATATTTCACTCACTCCCAATATAGAGATATTGTATTTGGACATTTCTTGGATAGTGTCGTGTGTTTTCCCAGCTTCATATAGGCTTCTCAGATTCCACATACCAATTCGTAGTTTTGAGTTTATCATGCTTCTAGCAGACCGGGAGATTCTTAGCACCCCTGCCCCATTTAGGGTGCGCCTGTACTCGGGGCCATTGTTAGGTTTTGCCTCCATTAACATGATTTTCCTAAGAAATATATAGTGTAGTAGTCTTCCCTTTGCTTTCTACACCACTGTGCACACACTGTTCAAGTGGCTGCCACCACACCTTGTGCAGTTCTTCTGAAGCTGTTCCAACCAATATGGTCTCCGCCTTCAGTCGATACTGGGGAGCCAGCTGCCACTCACCAGATCTGTTGGTCCACGGGAGGTATTTGATTCCCTCCAACCCGCCATTACAGCATAAAAGCCATAATGGGTAGCCCCCCCAATCCGCCACCCGGGGACATGCTCTGTGGGGGTTCCAGGCTCCCCCTAAGAGGAGGCTACCCCCTTACTAGCAACATATTAACATTGTTACATTTTTATGAGTTTCATGAAAAGATTTCTAAGAGAGAGAAAAATGGTCTCTTTATAATAAATTTCTATTAACGAATGGAAATCCTATAGGCAATTTTGGAGAAGAATACGGAAAAGAAGATTTGAAGGAACTTTAATTTGATCTAAAGTCATTCTCTACAAATAAAAACTGTGTTGTTTGTAAGGAAAAAACTAAACTAAACTAAAATCCATTGTAAGGCAACAGGCAAGTGAACATTTGCAAAATAGCTGAATATATTTCAGGATTTTCTGCTAATTCTTTGTTAGATAAAATAGCTAAAATGGGGACTGAAGGGAATGAAGCGGAGAGGAGGAGAAAGGAAAAAATACAGCTGCAGCTGGTCCATTGGATTTCAATTTTAGGAGGAGTGCTGAAGAAGTCCAAAGACTTACGTACTAATTAGATCCTATCAACTACTGAAATGCACCAAGAATTTTCTGAACACTTGCTGGGAAGAAGAAATAAACAATTAATTGTTTATTTCCCAGCTACATTTGTGTATTGAATTCAGGCAAATCTCATAGCCTGAGGTGGAAGAAGATGGTTAATTAAAGAGATTTTAATTATTCTCCAGCAGAATGGACAATGGGAAGCTACAGTGTTTTGATTCTGGGGTCCAATCCAGTGCACTCTATTTCACCAGGACTGCAAAACATGGTGTCATGGCAGCTGTAGTTTAAAAAAAAAAAGTGTTGTCATTTATATAAAACTCTAGGGCAATGCTTTATTTTGGAGTCTATTTTTTAAAAAAGTGCTTCACTCTCAATGTGAGAGTGTGAACAAAGCACTCATCTCCAACTTTTTAAAGTTGTTTTTTTTTTCTCTTCAGGTTGTGCAGCAGCTGTCAAAAGCAGGGCCGAATCACCTTTTTGAAACAGAATCAAAAATACACACAGGTCTTGGACTATTCAAGCCATTTCTGAAGCTCTACATATAAGACTGTTACATACATTATGTTGTATTTTTTTCTCACCCATTTGATTTTATTTTCCCGTACATTTTTAAATTTTGCTGGTCATTGACCAAATAAACATTACTGGTAATGATCTCGTGTTGGGCAAAATAGAAAAGAGAGATGAAGTAAATAAATTTTAAATTAACAAACAATAATTAAATCAGATAAGAGAGTGAGGGAATCAGGTATATCTAGTCTAATGGAGATAAGAATTAGGGGTGATATGATAGCAGTCTCCCAGTACTTGAGAGGCTGTCATGGAGAAGAGGGAGTCAACTTATTCTCCTGAGGGCAGAACAAAAAGTAATCGGATGACAATCATTAAAGAGCGATCCAACCTATAACCAAGGAGAAATTTCCTAAAAATGAGAACAATTAATCAGTGGAATGGTTCACTTCCAGAAATTGTGGAAACTCCATCTGTGGGTGCTCCATTACTAGAGGTTTTTAAGAGGAGGTTGGACATCCATTTGTCCAGAATGTTATAGGAACTCTTGCAGTGGGCAGGGCATTGGACTAGAACAGGGGTCCCCAACCCCTGGTCCATGGACTGGTACCGGGCCGTGACATGCCAGCAACCGGGCCACACAAACAAGTAAAGTCCCATCCACAGGATGCAAGCAGTACATAAAATCACGCCCCCTCTGATCCGCAGAAAAACCACTCTCCACATAACCAGTCCCTGGTGCCCAAAAGGTTGGGGACCTCTGGACTAGAAGACCTTCCAACCTTATTATTTGATGTTGTATGTTCTAAGATAATGTGAATGTTCTGATAATACCATGTAACTTTTTTTTTGTCCTAGCATTTTTTCCCCTGCAGGTGCAGTTGCAATGTGTGCACATACAAGGAAATTTTCTTCTGAATGACAATTCAATATTTTTCAAACCAAGCCATAAACAACAACAATAAAAAGGGATGTTACAATACTAATTCCTATAAATGTTCTTTTAAGATATTTTAAAATTTCTTTTTCATTTGTTTTCACTGGACCTTTATCCAGAAAGTCATGGGACTTGCCGATGGAGTGAGATTACCCAATAGTAATATCAATAAGCATTTTCCTTCTTACATTCACAACAGACTCACATTTAGTCCATATAATGTCACATGAAGGCTCTTTTATTTGCTTACCATGGACATGTTCAGAGTTCCTATTTTAACATTTGCAGACCTTCTTATCTAAATCTGTTCACAGAAGTGTAATATTTGATTACCTTATTCAATTCTCTATTTTAAAAAAAAATGAAATGGAAAAATGCAACACGAATATATTATCATGTAAATCACTAATATGAGGTAAAACAGAGCTATCATTGGTTTAACTACCTCACCCAATATAATAGTTTCCCAATATATTTTAATAATATTTGATATACAAACCAAGAGCCATTCGGACTTTAAAGTACTTTTCATTTTAAAAGAAAAGCTAACCAACAAAGCAGTCAAGTCTATTAATAACATCAGTTAAGCAAGGAAGGCTACACCGAAAAGGGAACATTTTTCTTAGAAGCATTATATACTTATGAATACATGCATACATACATTGTTTTATTTTCCACATCACTTTTAATGCTGTGGCATCAGACTGAATCATTTAGATTCACCAAGAAGTAGTGAAGAAATGGTGGTAAGGTATTTGAGCAGGCTTTAGGAGGAGTGCCTATCTGCTCTACATGGCAAAGTCAAAGTCTGGAGTTAGGCATGACACAGCAAATACCTTATATAAAAGCAGACTGACCATTTATATCAGGAGTCTCCAAACTTGACAAGTTTAAGATTTGTGAACTTCAATTATCAGAATTCCCCAGCCAGTATGAATGGCTGAGGAATTCTGGGAGTTGAAGTCCACAAGTCTTAAAATTGCTAAGTTTGGAGACCCTGGATCCATATGTGTCAATATGTGTGCACTTTAGCATATATTTAGGAAGCAAGCTCCCTTAAATTATCCGAGATATTTATCTGTAGTGAATGTCACAATTGGAAAAATTAATTTGTAATACCAAACAGAAAATAATGTGGACCCTGTTTAAGAACAAAAGAGCATATAATTGTTGGAAACTCTGAGATAAGAAAAAGAACCGGTTCAGAAAAGCAAGAACATTTACTGACCTGTCAGGTTAGGGATAAAACAATTTTATAAAAGACTGGGAACCTTTTATGGACTTTTTGCTGAAAATGGGAAAAAGGTGAAATAATGATTTCTGGATTTGCTGATTGAAAAAAGCTTGAATATGTGATTGTAGGAACCTCCTGTATTATAATCCTAAAGAGGAAAGAGGCGTCATTAATTTTTAACTAATGCAAAGAAGACTAGAAGCAACTACATATATTTTTTCTTTTCTGTTTCTTTAATTCTACTCTTTCTTTCCTTCTTTCTTTCTTTCTTTCTTTCTTTCTTTCTTTCTTTCTTTCTTTCTTTCTTTCTTTCTTTCTTTCTTTCTTTCTTTCTTTCTTTCTTTCTTTCTTTCTTTCTTTCTTTTTTTTCTTTTTCTTTCTAACTTTTCTTTAATATTTTCACAGTTCTCTGTTATCTGCGCAAAAAAAATCTTCAATAGAATTACCTATGAAAGAACAGGAAGAGAATTTATGGGAAAGGCTATGTGAAGCCTTAGAAAGGAGATGTTTGAGTGTGTTAGGACAAACGACACCTTCCCAGTGGCTCATGGTCTTCTTTGAGGCCTTTCTCCAGCTAGTGGTCCCAGCTGAAGTGGGACATGAACTTTTCTTCTTACAGAAAAATTTTCATAGTAGCTGCAGCAATAGCTCCAGACAACATGACTTCAAGGAGGGCTATTTTACTTGTACATTGTGCTTTGAGTAATCATTAACAGACTGGTTCTGTATTTTTTTACAGGACAATCTGTATGTTTTTGCTCAGAGTTAAAACTCATTGAATTCGGTAGATTATGTTCCCAGCTAAGATTTGAATAAGGTCATAGAATTCGTTGACTTCCCTCCAGAAATTGTGGGCGCTCCATCACTGGAGATTTTAAAGAAGACATTGGACAGTCATTTGTCCAGGATGGTATAGGATCTCCTATTCCTACTAGTTGGACTTCCAAAGTCCCTTCCTGCTTTATTATTCTGTTATCCTTAAGGTCAGGCTTAAACCTCTGACTTTGGGAAGAGGTGACTTAATATCATAGCTCCCTTCTAATTTCCCCATCGTTCTTCAGGACTATTGGGAGAATCACAATTAGGAAAAAAAAAAGAGAGAAGCTGACAGAAACAGTCTATGACAGATTCACTCTTATCCCTTCTTGACCTACAAGGTTGAAAACCGCAAAGTTTGGCTCGATGAATCACATGGCATCTAAGTCAGGCTTATTTTAAGAAAAGTATAATTCAAAATAGAGGAGAGAAACTGTGCAGAAGTTAACTATCTAAACTGAACAGTTAAAAAGATTCCAATTAACAGGTTAGTGCAGGGGTCTGCAACTTTGACAACTTTAAGACTTGTGGACTTCAGCTCCCAGAATTCCTATGCTGGCTGAGGAATTCTGGGAGCTGAAGTCCACAAGTCTTAAAGTTGTCAAGGTTGCAGATCCCTGGGTTAGTGGATCTTTCCAAAATACCTAAGTTGGTAACCAAATTCTTGTGGACAATAAGATTTTTCAAGCATTGAACAAAACAAAGAATATAACTCCCCTGTCAAGACGTCCTCCTCGGTGCTCAAACAAAAAGAGCCAGCAGGCAGGTACGGGTGATAAACAAACTGTGTTTATTCCATGCTGGAAAAAGTCAGTGCTGGGAGTGAACTGCTCCCAGCGCTTTACATAGCCTCTCAGCCCCAGAGCCCCAACCCCCAGCCCACAAACTAGCATCCGGCATGTTGACTTCATAAGCGGCCATTCGGGCCTTCGCCTCCCTTCCCTCCAGGCACGCAGCAGACCGCCTGTTGGAGCAGTCCCCAGGCAGGCTCCAGTGCCTTCTTCCGGGCCCCCTTCGTTGCCAGGGTCCAAGTAAGTATTGCCAAGGGCCCTTTTCCCCATCCACCGAATTGTCGCTGCCCCACCCTGTGCCCCGCCGCATCCCGCGGCACCAAGCCGTCCTTCCTTGCTCCGCGCCCCGTTTCCCCCCTTCTTGGCCTCTGCGGGGATTCCCCTTGGCAGCATGCTTTGGGGAGTCCCCTGCGCAGCTCCCTCGACACCCACGCCTGACGTCATCCTGACGCCGGTCCTGACGTCGGGCAACCCGCGCAGGTCCACCAGCAGCCCCGGCGGTGGCTCCGACTGGCGAGGAGGGCAGACGGGTGACTGTGGCGCCACCGGGCTCCAGCGCCGAGCAGCTGACAGCCTCCCGGGTTCAGATGGCGGTTGCGGAAGGTAGTCGGGAGGCGGTGGCTGGGCGTGCGGATCCCCGCCCGCCCGTGTATGTCGGGCCCACGGGGCTCGACAGGCGGCCCCCTCTACCAGGGCTCCACCTGGAAGGCAAGAAGAGCAACATGAGCGGTTGTGCGCCCCAGCGGACGGCCCGACAGTTCCCCCCCCCGGCTTCCTAGGGCACTGGCGATGGAATGCCCACACTAGGCGGGGGGCGTGGATGTCTGCCTCCCTCACCCATGATGCCTCTGTGATGGGATACCCTTTCCAGTGGACCAGGTAGTATAGGGCTCCCTGTCAGACACGGGAGTCGAGGATCTCCTGCACCTTGTATTGGTCGTGTGTGACAGGCCCCGGTTCCCTCTCCGAGGGCCTGCAGGAGGACTCCTCTACCGGCATCAATAGTTTGGAAATGCTACACTCAACACTACATTCAAGGCAGTTTACCTGACCACTTGTAAAGAAACAAAGCTTGTTGATATGGAGGGAAACATAAAGTGGCTTTATGGGCTTAATACTTTAATGCTTAATACTTTTCTATCCTCTGCCCACAAAATGGGCACTCAACTTTGTCATTTTACTCAAAGGCAGAGAAGTGTTTGAAGAGCGAAATTCATTATCCCTTCATAAAGGATATATAGGGCACACAGGCGAAACCTCTTACCCGCATATGTGCATTATTAAGCATAAATATGAACAAAATTAATTTCCAAGGGGTAAATGATTTTACAAGCCATGCCATGTTTTATTAAAGACCATATTGCATCCCCGCACAGCAAGAATAGGTCTATTAACATCAAACGTCCAGAACCACATGGATTAAATTAGGCCACTTTTCATCCTACAGTTTCAAATGTCATAAAGTGCTCTGTGTGGTTATATCATGTGTTTTTGATCTAAAAAAGGCCCGGTTGATGACTTCCCAAACACTTGTACTATTTGGGGTCTTTGCCAGACTGTAACCACGGCACTTTCAGCTCTCCCGTTAATGAGTCAGATTTCAGTTCTGCTGTGCTCTCTCCAGATTTTACTTTCCAAGAGCCAAATATTTGTGGTGTGTTTGTGAGTGGTTTAACCGTGTAAGTGCTTCGTTGTGTCTGGCAAAAAGGAGGGACGCAACTGTGTGGCTTTTAAAACGGAAGCAATTGTCAATCAGTGAGGGTGTGGGCGGGGAAGTGTGGCCAGAGTTTAACAGAATGGCGCTACAGAGCCAGACCGAGCATCTAAGAGTGGGCAGCAGAAGCTAGAGAGACAATTTCAAAAGAAGTGCTAGTTTGATCTGCCTGAAGCACATAATTGGCTTCTGTTGGTTTTCTTTCTCTTTCTTCTAGGCAACAATGACTGGTGGAAACTGTGGGTGGTATGGAAGGAACTTTTTCAAAATCCTTCCATAGATTATTCTGCGTCCTGTTGAACACATCCCCAATAGTGCTTCGTAGCTTTTAGGAAATGAATGGCTGTCTATACAAAGAAAGTCTTTGTCACATAAGAAGCAACACCCAGATTTAAGTAAGTCACATTAAAAGGCTTTTAAAAAAAAATCACATAGAATATTTGAGATTGCCTTTGCATTTAAAAATGATTCTTGTTCTAATTCCCAAATTGCATTATCAGTTTCATCATCAGTACCACAGTGGTTGTTAAAGTTCCTTCCTTCTGGGTTTTCAAACTCAAACTAACTTTTTTTTTAGATTTTAAAATATAAAATCTCTTTCACGTTAGAAGTATTAAATTGTATCTATATAATTTAAATTCAGCATCCTTTTTCTTGATTATCAGTAAATATAGGTTTATATTAGTAGCATTTTTTTTAAAAAAAATGACTTGTACGGTAGTCCTCATTACTTGCATAGATTCTGTTCTTGCCTCCTTATTGCTGTTAACAAAACTGTAGCCCATGAAGCCTTAAAATATGTATTCATGGAGAAAAGCACATCAACAATTTTGCACAAAATAACAAAGCATGAGGTTTAAACTGTAAGCAGACTGAAATTTTGTCAAGGCACATCAAAATCTGGTTTCTTTTCCTTTTTGGCCATCTACTACATTACTTTCAAAAGTGCAATCAAAGGGAAAATAAAGAAAACAACAACAAGAACAGAAAATAGATAAAAAGGGGATTTACAAACATTATAAAGTGAGCTAGAAAAGTTTCAAAATGACTGTTTTTATAAAACAACCTCGGATACAAGAAGCCACAGATAATAGATTGTGAGGGCCTCCTATATACTGTGTTTATTACATATTGTAATATGTGGGTTTCCAGTGGTTTTTTTTTAAAATAAAAATGGCAATCTTATTAGCTGTTGCTTCTGCACCCAAGATGTGGGATGTGTGTTAGATCACATGGAATGATTCTCGGACAGATGCTGTTCTTGACTTTGCACAATTGCTGTATCTGTATTTTAAACGAACTGATAATGTGCAGCTGCAAATCACTTAGTTAACTCAGAGGCTATGTTGGAATTTTGGATTCCAAAATGCCTGGATCTCTTGAGCATATTGCATTTAACCCTGTCAGCACAGTAGCTTTTCCCAAAACCTTAATGTGGAAACTGGGACTGAGTCTCCTGACAGGGATAAACACCATTGGGGCACTTTCCTCCCCCCCCCAGCCTTTTTTTTTGCATTTTGATTTTGTGCTTATAGAAATCCATTTCATCATTGTGCAAAGGGGGCTGGCCTAGCTGCCATGGATTTTCTCAGTGCTCTTTCAGAACTTCACATTTTCTTTGTTTTCTCACTGCATCATTAAAGAGTCAATTAGCAACTGGATTAATAGACTAGACATCCTAAGAAAAGACTTTAGCGGGGTTGCCGTCTAGTGAATAAAGGATCATTTACCCAGCTGAAAGCTGACAGACACACACTGACCTTGAGGTGTAGATTGAAGATAAGCAGTAAAATAATTAATTTGGCTCCTCTACAACTGAGGGGAGTTGGTGGGAGGAAAAGGGGATTAATTCCTGAAAGAAAAGCTTAAGTGCTGGACTAATAAAAGGCAAGTGCCTTCAAAAGATTTGATTTAATTGCAAGACTTTTATGCATCCTCTAGCAATACTTTCTGATTTAGGATCATTTGGCAGCTCGAGAATTCTTCAACATTTGTTGATTTTTTTAATCGTATCGGTGCTTAATATTCAGTTAGTCTTCCGAGCAGAAATAGTATGAACCAGGATGTCCTCTGATAATAGATTGATTCAATTTCCCGGTTGTTTTTTCTTTTAAATATCCCTTACAAGTAAGGGGTGCATGGGATTCCATTATTAGAAATTATCAAGATTTTCAAAGAGATAGTTGATTGATTAAATGATCGATCATTATCTTTGCTTTCACCATTTTATGATACTGAAAGAGATATTTTGTTACCACAACTGAATTAATCAAACCAAACCTTTATTACAGTCAAAGACCACGAATATAACTAAGACAGAAGATCCAAGATCCAAGGACCGTTTTACACACTGCCCTTTGGAATCTTTTTGATCCTAGTAGCAGATTCTTGGGCTATACAGGTAGTCCCCAACTTACCACAGTTCATTTAGTGACCGTTCGAAGTTACAACAGGCCTGAAAAAAATGACTTATGACTATTTTTCACACTTATGACCGTTCAGCATCCCCATGGCCACATGATCAAAATTCAAATGCTTGGAAACTGACACATATTTATGACATTTGCAATGCCTTGGGGTCATGTGATCATTAAGCAAAGACAACGGGGAAACGAGATTCACTTAACAACATGTTATTAATTTAACAACTGCAGTGATTCACTTAACAACTGTGGCAAGAAAGGTCGTAAAATGGGGCAAAGTTCACTTAAAAAATGTTTTACTTAGCAACAGACATTTTGAGGTCAATTGTGGTCGTAAATCAAGGACTACCTGTATAGCAAATTGATTTTGAAGGCCTGTAGAGCCTGGTCAGTTTCAAAGGCAGGTGGAATTGATCAAAATTAGATTGTTATATGGTTAGAATTATAGTGCTAGGAGACAATGATTTAACTTTGTTACCCAGAACCTTATTATGAATAAAAGTTTTTTTTAATAAATTGCTGTTTATCTAACATTGCACTCATGTAAAAAATATGTATAAGGTTAAACATGTATCCATGTCTAATACCCATATTCTGTTTCTGAACAAATAATGGAAGTAAATCTCAGTCAGGATTAAGGTAATAGCCCACAGGGAGGAGAATTTAATCCTTTCCCTTCTCCTACTGTGGCCTTCATAAAACCCACCTTTTTCTGAAAAAGTCATTTGTTTTAAAAAAAAAGCAGCAGTTTCTTTTCCTCTTTTTTTAAAAAATATTTCTACATCCCTGATCTGATTAGCATGACTGAGCATCTGACCCACACACTGCTCAAGCGAAATTACTATCCATTGCAACTGGTGATCAGATAGCTTTGTTATACAGACAAAATATGGCAGGTTAAAAAAACAAAGGGGGATAAAAATGATGGTCAAAGTTCCTGGAGTCTTTTTTCCGTAACTATGTGGTTTTGGTTACTGAAAATAACTAGCAGAAGATTATTGCTTTTAACGATGGGACACTTACAGTAAAATGGAATAGGTTGAGGTTGGGGTTATGTTACAGAAATAAATAAATGTTTTCTGCAATGTTTATTTAACATGTTAAAGGTATTTAAGGTATTTAACATGTATTTATTTATTCATACACTAGATCTGTGGGTGGTGTTTTTTTTTTAGGGACCCAAGGTAGTTTGCAAGGAGCTCTCAACTTCCAGCAAGAAGAAACTTGTGAGAAAGGCTGACCTGAGTCAGACTCCCTTCTCCAATGCCACTAAGGGGGATGCACCATTTTAACCTATCCGTATTTTTTGAACCTTTTTTGAAAGTTAGTTTACATAAAATACATCGTGGTCTCATTGGGAATAGCATGGGGCATGGCCGGGCAATCTTTAACTTGGCCAGACTATCTGATAGGGCTACAAATGGTTTATTAGCCAAAGTAAATAGAAGGTATTACTTCAATATCAAAGTATAGTGCTACAACAATAAATATCCTTAAACCTTTGAGATGCTATGTTAATATAATTGGCAGCTGGAGAGGTAGGAGGAATTTCATACTGATTTGCTCAGAATAGCTGGAGGAAAAAAAAGGTGGGATAACATGGTTATAGGGCTTGTGGCTCTAAGGAAGGTGAGAGCTATGCCAAAGGTTCAACCACAATGGACAGGCCTCATTAGAGGAGCTAGATGAAGAGTGTATTTCCCATAAACAACGTGGTGAGATGTAACTTACAGAAACCTTCACCAAATTGGTCATCACCCAGGTCAAGAAATACATCCTAGGTGTTGAAGTTCCTGGATATCTGGGGACAAGTGGCGTACAGGATTCATGATTTTTGGCTCAGCAGCCAAAACTACTGGAAGAAAAGTTGCTTACCCATTGCAACAGTACAAAGACTGGAAACTGGAAAGACTGGAAACAAATAGTGAGTTGGTAATCAAATCCAACGAGAAAAGGACCAGTTGTGGGAAAAACAACATCCAAAATCAGAAATAAAAGGCTAGCATATCAAAGTTGATTTGTAATGTAAAAGAAAACATTTACAGAAGTAGCATTGGAAGAAGTGCAAAGGTCTATCCAGGGCAAAAAAAATCAAAGCCTTGCCAGAAGTAGCTCAGACAGTAAAGAGAATTCAGGGGGGGAATTGGTAGTAAGAAGTTAGCATCTCCACTGAACCATTTTCATTTTGAATTGAAGGACCCAGTGGAGGAAATACCATTAAGGCAATCAACACTTGGGCATTCCAGTCATTAGATACACATCTGGAATAGTGGACTGGACTCAGGTTGAACTAGAAGCCCTGGATGGGAAGACAGAAAATTAAGGACTATGAATCATATCCTTCATCTATGCATCAATGTTGATAGACTCTATTTGCAGTGCATTGCATCTGTATTACTTTTCTTACAAAAGTCAGCTTGCCTGTTATTTTTCTAAACTGATTGACATCAGTGGCACATTTTGTTTAAAGTCGTGCTCAAAAAGGGAAGAAAGAGGTATGAAGTATATTTTAAAAATACCCATACACATAAGAACATTTTTATTAATCGTGTACTTAGAAAACATAACAGCTATTTAAGAAGCGTGACACTGTAATACTGTTCTTAATGCTTCATAAATATTTTGGCACAATTATCTGGCATTTAAAAGGACATCGAATATTTGACTGGATCTCAATGAAGTCTAGTGTTAAGCATATTTGATACAACTTAACTTTTCACTCTTTGAATTCTTTCTCATTCTGGGACTAAAGGCTTGTTGAAAGTGCTTTCATCACATTATTACTGCAGGGTTGGGGCATAAAACATTAATTGTGCAATAGCACTATAAATTATTTAAAAGTGAACCTTCCTTCCCCCCAAATTTGAAAAGAAAAAGCCTTTGAATGAATACTGAATGATGGCTGTGTATCCAAGACCAAGGGAGAGAGGAAGCTTTGGGATTGAATATCTCACCGACTAAAATTGACTTTGCCAGCATGAGTCTTAGGAACCATACTGGCCAAACTAAGCAAAATCAGCCTATTAACATTGAAAGAGACCTTAGAGTGGATCACAAAATTGCACCACATTCATTCTACCTCTCAAAAGATTATCACAGCAGTTGCTGCAACTATAGTGCGGTTTTGTGGTTGTGCTTGCCCTGCACTCGAATACACAGCAGGGTGTTCAAAGAACTCCTGGCCACCATGGTTTTTACAAACCAAATTGTACTGTATTCCTAACGCCTCTGTAACGTTATAAGAATACCCTACAGACAGAGAAAGTTTAGTCCTGGAGCATTCGGAATGATGAGGGAAAAGGTTCAAATACCTTATTGCTTCTTATCACGTGAAGTTTCTTAGGTCTTACCTTTTTGTGTGTGAGGGAGTAAAGGTCTGCAATGAAACTTCAGGTGAGTTCCTGATTTCCTGTGCTTGGACATCCCAGTAAGAATTTCCATGCCACTACATATTTGTTTCTGAGCTACTGAAACATTGAGAGGAGCTTACATTATACTGGTGACTGTAGATGAAATATGAAAAGGCCTTGAGATAATTGGAAAGGGAAGGTATATTGTTGAGTATCTTACACAGTCCTACTTAGGACAACCACTGGTCATGGAGGCATCTCCATCATATCCATGCTATCATCTGAAGTGGCTTTGCCATTACTGCAAAGCATTTTCCTCCCTGCTTCCATGTCAGGAGTCCAGTGCTTCCAAGTACAGATCCTCAGGCCTTTGCTTTATCATTGGAGTTGCTGGCTCCCTGTGATGCCCACGCCCACTAATTCTGTCACTATAGGGTATATAGGTTGTAGCCAAAGATGGTAAGGTTGATTCGGAATTTGATCCCTAAGTTTGGGTTAACCTGCATTTAGAATGTCTAGCAAACCAATTGGGAATTCATACAGTAAAAGCTAGGGAAGTAGATCATGATACTGTTGTGAATTGCCTGCAAGGGCTGAGAGTTGGTGGTATCCTTCCATAGTGTTTCTTCCCCTTCTTGAAAAGCTGGTTCCAGTTAATGGTCTGGGAGAAATGGTTTCCTGTGATTGCTCCATTATGAAGTACCTTATGCTATGGTGGCACAGTGCTCCATTATGAAGTACCTAGAGCTGTGGTGGTGCAATGGTTAGAATGCAGTACTGCAGGCTAATTCTGCCGACTGCCAGCAGTTCGATTCTCAACAGCCCAAGGTTGACTTAGCCTTCCATCCTTCTGAGGTTTGTACAATGAGGACCCAGATTGTTGGGGGAAATATACTGACTCTGTAAACCTCTTAGAGAGGGTTGTAAAGAACTGTGAAGTGGTATATAAGTCTAAGTGCTATTGCTATTGCTAGTGGCTTGGATTGCTACCCATGTTAGTTAATGCTGGGGGAGATCTGTCAGTTTCAGTTAAAATAACATCAGTATGTTAATCCTCAGCTATGCATTATTAGCCTAGCCAGTCAAGAAGTAACATGTAGGTACTACCCAGTATCTGATGGTATGAGAAACCAGATGGGATAAATTAAGCTTAACTTGTTTCCCAGTAAATTAATGATGCTGTTTCTGGTTGAACAGTCTGGCTCCATCCTGGCTCTTAAGTTAGCCCTGAGTAGGGCTGCACTCCTTATGAAGGAAAAGGCACACAACGTGGAAGCTTTACTATTATTGTTCTCATCTGTTCCACTACCTTCTCTTATTGGTATCATTATTATGATTATTATTACTTTGTTATTATGATTAATATTACTTTGTTATTTTGTATGTACATTGAGAGATTATGAACCAGAGACAAATTCCTTGTGTGTCTAATCACACTTGCCAAATTATTCTATTCTATTCTATTCTATTCTATTCTATTCTATTCTATTCTATTCTATTCTATTCTATTCTATTCTATTCTATTCTACTCTACTCTACTCTACTCTACTCTACTCTACTCTACTCTACTCTACTCTACTCTACTCTACTCTACTCTACTCTACTCTACTCTACTCTACTATACTATACTATACTATACTATACTATACTATACTATACTATACTATACTATACTATACTATACTATACTGTATTCTACTCTACACAGTAGATAGAATCTATGGCTATAGAAACCTTTGTCCAGCTTCAGCTGGTTCAACAACTGCAACCTTTCTGGAGCAAGAATTATGATGACAGCAGTTCATGCCCTTTTCATCATTTAATTAGACTACCATGATGCATTCTACATGGGCCTGACTTTGAAGACTACTTGCAAAAAGTACTTGGTTTAAAACATAATGGCCCTGCTACCAGTAGGAGTGAGCTGCTTTAATAGCATAATGCTAGTACTACTATCACTTGAAAATGCTGGGTTTAACTTAGGCAGTGCCATGTGGCTTATTATCTGTGTTCTTTTAGTATGGGCCACCAGAATCTTGAATTATGAAATGCATCGGAGCGGGTTTCCCCATAAATCACTTGTGTTGTGTTGTGTTTCTAATGGTTATTTATCAAGTAATAAAGGAGGGATAAAAATCTAACAAATAATGTTCATAGATCATAGCAGCTGTCAGGGATAGATGGTCAGGCTTTTTTTTTCTTAACCTGATTTTAATTCTGAAAGATTTAACTAAATCCCAAATTAATAGTATGGTAGTAACCTGAGAAGTACAATCTCTAACTCATCTTTAGTTCTCTGGGCCACACATAGAATTCATTGGAATTATTAGAAAATTAAACCAGGAGATGTCTACTGGAGGATGCTTTACTTAGAAGCTTGCCCACCTACTCAGGAAAAGACACAAAGGTAAGCTGAGATGTAGACAACTTCCTGGGGGGAGATAATGAGAGTTTCTGGAAACCAACCCTACTTGTTTTCCTTGGAGTAAGTGTATCAGTCATAAAAAGCAGGCCGAACTTTCACTGCATCCTTGTGGCTGCAATCTCGATTTTCTTTGTACAATGCCCTGCAGTTACCTTTGGGGAAATGGGCTCATTTTGCATTGCTAATAACCACTTGTGGCAGCCATTTTGTGACTAGTCAAGACCCATGACTTGCTCTCAATATTCTGAATGCACTGACTGGACTCTGAAGATTGCCTACCCTGTATTACCCTTGTATTTCTTTTGTGCGTCACATTACATTATGATTTTATTAAAATCTGACCCAGAGTTTTAAATATTCAGCAGTGACAGAACCATTGATGGTTATGTGAAAAGAAAATTAATTCTTGATATAATCTTTTTGTCCATGTGAATTTCATTAATAAAATAGTTTTATTAGTCTTATCTTTGGTAACCATCAAAAGATATTCAAAATATGAGAATATTTTACATATTAAGGACAAGAGTGAGAAATTTTCTTTAAAAAAAAACAAAACATTTTATTAATGTCCAGTGTCTTCAGACAGTAGCATTCCTGGGAAAAAGAATCATGAATTAATCCATCACATCAACTGGAACACCAACTGTGATAAATCTTACTTTATTAGGTTACACTCTGTTTTTACAGACTGCATTATTTGGGCAGGAGAGATCTACTGAAAATAAAATAAAAGTCTAATGATTAAAATACTAGGTTAAAAAGCAGGAGTCTGTGAGTTCTAATTCTGCCTTAGCCATAAAGCCAGTTGGGTGATCTGGGCAAGTCATTGTCTCTCAGCCCAACCTACCAACCTACCTGGGGAAAATAGGAGAGGAAGATGTATTAGATATTGATTTAGATGAGAGAATAGAAGGGGAACTCATTGAATTTGTAGATTACACTAAACTGGAAGGAATAGACAGTATCCCAGAAGACAAGCTCAGGATCCAAAGAGATCTTGACAGACTTGAACAATGTGCCCCATCCAAGAAAATGAAATTTTGTTTTACACTTAGACAGGAAAAACCAAAGGTACAAGTTTAGGTAAAACCTGGTTCAAAAAAAGTAACTGTGAGAGGGACCTTGGAGTCCTAGTGGATGGTCACCTAAACATGAGCCAACAGTGTATGGCAGCAGCAAAAAAAGCTAATACAATCCTTGAGGCATAAACAGAGGCATAGAATCAAAATCACATGAAGTATTAGTACCAATTTATAAATCCTTAGTAAGACCACACCTGGAATACTGCATCCAGTTTTGGTCACCACATTACAAAAAAGATGTTGAGACTTTGGAAAAAGTGCAGAGAAGAGCAACTTGTCAAGCCTCGTGGGCTCGACATGTATGGGAGGGGGGAACTGAGCACGTGCACCATGGGGTTCTGGTGTACCTAGATGATATCCTGATTTATACCACCACCCTGGAGGAACATGTCCACTTGGTATGGCAGGTGTTGGAAAAACTGCTAAACGCCCACCTGTTTGTGAAGCTCTCCAAGTGTGAGTTCCACCAGACCCGATTGGACTATTTAGCTACAGGATATCGGGGGCCAGAATAGAAATGGACCCCCACAAGGTTAAAGCGGTGCTGGAGTGGCAGGCACCTTGGACCCGTTGGCAACTACAGAGCTTCCTAGGGTTTGCTAATTTTTATCGGCAATTTATCCCCTCATTTGCTGCAGTGGCCTTACCCCTGACGGACCTGCTCCGCACGCGGAATACAGCGACCAAGCCACACCCTGGGCTACCGCTGGTGTGGACCATGCCCTGCCAGAAGGTTTTCGAGGACCTAAAAGCCTTGTTCGCGAGGGAGCCGGTTTTACTCCACCCAGACCCCGAGATCCCATTCGTAGTGCAAGCGGATGCCAGTGATGTTGCGGTGGGGGTGGTTTTACTCCAAAGGAACGGCCAGGGGACACTACAACCCTGTGCCTACACATTGCAGAAGCTCACGACTACCGAGTGGGCATGGGCCATATGGGAGAAGGAGGCATTCACGGTGCGGTGGATGCTCTCGACATGGCGGCATCTGTTAGAGGGGGTGAAGGAGCCGTTCGAGGTATGGACGGACCACAAGAACCTTGAGGTCCTGCAGACACCAAGGTGCCTGTCACCGAAACATGTCCGGTGGGCACAGTATTTCTGCCGCTTCCGTTTTACATTGAAGTACGTGCCGGGGGAAAGGAACTTCCTGGCTGATGCTTTGTTGTGCATGCCCCAGTACAATAGTAAGTGGGAGGTGGTGGTACAAGCAATCATGCCCCCCTACCAACAGGCTGCAGCCCAGGTGGTTCCCCGTACCGTGGTAAGCGATCTGGTCCAGGAGCTACAGACGGCAGTTCGAGATGACCCATGGTTGAGGGACCATCCAGGCCTCTTGACAAGGTGGGAGGGGCTGGCCTGGAAGGGTGACAGGTTGTACATCCCAGGGGTCCTGCAGCAGGCAGTACTCCGACGGTGCCATGATACAAAGCAGGCAGGGCATTTCGGATTCCTGAAAACCCTGCATTTAATAGGCGCCAATTTTGGTGGCCCCAGATAAAGGTGGATGTAGAGACCTATGTCAAGGCCTGCCACGTCTGTGCCACCACAAAGTCCCGCATGGGGAAGCCTTTGGGATTACTGCAAAAGGTGGCAGACCCGACCCGGCCATGGGAGGACATCACCATGGCCTTCGTGGTTGAGTTGCCAGAGAGCTGTGGCCACACCGTCATCTGGACCATTATTGACCTTTTCTCCAAACAGGCCCACTTCGTCCCATGTAAAGGGCTACCATCTGCCCGGCGGTTGGTTAGACTGTTCATCAAGCATGTATATCGTCTTCACGGGTTGCCTAGATGGGTTATTTCAGACTGAGGGGTGCAGTTCATGGCCTGGTTCTGACGTGAATTCCTCTGGTACATTGGGTTGTCCCAGGGCCTCAGCTCGGCGTACCACCCCAGTACCAATGAAGCGGTTGAATGTGCAAATGCCATGGTGGAGCGCTACCTGCGAAGCTACGTGTCCTATCAGCAAACGGACTGGGTCGACCTGTTGCCGTTTGCAGAAGTAGCTTATAACAATGCGGTGCACAGCAGCACTGGGTTCGCTCCCATTTGGGTGGTGCATGGTGTGGACTTCGTCCCTATCCCCGAGTGCCCCCAGGGGACCCACTTGCCCTGCTTACCCCAGGAATGGATAGCACACATGGGGGGTTATGGGATACAATAAAGAATGCCCTAGCGAAAGCAGAGGCAGACACAAAAGCGCAGGCCAACAAGAAGAGGGGGTCCCACAAGCCATTCCATGTTGGCGACTGGGTGTACCTGTCGACCAAATACCTATGCCTAGGAGTGCCCTGTAAAAGGTTGGGTCCAAAATACCTAGGGCCCTTCCAAGTTGTCCAGGTCATCAACCCGGTAACCGTGCGGTTGCGGCTACCCCGAATCCTGGGGAAGGTACACCCAGTGTTTCACAGTAACCTACTGAAACTGGTAGGGGGTTCCCCAACTGGTCCCATGGGTGAGGCACCGGGTCCAGTCTCCAGGGACCATTTTGAAATACAAGAGGTCCTAGACTCCCGGATCTGTTGTGGGCGGGTACAATATTTGGTCAGGTGGAAGGGGTACCCCCTCTCGGAGGCATTGTGGGTGGGGGAGGAGGATGACTGGTGCGATCATTCTACCGCCTACACCCGGGAGGCGGGCCAACGGAACCATCCACCAGGGTGAATGTACACTCATCTGCTTTTCCTTGCCTTCCAGGTGGAGCCGTGGTAGAGGGAGCTGCCTGTCAAGCCCCATGGGCTCAACATGTACGGGAGGGGGGGAACCGAGCAGCCCATAGCCATCGGCGCGGAGATTGGCAGGAGGGCAGCTGGGGGTTGGACTGCGTCTTTTCACCTCCAAGGACTGGATGCTGGCTTGCTGCTTGGGGCAAAGCTGCAGGGTGGGGGAGGCTATGTAAAGCGCTGGGAGCAGATCACTTCCAGCGCTGACTTTAATTTTGCACAGATTAAACTTGTTTGTCACCTTGTTCCTGCATTCCTGGATTTATTTACACGGGCGACGAAGGACACCTGACACAACTAAGATGTTTAAAGGCCTGGAGACTAAAACACATGAAGAATGTTTGCAGGAATTGGGTATGACTAGTCTAGAGAAAAGAACGACTAGGGGTGACATGATAGCAGTATTCTAGTATTTGAGGGGCTGCCACAAAGAAGAAGGGGTCAACTTATTTTCCAAAGCACCAGAAGGCAAGACAAGAAACAATGGATGGAAACTAATCAAGGAGAGAAGCAACCTGGAATTAAGGAGAAACTCCCTAACAGTGAAAACAATTAACCAATGGAACAGCTTGTCTTCAGAAGTTGTGGGTGCTTCATCACTGGAGGTTTTTAAGAAGAGACTGGACAGCCACTTGTCTGAAATGATATAGAGTCTCCTGCTTGAGCAAGGGGTTGGATTAGAAGACCTCCAAGGTCCTTTCCAGATCTATTGTGATTGATTGATATCTCTGCTACCTTGAGTTATTTGTCAAAATAATAAAGGATTAAGATATAGATATAGATGAGTAAAGAAATAAATAAATACAGATGGCTTTACTTTCTTAATCCTTTGTAGACCACTTCATTGGATCACAACCCTTAGTGACATTTAGCACTGTTTTACTCAGAGAATGATTTTATCAGGAAAGAATGCCAGCAAAATGGAATTCCTTGAACCAGAATGGTAAGGACTGTTTCATTTAGGATTAAAGATCTAAGTTATTTTCCAGTTCTGGATAAATATGCTCTGTGAGCAGTTTCCTTTGATCTGATGTGAGGCCTATGCGGTTGATTTACTTGAGGTCACTGTTAGCTCAGGGCCATTGCTCCTTCCAACCCTTAAAAAGAACTGTGGTACAACATGCTAATTGTCAAAAGAGTAAATGAAACTGCAGTGCTCAGGTTAAATGGGAATTAGGGTAATAAGTGGGATATCAAAGTGATTTAATTATGACAGTAAGTTACTAAACTGTAGTAAATCACAAATGAATTATTTTTTTTAAAAAAATCCAGAGATTCATTAGCTGGATGACATAGTTCCATCTTGTTCCCAACTTTTTTGCAAGTCCTTCATCTTTTGTGTTTTGCATATCCCTTTAATGAAAACCACATCAGTTGCACTTGAAACGTTGCATTTAAGGAAGCATCCACATTAATTATATGGCTCTGCTTTGTAGCAGAGAGAGGCAATAATTCTTTGACTTAAGGAAAAGACAAGCAGACATTGTGCTTTTCAGAATGCTTTCATTCCCACAAAAAACAAAACAAAACAAAACAAAATCCTGTCAAAAATATGATTGTACCTCAGGAAATGGTTTGATGATAGGATTTTTTTTTCATTTAAAAATACACACACGTACACCCAAAAGAAAGGAAGGATTTTTTTAAACTTTCATTTTACTTGTGAGAGTTTAGTTCTTAGGATTATCATCTGTTAGAGAAAAGGGTACAAATTAGAAGCATCTGATTTTGCATATGGCAGGCACACAAGTACAAAGACAAACTCTGGAGCTCACAAGCTTAATTTACTGAGTAACAGTATGCAGTGGAATGAATCTCATCCTTTCTTTGGCTCTTGATTTCAAACAAGTTATTTACAGTTGAACCATTCGTTGCCGCTTAATTATATTGTGCCTCCTGTAAGTAGAACCATGAACTGAAGGTCCGATCCAAGTATCTCTGTGTGTGTGTGTGTGTGTAGGGGGGGTGGGTGATTGAAAGGTCTGTCTGGTGAAGTAAGAAGTGCTGGGGTGCCCTTTAGATCCACTTGAAAGTTCAACAGGTTCTTCCTTCTTTGCAGGTTTTCAGTAATATTTGGCTTCTGTCTTAGGGTACAGGTATTTATCTCAGCAAATGGGAACAACCAAAGTGCCTACATTCTCTGTTTGAAAGGTGCAGTAAATAGTCACTCGGTGAAACCAGTTCACCACCACAGTCTTTTGATTCATGTAATTTGCAGCTACAAATCAAAAGCAGCATGGATTAAACCGGGAAAAGGCCAGACGGGGCCATGAAAATCCATGCTTAGAGCTGTTAATGGCACAACTTTGGATTTTTCATTGCCGGATTGATCACTCCAATTAATCTTATTTTCTTACATCTCTACTTGAAAAGCAAAGAGATGAACGTCAACAATTTTTTTCCAATGAATCCCAGATGAAAAGCCTCTTTGTAGAAAGTCCTACTGGCTGGAGTGCATTGCCTTTACTCTTGGTTGGAATACAGCACTAATAACTTGTGCGAAACTACTGAAGAGCGATATAAATTATGCTTTCTGTTCCATTTATAAAGCAGCCTTTTCCACAGTGCCTTGGTTTTAAGGGTCCCCCCCTTAATTGTTACCATTTTGTAAGAACTTCTAGCTATACCAATCATAAATATCAGGATATAAAAAGTTGATTCAGACACACCCAAAGTCTTGTCTCTGCCTCCAATGAGAATAGCTTACAGTTCTTCGAAGAACAGACATTTTTGATAGATTGCTTGACTTTATTGAATTATAATGGCATCTTTTGTAACACGGAGATTGCTTTTTTGAGAACTCTAAAAATCAATGCCCCCTTCATAGCACTAGAACAGTTTTCAGGATCTGGACCAAGACTGTGAAAGAATCCTTTTGATTCAATGCCTGTGGAACATTAGTCCTGTGTTATTATTTTTTTCCTACCAGCTCTCAGTCAATCTGACGGAAGGGAATTTGCTTTTGAAATGCCTTTCAAAGAAGAGGGCTTCAGTGAAGTTTTCATGTGTGGAACGGAAGGCATCCCTTTCTTTGATTATGTGATGGGGGCAACTCCTCTCAAGGGACTTTTTTTCAGATTGAGTACTGCAGCCAGCTAGAGAAGCTTCAAAATAGTGGAATGATGCGTAACAGCAAACTTCACTACCACCAGTGGAGCTTTCTCCTGCCATCTCCAACAAGGCAGCAAACTAAACTGTATATTATTAATTTATGGGAAGAGATCCAAAAGGAAACAAAACACACAAACAACAATGCACAGGAAGAAGCAAGTTACAGAAGAAGATAGCGCTAAGATTCCATGTCTGCCAACAAAACAGAGCTAAAAGCAGTGGTGGGATTCAGCCAGTTTGCACCAGTTTGGCAGAACCGGTAGCTAATTTTTTGTTGCCCAGGCCCAGAATGGACTTCCGGAAGTGGCATCCACACAGAGAACTGGTTGTTGACATATTTGAATCCCACCACTGGCTAAAAGATGATTACAGTTAAGAAGCATAGGAGAAATGTTAATAAACCTGGGGAAACAGAAGGCTAATGGAGGAGGTACAAGAAAACTTTAATGGGAAATCTAACAGGGATTCTAAGAAATAATTTTGGTCAAGGTCTGATGAGCATGTCAGTAATCATAGGAGGATCTCTGTTGAGAAGGGTGGATAAAAGGACGGCAGGCCTGATGGACTGGGACCTACCAGCAATCTAACTTTTAAAAGAAATCAATTTCATTTGTCTCAGAAGTACGGTAGATGAAAATTGGTTAAAGCACCACTTAGAAACCAGGAAGTTGTGTTCTAATTCTGCCTTAGGCATGAAAACTGGCTGGGTAACTATGGGCCAGTCACTCTCTCTCAGCCCAGTTCACCTGACAGAATGGTTGTGCAGGGAAAATAGGAGGAAAGAGCATTAGGTTTGTCCACTGCCTTGAGTTATTTATAAAAATAATAAAAGCGGGATAAAATAATCTTCTAAATTTTCCCCCTCCCTTTTCCTGTATCCAGCACACACTTCCTCTAGATCAGGGGTCCCCAACCCCTGGTCCGTGGAACAGCATTGGGCTGTGGCATGCCAGCAACCGAGCTGCGCAAACAAGCGAAACCCCATTCCGCAGGATGCAGGCAGCATGCAAAACCACCCCCACCCCTCCGGTTCGCAAAAAAATCTTTCTCCACGGAACCGGTCCCTGGTGCCCAAAACGTTGGGGGCCGCTGCTCTAGATTATATCTTATCTCAAGCAACACATTGTATCTTAAGCAACAAAGAATCACACACTCACCAAAGGTATCCATATTGATTACTCTATCCCTCTGGTTTTTCTATCAAAGGACTCGATATTATTTTGTCCAAGAGAAGGAAAGGGAGAGAGATGCTTTGCTTGTGATTTAGCACAGCCAACCATTAAAGGAGGCACTCGACAACTTTTTCTGTTTCAGCTTTCTACACCTTTAAATAATTTGCATTGGATGAGTAAGACAGTTTGTGTGCGTGTGTGTGAATTTTCCTTCAGCAAATAGCTATCTGGAAATTCAAGCTTTCAGTCATCTGTCTTCCATTAAGTACTTTAATATTGTGGGAAATTAACTTTTAAATCAATACTAATACTAGGAATGAAAGAAGAAGGATCTCTCTGTAGCAAAGCAGAAGATGTCAGTATCTAATTTGTCATCATCATCTTCAGCCCCTTCCATTTGGTTTCGATTTAGCCCTCGACCGCAGAAACCAAAAGCAGCATCCTTGCACAGAAGCTGTTTCAAATTATGCACAGCAAGTTTTAAGCACATTAGCAGCAAGAACAAGCTGTCCTCATACTAACCGGTCCTGTTTTGTTCTTGATTGTGGAAAATCTCACTGTAACTGCCATCTAATTCGCTGCAGAGTGCTACCACACCAGCAGCTGCCATGGCAAGTGATGAAGTGTATTCACAAAGTGTATCTTTCAGCACATTGTGACGGTTCCAAATGCAACAACAATCAATGGGGAGATTTGGGCTACAAATATTTTACTGGAGCCCTGAAGTTTATTGTAGCCAATATACTCCTGTAAAACAAAAGGTTGTTTTTAAACAGTGCAAATAGACAAGTATATAAGGGGCCATGGCCTGAATCTGAAAAGGATGCTCTCACCTCTGTAGCCAGGACCAATCAGAGGGAGAAAGGAATAGGAGAACCACTTGCCTGGTGCTTGAAGGCAGCTAGGTCTCTCTCTTTTTAGACAGGGCTGCTTCAAAAGGAGTCTGCTTTAGCACTATATCAATCTTCTACAACTGAGTGCCGTTCAAAGATATTGGAATCATGCTAGCTGTGAGTTCTTGGAACTATAGTTTCTTCACAATTAAAACAATTAAAACAGCAGCAGTTCAGTTTTATACAGCGACCTAAACTCACACTTTGTTATCAGAGGACTCTGTCTGAAATTCACATGGAACTGTGCAAAAGAGAAATTACAACACAATAGAAATCTACTTTGTCCACAAGGTAGGCAGGAACTAGCTCTTCAGATCCACAAGTTGCCACTTGGAAATCTAAAAAAAGAAATATGCCCTCAAAGAGAGTTGCCAAGAGAAAGCCAATGTATTGATTTATTCAAGCTGGATTGTGATTCCTCTGAGGTATCAGTTTTACCCCATAAAAAAGCAGGTTTAAAGGCCACTATTACAATTTCTATTCTAAACTCATTGACGCTCAATTGTGTGTGTCTATGTGTGTGTGTGTGTCTTCCATACAAATTATGATGAATCTACCATTGTATATATGACTATATGTACAAATGTATGTGAGGGAATATAAGTAATTTCCCCAGAATTAGGAAGACGCAAAGCAAGATCAATTTAATTCCTTAGTTGGAGGCTGACTGGATATAGTAAAAAGGCAATAGACAGCATTTTCATATCTGTATTTCTGAATATAATATAGGGAATTTAAGCTATGGAATTCAATGATTCGGGATTTATTTTTTTAAAAAAAATAATCCACTGTTTGAGAATATAAACCAACCTCCTTTGCAGCATGTACTCCTTAGGTCAGGTTAGAATTCAGAGCCCCATTTTATAAACTGATTAAGGCAAATTATCTAGTTTCCCTTTAAATCCTACTGCTAACCTACTAGCAAATATTAACCCTTAATATGTATTTTCTTTGTTGGACTGGAAATTATACATACAATTTGGGGGTGAATTTTCTTTACTCTCAAGCATGCTGTTTTTCCTCAAACATCTGCTTGGGCTGTCCAAATATATGTTTTTTTGTAAAAAATGTAGATTAATTTTCATATTAATGGGACTATCAAACTGCTTAGGTAAGTCATTTATGGCTTGTATGTTTGTTATTGGCAGAAAATATAATCGAGACAGAATCTACACTTGGCTCTCACCCAAAAGGAAGAGTATAATCCACCTTTCCATTTTAAGACTATAAAACGCCCAAGGCTCCTTATCTAATTGAATGTGATACATAAGTTTACAATCCATTCTTCAGACTGTGCATAGAGATGGAGTCTGGAGTATGGCCAACACTGTAATGTCTTGTCTGATGCTTTTACTTATGGAGTCTTGTCTTATACTCTTGAGAAATGGATGTATCCTTCTTCCGCAATGTATTGGAGACAGACTTATCCCATTCTTCTTTCTTAGATTGGTGAATTAAGTAATTATATCTGTTATTATCATAAAAATGTAAATTCTGTGCCAACATCAATGTTTGGTACATCACCTTGCTGTTGCTTTCATGCTGATTGCTTAACCTACTGATCATATAACATTCAAGTGGTGCAACTCTATACCCTCACAAAAATCAAAACGTTCAGGAATGGAAGAAACTTCATTAGCCATTACAATGCCACTTTACATCCACCTTTGTGGGAAACTCCATAGTTGTTCTTCACTTTCTTTAGTATTCTCTCACTGGAATCAGAAGAATTATAAATACTTCTGCCTACCTGGTGGATGAGTCAAGTCCATTGGAAGGGGGAGGAGACTTATTTGCACGTATCCTTTCATGGCAACTCTTGTTATCCTTGCTGTTGAGGATTTGGAATGAGATGCAGATGAAGGGAATTAAATCAATAAGGGAAAAAACAGGAACCTCATGCTAAGCATTTCCATGTCTGAGTTGAAATTGATCCAAACTAGTCAAAACAAATTGCATCATTGGGGTGTGACATGTACAGCTAGAATCCAAAGCCCAACTGCAGGGTTGTTCTTCTGGGAAAAATAGGAGGAAGGTGTTGGATATGTTTGCCGCCTTGAGTTATTTGAGAAAATAATAAAGGGATATAAATAAATGCATAAATAAATACATATATTTCATAAAGAGAATCTGTAAATTATTGACAAGCTACTCTAGAAACTAGATTACTATTAGGAATCGTATACAATACATCAAGATGGTCTCGCATTCAGAGAAGAAAGTTAAAAAAAACACACATCCTTCGAAAAACAAGTTTAGCATATATTATTTGGATCCTGTCCATGATAAATGGTGCCATCAATTACCTGCCTCAAATTACTTAGAGTACAAGATTGACTGATTTATTCATACATGTGATTCATAATTTAATCAACTCTCCTTCTAATTATAATCCATTTTGAAGTATATCTTGAAGATGTAGTATCATCAACTACTGTATGACTTTCTGTTTTCCATATTTTGATGTCAAAATTTCAGATTGTTTACTAATTATAAATTTGAATTCTGATTAATTCTCTTATTTAATTGCCCAGGCCAAATGTTGATACTTATGACTGATTTACAATTCATTTAGTTACTTATTCAGTTATAAGGAATATCATTACCTGTGTCATGAATTTCCATTTAATTGGTATACATTTGAAGTTGTTGTCAAATTAGATTATGATTTTGTTTCCTGACACTGCTTAGGAAAGTGAAATCTTCATCTTTTGGCGGTGGAGGACATTATCCTGGTCTTATCTGTGTTTGTGAAATTGTTGGTTCTTCTTCTTCATGATCAATTAATAGCTCCACCTTCTCTTTCTGAGGATTCTTCTAAGGAAAACATGAAAACCCCATAGATCAGGGGTGTCAAACTGCTGGCCCACGGGCTGGATGCGTCATGCTCAAACCGCGCCCACCCCATTGCCGGCAATGGAAAAAAAGTCACGATACATCATGACATGTCATGTGACGTTGCGAATTTGACACTCCTGCCATAGGTTAAGATTGTGAAAAGCATGGCCAACTAACACTTGTTTATAGCTCCAATAAAAAGGGTAGAGCCTAACATCTGGCTTCTTTTATTTTTATCTTGGGGTTCCTTAAGGTACAAATGGGGTAAAAGACTATTTCATCTCATGAGAACACTGAAATACTTTGAAAACTGAGATCCTGGCCTTACACATTTTTGTACAGTGGCTTCAACCTGCTGTGCAAATCCCATTAGAAGCTCTTGAACCGTTGGAAGTTGTTTGCTCTCGATACAAGCCGAGGCTGCTAACACTTAGGTTTGTTTATAGTAGGAGTCTCAAATCCCCGATTCACAGCCCATTGGGAACAGGGCCATCCAAGCAGCAGGCGAATGCACGAACTCCATTTGAGCATGTGAAACCATCCCCTCCCCAACCCACCACTGCCAGTCCAGAGCTGGAAAGGTTGGGGACCGCTGGTTTATAACATGCAAGTTAAGGTAGGCAAGAGATCAGTTTGCTAGAAGGTCAGAGCCCTCCATCTTTCCTTAGAGTGACCACTGTGATTTTCTACTGTGCAAGGTAGAGAGCCAGTTTGTTTGTTCTTTTGTGTGGCATAAAATCCTACTAGATGCCTGCTGGTGAAGGAGTGGTAACATGAATTGCTCTACCCTGTCCTGATAGCAATTTTCTTTCATTGCTCTGTTTCTTTATAAATGGAGCTGGCAAAAGAGGATTATAGTGTTATTTCTATCTTCCACTGGTTCCCTTATGAATTAAATACAACCACAGCAAACCAAACAAAACCACAAATGACATATATAAAAACCATTATAACTGGGCTTAATGAGAATGGATGATAAATTTGAGGACCAAAACCAATGGTGATATTGGGAATATTTGTATCTGAAAGCAGGTGCAATCCAGTAATCAGGTTAGCTGCAAAACAAAGTTCTATCAGTTGTGCAGCTGCTAGAACCGATCTTTTATTCTATTCAGATAAATAAAATATCTTGGTTTTAGTTCAAGAGAATAGCTGTAGTGATTCAGAATCCAAATAAGATATTAGAAAAGGCAGAATCATGCAGATTGAGATTGTTGTTAACTATTGATTGCGTGGTTTCTTTTAACTCCTTCATTTGGTCTTGAATGGAAGGGTGTGTATTTGTCTCTTTGTGACATGCATTCATATATTTTGTTGTTGTTAGTTGCGAAGTCGTGTCCGACCCATCGCGACCCCATGGACAACGTTCCTCCAGGCCTTCCTGTCCTCTACCATCTTCTGGAGTCCATTTAAGCTCACGCCTACTGCTTCAGTGACTCCATCCAGCCACCTTATTCTCTGTCATCCCCTTCTTCTATTGCCCTCAATCTTTCCCAGCATTAGGCTCTTCTCCATTGAGTCCTTCCTTCTATTTGGTGGCCAAAGTTACTTGAGTTTTCAACTTCATATCTGGCCTTCTAGAGCAGTCAGGGTGTCTCTCTAGGACTGACCGGTTTGATCGACTTGCAGTCAAGGACTCGCAGGAGTCCCCTTCGCCAGCACCATAGTTCAAAGGCCTCAATTCCTTTTGCGTTCAGCCGTTCTTAGGTCCAACTTTCACAGCCATACATTGCAACGGGGGAAAACCATGGCCTTGACTATACGTACTTTTTTTGGCAGGGTGATGTCTCTGCTTTTTAGTATGCTGTCTAAATTTGCCATAGCTTTCCTCCCCAGGAGCAAGCGTCTTTTAATTTCTTGGCTGCAGTCCCCATCTGTGGTGATCTTAGAGCCCAGGAAGATAAAATCTGTCACTACCTCCATTTCTTCCCCATCTATTTGCCAGGAATTGAGAGGCCCGGATGCCATGATTTTGGTTTTCTTAATGTTGAGTTTCAAGCCAACTTTTGCACTCTCCTCTTCACGCCGCATCAGGCTCTTTAGTTCCTCTTCACTTTCTGCCATTAGAGTGGTATCATCTGCATATCTTAGGTTGTTGATATTTCTCCCGACAATCTTAATTCCAACTTTTGATTCATCTAGCCTGCCTTTCTCATGATGTGCTCTGCATATAAGTTAAATAGGCAGGGCGACAGAATACAGCCTTGCCGGACTCCTTTCCCAATTTTGAACCAATCAGTGGTTCCGTGTCCAGTTCTCACTGTTGCTTCTTGACCCGCATATAGTTTTCTCAAGAGACAAATAAGATGGTCTGGAATTCCCATCTCTTTAAGAACTTGCCACAATTTGTTGTGATCCACACAATCAAAGGCTTTAGCATAGTCAATGAAGCAGAAGTAGATGTTTTTCTGGAACTCCCTAGCTTTCTCCATGATCCATCGTATGTTGGCATTTTGATCTCCTAGTTCCTCTGCCTCTGAAATCCTGCTGTACTTTCTGGAAGTTTCTCAATTCCCACAACTGCTGGAGTCTAGCTTGTAGATTTAAGCAGAACTTTACTTGCATGTGAAATGATGCAATGGCGTAGTTTGGAACATTCTTTGGCATTGCCTTTCTTTGGAATTGGAATGTAAACTGCCTTTCCCAATCCTGTTGCCATGTGAGTTTTCCAAATTTGCTGGCAAATTGAATGTAGCACTTTTACTGCATCGTCTTTTAAGATTTTGAATAGCTCAGCTGGAATACTGTCACCTCCACTAGCTTTGTTGTTGCTCAGCTTTCCTAAGGCCCACTTCACTTCACATTCTAGGATGTCTGGCTCGAGGTCAGTGACCACCCCATCGTGGTTATCAGGGATGCTAAGCTCATTCTTGTATAGTTCTTCTGTGTAATTTTGCCACCTCTTCTTAATCTCTTCTGCCTCTGTTAGTCCTGCATTTTGGTCTTTTCATGGCCCATTCTTTTGCATGAAACTTTCCCCTTCATATCTCAGATTTTTCTGAAGAGATCTCTGGGTTCTCCCTATTCTATTGTTCTCTTCTATTCTTTGCACTGTTGCATTTAAAGAAGGCATTCTTATCTCGTTCTAGCTATTCTCTGGAAAATTCTGCAATTCAATTGATGTGTAATCGTTCTCTTTCTCCTTGCTTTTCGCTTCCCTTCTTTCCTCAGCTATTTGCAAAGCTTCCTCAGACAGCCATTTTGCTTTCTTGCATTTCTTTTTCTTTGGGATGGTTTTAGTTGCTACCTCTTGTACAATGTTGCAAACCTCCATCCTTAGTTCTTCAGGCACTCTGTCTATCAGATCTAATTCCTTAAATCTATTTGTCACCTCTACTGTATATTCATCAGGGATATGATTTAGTTCATACTTGAGTGGCCTAGTGTTTTTCCTACTTTCTTCAATTTAAGCCTAAATTTTGCAACGAGAAGCTCATGATCTGAGCCACAGTCAGCTCCTGGTCTTGTTTTTACTGACTGTATAGAGCTTCTCCATCTTTGGCTGCAGAGCACATAGTCAATCTGGTTTCTGTGTTGACCGTCTGGTGATGTCCATGTGTAGAGCGTCTCTTGGGTTGTTGGAAAAGAGTGTTTGCTATGACCATCGTATTCTCTTGACAAAATTCTATCAGCCTGTGCCCTGCTTCATTTTGTACTCCAAGGCCAAACTTGCCTGTTATTCCATTTATCTTTTGGCTTCCTACTTTAGCATTCCAATCCCCCATGATGATAAGGACATCATTTTTTGGTGTTGATTCTATAAGGTGCTGTAGGGCTTCATAGAACCGGTCAATTTCATCCTCTTCAGCACCAGTGGTTGTGGCATAGACTTGGATTACTGTGATATTGAATGGCTTGCCTTGGATTCGCACTGAGATCTTCTGTCATTTTGGGGATTGTATCCCAGTATTGCTTTTCCTACTCTTTTATTGACTATGAAGGCTACTCCATTTCTTCTGAGGGATTCTTGCCCGCAGTAGTATACCTGATGGTCCTCTGAATTAAATTCACCCATTCCTGTCCATTTTAGTTCGCTGATTCCTAAAATGTCGATGTTCAGTCTTGTCATCTCTTGTTTGACCACGTCCAGTTTGCCTTGATTCATGGATCTTACGTTCCAGGTTCCTATGGAGAAAAAATCTTTACAGCATCGGACTTTCCTTTCACCACCAGATGCATCCACAGCTGAGCGTCCTTTCGGCTTTGGCCCAGTTGCTTCACTCTTTCTGGCGCTACTAGTACTAGCCCTCTGCTCTTCCCCAGTAGCATATTGGACACCTTCCGACCTGAGGGGCTCATCTTCCAGCGTCATATCTTTTTGCCTTTTAGTACTGTCCATGGGGTTTTCATGGCAAAGATACTGGAGTGGGTTGCCATTTCCTTCTCCAGTGGATCACATTTTGTCAGAACTCTCTGCTATGACCTGTCCGTCTGCATGGCATAGCTCATAACTTCATTGAGTTACGCAAGCCCCTTCACCACGACAAGGCAGTAATCCATGAAGGAGAGGAAAGGGTAGGCTGCTCATAATTTGAAAATCTTTCAGAAGTGCTTTGGGTCTTGAGTCAACAAAGTACCTCTAAGGAAGCCTGTCTTTTCCCAAGCTTCCATGCAACGATGTAGCTGCTTTAAGAGTTGCATTAATTTTAAGGAGACAATTTATTAAAGCAGAAGTCTGGAAGAAAGGCTGCTTTAATAAGCACAAGAAACTAAATTGGTACAGTGGGTCCCTGTCACTCTTGCTGGCACCCCAAGGGGTCCCTGACCAGTTCATGCCTGTCTCTTTTTGTTTCCTGGGCAGAGGGGCAAAGCCGTGGGCTGCTATCACTCCTCATTCTTATTTTCCTGTTATTTATTTACTTTATTACATATAAATGCTGCCCATCTCACTATCCAAAGCAACTCTGGGCAAATTACAACACATTTCTTATTTTCCATGAATGCTTATAAGGCTGAGATTCAATCCAAAGGCAACCATGGAAATAAAAATGATGTCTGAAGTGGCTGTTTTCCTTGCCAGCACGCCACCTTGCTTTTTAATTAAAACAACCTGCAGCAATTAAACAATAACAACAACCAAAACTTGGAGCATGGGTGTAGCATTCTCCAAGACTGATACCCACGGCCCCATTTAGGGACCTCATCACTAGAAAGCTCAGGTCTCCCTTGATTCCATTTGTCTACATGAGGGAAAGGAAAACCTCATTTGCTCAACCTGACAACTTACTTACTTCTATTCTGAGTCAGGGCTGCCTAATTGCTTTATTGCCAGAAGCAGGCAATTGTTTCTGATGGCAGAAAACGTCTGTCTTCTATTAATCTCCCAGTCTTGTCAACCCAACTGCAGGGTTAATTTATGATCCAGCTCTCAAATACTGTATGCTTTACTGGGTTATGCCACCTTGAGTGCTCCTTCCCCCTTGGGATAGCATGCTTCAGTTTCTGGAAGCATGTCGTAAGACCAATAATCAACTGACTATTTTGCTGAAGAAGGAACAGCCAGGAAGACTAGGTTACTGGGACTATTTGGGAGCTGAAGATGAAGCTCTTCTGCTTCAGATGGCGGGAAAAATGGTGAATCAATGCATCACTACATCTTTTTTAAATAAAGAAAATACAGGGAAAAGAAGGAAGCTTGGGGGGGGAGGGAAAGTCATTAAGAATAATTCTGTCAGGTTTTGACTCAGCCCCCTTCTATTAGCAAGGCAAAAATTAAAGCTATCCTGCTATTTGAGCATTCCTCACTAAGAGAGGGGAGGTCTAAAAACACAACAAAGGAACAAAGTATTATTTCTATCGCTGTTTGTTATCCCTGGCTGTACAGTGCATGAATTTTGATTCTTGGTATACACACATTCAATTTAACTTTGCATACATACATGTTATATATCAAATAGATACATTTTACATTGGTAGCAAGACCTGTCCTCAAGGAGGAAAGCAACTGACCATTGCTTTCAAGTAGAGAAAGGCAGAGAGCGCAACAGAAGTACGAGTCCAATGGGAGCATGTGGCTGCTCACAGACTGAATGCCTTGCAAGGTGCCACCAGTGTTTGAGACCAGACTGGAATTTTTAAAGTGGCTTAGATTCAGCAGAGACACCTGTCAGGACTGTAACAGAGGGACAAAAAGCACCATCTGATAGTCAGCAAGAGGAGAGCCTTGTGGAGGGATCTTTCTAGATGTTCCTCCCAGCCTTTCTGGAAGGGGTTTTGGTGAAATGTCCCTATGAAGAATGAGAGAACCAACCAAGAACTAAGGAGAAATTTCCTAAAAGTTAGAACAATTAATCAGTGGAACAGCTTGCCTCCAAGTTGTGGGTGCTACATCGCTGGAGGTTTTCAAGAAGAGACTGGACAACCATTTGACTAGGATGGTATAAGGCCTCCTGCCTTGAAGAGAGGGTTGGACTTGAAGACCTCCAAAATACTTTTCCAACTGTTATTCTGTTAATTAATCAGTGGAACGACTTGCCTCCAGAAATTGTAGATACTCCATCATTGGAGGTTTTCAAGAAGAGACTGGACAGCCATTTTTCCAGAACAGTATAGAGACTCCTGCTTGAGCAGGGGGTTGGAGTAGAAGTCCCTTCCAACTCTGTTATTCGGAAGCCAGTATGAGCCTACAGAACAGCAGCTTAAATGGTAAATATGGATATAATCTAAAAATGGAATATAGTGGTACAATTGTCAGAAGCATTTGCCTGAGGATATCTGTGACGGGCATGATTTGTAGAGAGGAAGATCTATTTCCCGACTTTGCTCATTAGGGACAAATTGGCTATACTGAGAAGGATCTTTGCTCTTTACAGTTCATGCCTGTGACAGGCACTCTAGGGCAGGTCCTTGTGACAACTGCACCAACTGCATTCCAACATATCTTCTTCCTTCAAAAAGATGCCTGTGCTTAACTTTCTTTCCATACAATCTCCTCTTAAGCGTGTCACAAATTGAGTGAGCCAGTATGTAAGTTCTCATCCAGCAATGTTCTTTCACAAAAGGTCCTCACCTGGGGTGGTTCCATGATGTGCCACAATTTTTCATTTTGTACATTTTGTTATTTAAGATGATGTATTTTAGAGAAAAAAAATTCCTTTCTATTTCATGCACTATTTGCTCCAAATGTATTTACAGGCATTTCCTTCCCAATCTGTTGCTGCTTATGGATGGAGAGAACAGACATTTATTTCCATTACTAAGGCAACAAGGAAATCACTCACTTTCCATAATTTTCTACTTTGAGTGACAGGACCCAGTTGGATGTGCCTTTTGCTGCACAGAAAGGTTAGCTTGTCACGTGGGAAGCCTCTTTCATACAGGGTTCCCTTGTTCTCATGCTCAGGATAAGTACATGATGCAGGCTTGTGAGCAGCTAAGAGTTTTCTAGTTGTAGCAGACTGCACATGGGAGTCTGCAACTCTGCCTGCTTTTGTCGATATCATGAAAGCAGTGTCGTGATTCATGCTTACCATTTTTTCACATGTGTGTGCAAGATCACTACACAAAGGACTAGGTCTTGGGTTGCAGTAGTACAATGCTGCTTTCGTCAGACAGTTTGACCCCCATCTCCATCTTGCATCTCACCTCTTGGATGTCCTGAGACTACTCTAAGAAGGTAGGTTACCTGTTATATGCTCAGGCAGCATCTCAATCATTTCCTAGGTCTTCCTAATGTTGGCATGAAGCAACAGTCCTGCTGACCAAATGAAATTGTGTATACTGCTTGAGGCTTTCTATATCCCAAATTCCTCTCCTTTTCGTATACTGTATAAAGGTAAAAAAAAAATTCAAAAACACATGTCCCAAATCATGACAGTATAACAGCAGCACACTTCCCCAGTTTTCTAACATTGCTATTGTTATTTTTTTGTATGCTAGCACTTAGCCTTGATACCTTACAGTTCCAAACTTCTTTGTCCATTGGGAAATAGCAACACATATTTTATAGTTCCTGGAATTAAAAGCAGAAGCAATGAACTATACCTTCGATTTAAAATACCTTGCCAGGAGGATTCCTTTTCTGGCAAGTGTAAATGGAACAGAATCTCAGGGTGATTTTTTTCTTCTTAATATACTGTCTTATCTATCAACAGCTTGTGATAATTTTTTTTTAAAAATCAGCAAATAATTTTTCGCTGCATTTCTGTGCCAGATAAAACTTTAATGCATGATCCAATTTTCAATGCTCTTCAGAAAACACATAAAGGTTGCAATCAAATGAAGCGGAAATTAAGAAATCACGCCCAATTCTTAAATGCAATCAAAACATACCTATTTTCTGCCCCCCTCCAATTAAGGACTGGCTTATTTTGCTCCTATGGCATCCAACTCATGGATGAAAGGAGAATGTTTACTTCCTGCTGATAGATGAGCTAACCAGCTGCTTCCAGCCTTTCCTTCTTTATCAAAGTTATGTTAATCATGTAACTTCCTGACAGCCACTAGCTACCCACTTATTTCCTTTGTGTTCCTATCAGCAATCAAACACATAAACACTACAGTTTTGCCTCTTTCCATTCCCTGAGAACCACTGGAAAAAGCTCCTCCTCCTCCTCCTCCTCCTCCTCCTCCTTGAGACTGCCATGCTGCCTAATGGGCACATCACCTCAAACAGTCTGTGGTGGGCAGCAGATGGAGGAGAAAACTGTGTTGTGCAGACTGCATGATACCCCCCAAAAAATTAATCTCACCTCTGTGAAAAACATTTGCCAATATTGCAAGAAGACTCAACTGTTTGCTAAATCAGCTTTTACACATGTGATAGGAGATAATACCATCTTATGTGTTGACTCTTGGGATTCTATGGTTGCACAAAGTGTTAGTTGGCCTTGCCTTTTGCTGTGGCTTTCTTAATGAAGAGCCACAACGGCGCAGTGATTAGAACGCAGTATTGCAGGCTGACTCTGCCCACAGCCTGGAGTTCCATCCTGATAGGGCTCAAGGTTGACTCAGACTGCCATCCTTCCCAGGTCAGTAAAGTGAGAATTCAGATTGTTGGGGGCAACATGCTGACATTGTAAACTGTCCAGAGAGTGCTGTAAAGCACTATGGGGCGGTATATAAGTTTAAGTGCTATTGATACTGCTAGTAATTCCATGACCTCCAGGCTCCCAAAAAGAAAGATGGTTGTTAGTTACTAGCTTGTAATAAAATGGTTAGATACATGCACTATACTAGCTTAAATGTGCTTTGTTTCAGTTCACCATGTTATACATGCAGTCCTCATTTAATGACCAGTTGCCATTCAAAGTTACAATGCTTGTATAATATGAGATGAATGATGCAATGTTAGGAATGACTCAGCAGGAATCTGTATCCCTTTAAGAACTTGAGTATAAAAGGGAAGGCCTTGCTGGAGTCTTTCTCTCTCGTCCATTTCCTGTGTATTGTATTCAGTTTGCTGTATGTTGGAGTTTGCTGTATTACCATGTGTATGTATTTTGCTCCTAGAGAGTATATTTGTAGATAGTGTAATATAAACCACCATTTAATACAAACCATTGTTTGCTGTATTTACTCCTCAGTTACCTCAGCGCAATAAGACTGTGCATGCTCTGACAGACTTCTCCAGAGTTACTTAGGACACTTTTTCAATGTTTTGACGGCCACCTCTCCAATTACATGATTGCATTTTGGACACTTGGAAAACAGTTTGGCCATTTACAGCAAACACATAATTTTTGGCATTTTTCACTGGTTTCCTGTTGATTTCCAGCAAAAAACCAGACACAGAGGAAAACAAACTCATTTAATGACCATGGCATTGGCTTCACGACCACCGCAAAAGAGGTCATAAAATCAGGCACAGTCATATGATGATCTGCTTAATGACCACCACAATTTATGACCGCAATTCTGTGCTCAATTACGGTTATAAGTCAAGAACTACCTGTAACGTGTGAACCCAGTCATTCAGTTCAAATGGTATTAACCACCATACATAAAAAAGGAATGTTAACAAACCCAGTGACCCCAACCCTACAGTTAAATTTCTCTTTTGCAGAAAACCAAAAGCAGAGAGAGGCATGTTCCTGCACAGAGGAGGTACAATAATCTTAGGAATCAGAATAGGCTGCACTTCAGTTATGCCACCCGAGACAATATCAGAATTTGCACTTGGAAGATGTTGAAGGAATAAAACGAAAGCTCTCCTTAATCAGCATTGCAGAATAGAACAGAATTTGATTTCCAGCATCAAATATTATTGGATTCATTCTGACGTTTATAAACATTCTCATGTCTAAAAGTTAAAAAGTACATTCTCCCCGAACGAAGCAAATGTATTTAAGCTTTTCTGTATATAAAGATAGGAGCATAAACGAGAATAGCCACCGTTTTGAATCTTAACTATTTCATATCTTATTTTATGGAGTTTAACAGAGAAACTATAGGCTATTTCAACCACTAGGGATTATCCACTTTGATTCTGAATTAATACATTTAGGTTTAATCTCATACTGGGGAAGATTTTTAGATGGTTTACAATGGTTGACAAGAAGAGCTACCATGTAGCAGAGGAGTTGGTTAGTCTACTTTAATCCACATGTTTTAGTTAGCTCTTAACCACCTTAATTTCTACTTTCTCCTTTACACCCTGTCAAGAAGATAAGTAGCAATTGCTCTCCCCAGGGACTTTTTAGAGTCAAATCCCATTGGCTACTTCCCATACTTTGAGAGACTCATTCACCTACCTATACAGACAATATCCATGAAGCCATACATCCCATAACAGATCTGGAAGAGCAGGTCTTGGCGCTGCCACTTAGCAGATGGACTGAAAGTTGACCAGATAAGCCACGAGATACTGGCGATAAGAAAAAGGGAACCCAAGATGGCTGCTGCTATCTGAACTTTTTCGATGACGGTCAGAGAAATGGTCTGCCACTGCGTAAGGCCCCAGGCAACAGGAAGGCAGCAACAAACAAGCCAGGAAGAAAAAGAGAGATAAATGGAATTAATTCCTGGTTCATAGGCACCAAATCACGCTAATTAACATCCAATAACATTTCCACATGGATTTTTGTACAAAATTGTAACAGCAATTTAAACAAAATGGACTTCATTGTTATGCAGTAGTTCCCAGAAGAAAGAGCAATTCTGAATTTGCGACAGCATCTGGAAAAAGACAGTATTAATTCCTGCCCTGGTTATCCCTCCAGCGTTAGTGCTCCCTGTCCTGTCATTTTTCTACACTTCTATCCGGCTGCATTCTTAAGGGTTGGTTAGGAATTAGTTGAACTCCATTGTTTTAAAAAAGACTAAAAAGACTACTAAAACATGAAATGTTAATTTTGATAATAATAGCCACGATTTTGTTGCCTTATATTCAAATATATCTTGGTTTTCATACTTCTTTTGTGTCACCTTGATATCCCAGCATTAAGCAATGGTTAAAACTATTTTTTACTAAACAAACAAATATACTGTAAATTAGAGGAAATAAAATAGCATTTGGGACAATCCCTGGAGATCAGATTAATCCTGACTCTGTTGGTTTTTGCAAGGCCCTGAAGACACGGCTCTGTTCCTGGGCCAGGGGTGTGTGTGTCAAAATGTCTGTGAAAGCCTGTGAATTAATTAATCCATCTTCATGGATTTTTAAAAAAATCTGATCTATTTTTGTTGGCTTTTTGCTGTTTTATTTAATTATTGTTAGTCATCCAGAGTCATTTGTTTGAGATGGTAGCAATATCAATTGAATGCATGAATAAATAAAATGAAGTTTTTTTCATTAGCTCATCTATTAACATCTGTGATATTTAATTCTGAAAAATGAGAAGAAGAAATCTGCTTCTTGGGTATTTTGGAGAA
>JALGBA010004301.1:8685000-9062500 GCA_023970755.1 Azemiops feae | reverse complement strand
TGCTTCAGTTTATATTGTCTCCTTCTGGCACTAAAACGCTGCTCGGGCAGCTAATAACAACAATCAGTAAAATATGGGGAGCAAGAAGACAGAAAAGCAGTAAAAATCAAGCAGCTGAAAGAAGGCATGAAGTGAATATTATATTTCCTATAAAACAAATAATTTCTGGAAGACAAAGAACAAAGTCTCTTTGGGAGGACTCCAGGATTAACCAAGAAGACAAGATAGAGAACTTCCAAAATACTGAGTAAGCCTTCACGGTATTTTTAAGTAAGCTTCAGTGCATTTTCTTCACTGTCCCCTCTGATATTCTTCAAATGCCATTTTTTCTTCTTTAACTATTGGATGTACTTGCAACATTCCATACCCACCTATTTGCCTTGGTAAGTAGTTCTATCAATATTACTGCATGGGTGAAGGGCATGATTCTTTCTCATTATTTTTCTGATCTTCCTATCCAGGGCTTTTAGTTCTGCTTGAGTCCAGCCCATTAATCCAGATGTGCATCTATGACTGAAATTGCCCAGGTGTTAATTGCCTTGATGGTATTGCCTTCCTTGACTTTGTATTTTTTCATTCTCTTTGATCTATTCACTTCCAATTTTCTTCTTGACATTAGTGTCCTTGATGTTCACAGCTGGAAGGATGCCCAGGTATTTGTAGTGATCGTCTTCAACTAGAGTCTTCATGTTACTTCCAGAGGGCGACTTGATTCCTCCAGTTTTCACTGTTTTTTCCTTGTTGAGGGTGGGTGTGGCACATTTGTCCATTGCAATATCTTGGCTGTAGATATGACAGTGCTGAGCAGCAATTCCATTTCATATGATGTTTTTTTTTACACAGCTTTATATTGTCCATGTAAAGGAGGTGTGATAGCCTGGCAGACATGTTTGATTGCCATGGCCTGATTGTTCAACACTGTTAACAGAGGAATCATTACAACGACAACCAATGTTAGTGGTAGTGAATCTATTATTATTAATCACACTGATGAAATTTTGTTGCCAAATTTCAGCAATAGGATCTCAAGATGCTGCCCTCCTGAAACTCCTGGTAAATCCATTTCTGTTATCCCCACCACTAGGCTTCTCCTACAGTTTGGGCCAAGTTAAATAATGAAACTTCTGGGGATCTCCTAAGATAGTCAGGCCCCGATGTTTGCTCTAGATTTAGCTCTGAGTAGAATGAGAGAATCTTTTAAACAGTCCAAGATACATTAAGCATTTTTCCAGATGACTAAATCGAGCCCAAACTGAACCACAGAGCCACCACACTTATCCAATGAAAAACCTCACCACCTATTTTCAGCCTCAACTATTTATCTTTCTGTGGAATGGGCTGAACTTGGAGCAGGAACTCCACCACTTTGTCTTTTAGCTTCACTATATACATTTATCTTTCTGTTTGTGTCTTGTCACCCATTGTGGCAATTATTTTATGAAAGGGTATCTTTCATGACAGTGTCATCAGACTGTTTTCAAACTTATTGAGGTACTAAACAAGGCCCCCAAAAGATCAAGATTGAAGGAGTCAGACACAATCCTTTTATATATTTTTGTTAAATTCCTCTCTCAGGGGGATTGACATTTAAAAAAATTTTCTCTTTGTTTTAAAACTAATTGTTTAGAGCTGTTTATTCTATGGAATTAAGAGAAGCAGCGGTGAGGAGAAACAAAGGAAGATTTAGTTTATCCCGTAAATTAAGATGTTGATTAAACACTACAATAAACATTATTTGTGAAAAAGAGATCACATTCATTTGATCTATTCAATATTTGTAGACTTTGGTGTGTGTGTGTGTGTGTGTGTGTTGACATATTATTGATCATTTACTCGGGTCTTTAATGGCATTCTAGTTCAAAATGACATATTCCTTACTGGCAATTACATCTGTTCTCATGCAGCTATGTGTTCCTGCATATATTTCCCCTCCATGAGTGATGGTGTGATATAGCACACAGAGATCATATAAGGGAGATGGTTTTAAACTGCTGAGATCTGTTGAAGAGACCCCACACAGCCACAAAATCTCCTTTCCACCCACCAGGGGTTATTGTGATGACCCAATAGTGACTTCGAACATATGTTTACTTTCAACTCTTTAGAAGAAAAGTGGGATGCAAATATAATTTGTGAAATGCATGCTGCAAATGAGGCAGAGGGCTGCTTCCTTTCATTAAAAATGACAATTTCCAGTTCCTGATACATTAACTTTGAATTCAGCAGAGATTTGTGTTCTGAACAAGTTAAACAGGAATAATATTGCTGAGGCCACTATTTCAAGCAGGAAGGCTGTTGCCTCCACACTGTGTGCCTCAGAACCAAGTGGAGTATTTCTCAGGAGTCTCTGTATTTTAGCTGACTTGCAGATTCTAATAGATCAAATTGTGCAGTTGCTATAAATTAAATTGGCCAGGGCAACACAACGGCAGGCATCCTTTCCACTAGTTCAATTCTGGGTTCTAAGTGAGCTATCTGGCAGTAGCTGGAGAGGAAATGCTAAGAAGTCTGTAACATCAGTACGTAGTGCTTAATATTTTGTTTAAATATTAGGGGATTAGCACATTTCACTGTTTATTGCAAACAGAAGAGAGTATCTGTAAGTTCAGGGTTGAGCTTTGGCTTCTGGGTGCTCTCGGGGCTTGGTTGTTTTCTTGCAGACATTTCATTATCCAAACTAGATAACATCATCAGTGTTACTAGCAAGGGGGCTTTGCTCTCGTTTTATATTCTAGTGGCTAGGATATTCTAGGACAGGGGTCTTCAAACTTGGCCCTTTTATGACTTGTGGACTTCAACTCCCAGAATTCCTCAGCCAACATGCCTGGCTGAGGAATTCTGGGAGTTGAAGTCCACAAATCATAAAAGGGCCAAGTTTGAAGACCCCTATTCTAGGATATTAATCCTTCATTCTGCTGCCCCTGGCTAAGATCCAGACTTGAAGCAGAGTTCTTCTGTACTGTCCACTAAATTCAGACTGGTAATACTTCAGGAAATGGATTTGGAGAATATGAACAGATGATCCTGCCTTCAACTCACCTCATCACTGCTATCCCAAATGTGGCTCATACTGGTGCTTTCTTGCTTCACTGCAGAAATGCCGTGTTTTGACTTTGGCCACAGTATTTGCTCTGAGCTGAATCTTCCTGAGTTTAAAGGCAGAGGTTTGTCCTGCTCCTATTGGCCACCTGCAATGGACAACCCCTTTAGTCCTCAGCTGCTGGGCTTTTGGCAGCAAGAGAGTCAGGACTCTACTAGTGTGGCAAAAAGACATACCAGTAATAGTCAGAACTCTACTCCTATTTCTTTTGCCAACTCCTGATGGCAGGAGAAATAAGGGGAGAGAAGAGGAGGATGGGCCTCTTCTATTTCGTCCACTTCTCTTGCCAGTGTTTTGTGAGACAAAGATGGAGAACCATTCTGCCTTCAGCAGCCCATCATTGCTGATGCTCAGACAGAACAGTTTCCAGCATCCAGCATCATCCCAAGCCCGAGGCAGGACCTGAAATCCAGACTTTCCAACCAGCACGAGCAGATTAGGCTGCGGTGCAGAACAGCTCTCAGTCTCCCCACCATCTCAGCCTCAGGGCCTGATACTGACAATGGAAGGAAACTTTCATATGCACCAAAAGGGTTTTTTTTTTTTCCCCCGTTGCAAACAGCAGATGCTCTGATTCAGACCTGTGCAAGTTAGCAAATGTGAATCTAATTTTGGACTATGTGTCCCCTGAACTGATTAAAGCCACAGTTGACAGTCTTGTGGAGGCAAACCTTTTGTGTTTACTTGGCAAAATATTTTATTTTGAAGTCTCCATTTATTTTTCACCTTGGTCACATTGATGTGTTTTCTAAAAAGTAACTAAAGTAAACGGTCCATTTCTTCACCACACACAGGGCACCATATAATGAAAAAGCCCACATGTGCATAACCAACAGTGCAAATACAGGAAGCAGGGAAAAGCCAAAAGAAGAAAAGGAAAAGACTTCGGAATAATCTCTAGTACCTTTACCTGCAGGGGGTTCTTTGTGCTTATGGCAATGACGTGATACTTGTAGTAACACAGCTCACAGCTCCAGCATCCCCTCTCGCTGATCCATTTGATCAGGCAAGGTTGATGTGTACATTTCACTGACCCGTCACACCGACATGGACTCAGCAACTCACCCTGGAAAGAGAACATTACATACTTATGAAAATTCCTTACTGGAATGGCTCCCTCCAGGCACTTTTTTTTTCTTTTGGGGGTGGTGGATTAAACATTCATTGTAAATATGTAAATACAGTATACAGTATATAAACATATAAGAAAGCTAGCTTGGCTGTAGTGGCTAAAGCACCAGGCTACAGACCAGGTTCTAGACCTGCTATAAGCATGAAGTCAGCTTGGTGACCTTTGACCAGTCACTCCCTCTCAGCCCTAAGAAGCAAGCAAGGGCAAACCACTTCCAAAATTCTGCAACGAAAACTCCAGTGACTTGTCCAGGCTGTCACCAGGAGTCAACACTGACTCAAAGGGACAACAATAAACAGTTTAGATATAATGACTGTGTTTATTTACACAAGGAATACTATGCTTAAGGGTCTTTCTCATACTGAAGTGCTACCACCCACCTTTGCATTGGAGGAAACTAGACCAGCATTGTTAGCCTACTCGGACTACCCGGTTCTTCCTCACTGCCAGTCCTGCAACTTCCCTCCAATATAATGGATGACAAAACCTACCAGATTTACCCCCCCCCCCCGAGGCTGCTGTTGGTCAAACTTTGAATAAGGGAGAAAATGCTACTAGGGATGACTTAAATCCATTTCACTCTTTGGCTGGGGGAGAAGACAGAGGAAAATTCATGGGTTCATGGCAAGAAATGATATGGCCAAGTTATATTCACTTGAACCTAACCATGCTGTTGCTTCCTGTGCTGTTCCTATTCCTTTTTTTATTATTATTGAGTGTAACTACACTTGGTTTCTTTTTCCTTGCAAAGCAAGCATGCAAGATGAGGGACCTGAAATTGAAAGGATCAACAGTGTCCTAACTAGCCATACTTTGAACATTTTCCGTGTGACTGCCCAACTGCATAGAGGCAGCAATTAGATTCATAAATATTAGTAAGCCATGATTTAACTATCAATGCCAAGGCTGTAGGCTAAACTGGGAAGTGGAAAAAATACAAGGAGGAGGAATGGAAAATCACTTCTCTACTGTTGCCAAGAAATTTCCCATGAAATCAACAGCAACTGATCTCAATTTGAAGACACTAAACTGAAAATGATAAGAGACTGGATTCCCACAGCAGATTAACTCATAGTTTACAAACTGGATTCTGGCAGCATGCTAAGCCCAAATTGAACAAACAGCATGCCACAGTCACTTATAGGTTTTAGACTTCTGAAGAATTGAGTATAATCAATCCTTCAATTTTCCTGGAATTTGGGGAATGTGAGATTATTTATGGGATTCATACAATCAGCTGGGTCAAATTCACTGAAAAGCTCAGCAATACTTCCCAGATACTTAACAAGCACAGTTGAACTAGGCCTTTAGGCTCAAACTCATCTAAAGACCGTTACACACAGAACACAACATAGAAATCTAAGTTTTTTCCAAATAATTGATTGCTCTCGATTGACAAAAAGGTGCAGTCCCTTCAAATACCCTTTGTAGTCTTTTTAACCCACTCCCCCTTTCCTCAGTTTAACACACTTTTTGGTTTGTGTTGGAACTGAATGAGTAGGGGTTGTTGGCATAAATGGCATCTCTGCATTGTAAAATTCTGGCACTAAGCACTTCCCAAGCATAGCATTCAGAAAATCATTTCCATGTGATTAGAAATACCATCTTCTAGAGCAGGGGTGTCAAACTCTCAACATCATGTGACGTGTCGCGATGTATCGCGACTTTTCCCCCATTGCCGGAGCTGGGGTGGGCGCGGTTTTGGCATGACGCATCTGGCCCGTGGGCTGGCAGTTTGACACCTGTTTTAGAAGTCAACACACTGCATTCTTGTTTTAAAAATAAAATATATTCTTCTAAAATGGTTAAATGATGATTCTGTTGCTGATCCCAGACATTGGATAGAAAGACCAGAAGCTAAAGACTAGTTCATTCCCCTCTGCCTCTGATATTATAGGCCTTTTAATATACGCAATTGGCACTGCCATCACTGCCTTTGTTTAGGCAAATCTAATTTCTTACCTCTAACTTTCTAGATCAGTTTTCTCAACTTTAGCCATTTTAAGATGTGTGGACTTCAACTCATAGAACACCCCAGCCAGCAAAGCCTAAGCTCTTACCCACTAATTCTCTAGAGCAGTTTTTTTGCAACCTTAGCAGTCCTGGTTGGAGTATTCTGGGAGTTGAAGTCCACACATAATAAAAGAGCTAAAGTTGAGAAACACTGCTCTAGAGGCTCCCCTGTTCTGTATAACATGGAAAGCAGTGAATGTTATTATACAGTTAACTACATCAGACTATTCAGACCAGTGAGCTGAACCATACTGAACAGGGAACAGACTGCCATCTTCAGTCACAGCCAACAGCTCTGGAAAATTATCTGCTGCAATATAAATAATGGCAATCAATTCAGCTGGGAGATAATTTGCTGAGAAATATATTATTAGGGTGCTATTTTCCGGTACTGAACTCTTACCCCTTCAGGCTATTTGATTAGCTGACTTAAAATGCTCAGACTCTGCCTTTCCAAATTTGTCCTGTACATGGCTGCTTGCAAATATTAGATACACAGAGAAAAGAGGCAACCGATTTACTCTTTCAGTGTTTTCAGCTTGATAGCCAAAATCTCTTGCACGTGGAAAACACATAATATGACTGCAAGAGGGAGGAAGAGAGACCGAATTCTTGAGAAAGACTGCTTCGTAGAACTTGGATACAGCCCCCAGATTTACACAGGGGACAAAATGTAAGTCCAATGTCTGGCAATCTTCAGTATCTTCTATTGTCCTTTCAAACCTGTGAGAGCAAATGTGCATCAGAAAATCAGCCAGAGCTGCTTGGCATTCAACTGAGATCGCCCTCAAGAAATGCCATTAGTATCCATTGCACAGTTCCAAATTATAACCAAGCTATAATGAGAAACGGTAAATTTTGCCATTCCTGGTCATATAAACTCAAAAGCTCAGCGATGAATGGTTCTTGCCATCTGAGACTAAATGCACCAATTTGTGATCAGAGATCTAGCATGGGAATGAAAATAGGTTATATTTTCTTCAGCATGGTCCACCCAGTCAGATGGGTTTGTTACTATCTACCATCTGACCCCATCCATAGTAGCACTAGTCTAAATGAACTGCTGGGGAGCAGGCCACTCGTGAAAATAACGGAAGTTCAAAAATGGTTCCTACGTGACTATGTAACCTGAGATTATGTGGTAGTATTTGCAAAGGTGAATAGAGGAGGGGCAATTTATTTGAAAAGAGCCACTGAATGTGTCGGCAGGAGGTACAGTATGTGTACATGTGTGTATATAGCTGAACATGTATACATGCAACCCAACAATTCCAGTGAAGTTGGTAATGTTGTTAAGCTAAATAGTTAAACTGCTGGGTACAGGAAATGGTGGATGAATATGAATAGAGATTTTGGAAAGAGAGGGGAAGCTTTCCCTAGGTCTATTGATTTTAGATTAATAGACCCCAGCCCCTAAAGGTTATTCATGGCTGGGAGGAACAGAATGAGAAAAACAGGCCAGTTTTGATGAGATGGCCGAGAGCCATCTGAGCAAGATATCTAAGATCCCTACTATAAGTTGAGAAGAATAGGAAAAAAGAAGAAGGAAGGAAGGTTATTTGAAAGCAGCAGCCCCTCCCCTTGGCTGGCAAAAAGACTATGTGTGAGCAAGAGGTAAAGGTACCTTTTTAGAGGTAAAGGCAGGAGGCTCCGAGCAAATAATTCTGGTTCAACAACTCAAGCAATGTGGAGAGTCAGAGGAGTTGGAAATTCAACCTGTGAAGGAACTGCCCATGGATTTGGCTGGGGGAGAAGTGGGGAGAAGGCCTTGTCAAGAAGATAATCAGAAGAGAACAGTTATGTGACACAGGTGCAATTACCGTGAGTGCATTTAACAGAATTGGGAGAGCTGGATAGCTTCAACATGTACTGGATTTTTGAAATGTCTGAATCTTTTGGGAGATTATTCAATATACTGTGTGTAGGAGACAGACTGGCCAAGCCAGGGGGAGGAATCAAACAGGACGTATTCTAGAATCCCTATGTGGACACAAGAGGGTGAAGTCTGACCCCCCCCCCCTGCCGAATGCCATTGAACCTTATCTAGTTTCACCCAGGTGCAAACCATCAATCTGAGAAGATAATGGGTATAGGCTTGAGCAATAAAGCAGCTAACTGAACTCTTCAAATGTGGGTCTGGTTGTTTGTGCCTGACACCGTGTGTGAGAAGAGGACCAGCTCTGAGCATTGAATTCAAACATTCAGCATGGTTTTAGAGCTCTTCTTATGCCTGTTCCTATCTTTGTATGCTTTTCTTAATGATAAAAATAAAAACTGTAAGAAGTTCACAACTAGTGGTACGATATATTTTTTTTCTTCATGAATGCCCCAGGGAGAGAGGGGAAAACCCTCCTTCTGCTCGAAGATTTAGCAGTGGGCTTGATACGAATAAATCATGTAAGAACTGAAAAAGACTCTATGTAGGGGAGTCTTTGAAAGAATTCAGCTTTCAAATACAGAACTCGCTTCTGCATTACACCTAGGAGGTGGTGGTAGGAAGCTGCACATACCCAACAATTATTTAAAACTTAGTTTGATGCCCTTCAAATAAAAATCTCTTACTTAATTCAGAGATGCTCAGGTTATTTTCCCTTCTCATGCCAAGATAGCCAATACCCGACTGAAACTTCATTAATGCACACGAAACTTTGAGGAATTCTGAAGGAATCAAAACTCAGACTTGAGTTTCCCAATAACACTATCTATCACCCGAAGTAATTCTTCACGTCTCTAATTTATTGGCACTGGTGTTTCGTCATCTGCAAGCAGCATGTGTCTTCATGGTTCAGTGTAAACACTGTAACGGTCTACAGAGCAGAAGTACCATCAGGCAAGCCAAGCAATTTCGTTTAAATGAATATGAGGAGAAACGTAAACCAGATCATAAGGAAGAGGCACAGCGTGACTTTCTCAGCTGTTGTGATTACTCTGCTGTGAAAAGAAACGAGAAACCTTCTAAAGTTTTGCATTCCTAGAGTCTTCTGCACACAAAGAGTGGCCTCTTATTATCAATAAGGAAAAGAAGGCCAAATAGGGCAAGGGCTTACACAGTATTTGCCTCTGCTCATTAAAATATTTGGAGGCACACTTAGAATTAAGAACTGTACAGTGCAGTAGTTCAAATGGAATGCAAGACCTTTCACCATAGCAAGGAAGGCTGTATCCTTGCACTATGTTTTGGCAGCAGACACACTGGCAAAAGAGAAAGGGGACCTGGTAGACCTGTGGGAAGAACAGGCTTAGCAAATGCCCCCCCCCCCTTATGCCACATGTTGGCATTCTCTGGATGGATAGCTGAGAATTGCTTTCCAACGAGTATAGTGCAAAGGATGGGATGCCAGTATGTGCCAGTCGTGCATATGGAACTATATATGTGCACAAACAGATCTCAGGTTATTTGGATTTCCTCCAGAGTTCAATTAAGAGACGTGAACCATCAGCAGTCTTGGTAAGTCTCTATACTGGCCAACATTTTATGATCAGCTTCATTGAAAGCTTTTAAATGGCTTGCAATAAATTCCCAGTGAAGCGCAATAAACAACCAAGGTAGCACTGCCCATTTTAAAGCCATGGTTCATAGATCATTTTAAAGAACTAGATACTGATGTCTGATTTCAGAGCAAAATGTTAATTCTTTTGCCAGAATTGAAACCCTGGGCTTAGTTCTCTTTCACTAATTTTTTTCCTTACTCTCTTAAGCATTGAAGAGCTTCCATAGCTCATTCTACAATTGATATCCCTTTGCCCGTTCGCAGTTTATATGCTATAATTGTTCCTATTTCAAAGCCTGGTCCAAAAATGAACTTGCTGTTAAAAAAAGCATGAGCTTTCCTATCTGGAGGCTTTGCGATAGAACATGGATCCTTGCTGGGTTTATGTCTTTGGTTAGTCCAAGAGAATTTCCAATTATTTCAGCAAAGAAAAAAGTCTTACGCACCTTTAAATTTAATAATTCTGTTGCACTATAAAATGTTTTGTGATCTAAAGCCAACAGTATTTTAGAACCAAAGAAGTGTCCTAACCTGCTGAATATGCACCATATACTGATTGGATAAAGAGAGGAGTAGATAGGCAGGGAGATATTGTACAGTTTCTACACAGTGAAATTGATGCAGAGAAAGTTCCTGAGTTTTATGCCCAAAGCTTTGATAAATGGTTTGATGGATTTATCTCAAGTACAAAAAAAAAGTCGCCAGAAAACCCTGTGATTTGTGGTAGTGGGATGGAACAACAAAGCCTTGAGCTAGGAATAAAATGTAATGAGTAGCTTTAATGATCTCCACAATGTATGAAAATCCATGCTGACTTTATAAAGAATGGCAAATGGAAACGGGCCATTTTCTATGCTAAAAATATAACAATATGGTCTCTCACAACACTTTTTCTGCTGCCTGTAACCGTTTATTAATAAAGTATCATCGCTGAAAGTATTTGGGGATAAATGTAGGATTTTGCCCACTTGCATGTAACCAAAGTACAAACATGTCTTTACAACATCTTTCTTCTGCACATATCCTAATGTAATGGTCTGTGGGAATGATTTTGGGAGACAGGAGGAAGACCTGTAGCCTGAACAGCCATCATGCAAAAGTTATCTCAGCCTACAGAAGGAAAAGGGATATGAGAAGTGACTCAGAAGAGATCTGGTTGTTTTCTTGCAGACGTTTCATTACCCAGACTAGATAACCTCATCAGTGCTACCTGATGTGCCATAGCACCAATGATGTTACCTAGTCGGGATAATGAATTGTCTGTGAAACAACAACCAAGCTCAGAGAGCACCAAGGACCCCTCATTTCAACCCTGAGCTGAAAACGTTCTCTTTTATTGGTATCAGAAGAGACCCTCCCTAGTTTTCTGGAAAGTAAAAAGTAGATGTGATGGTATGTGAGAAAGACCTGAAGAAACAGGGTGAAGAGATGCTGCCTAGGGAACAGTCAGATAAGAGAGGGCATAGAGATGGATGGAGAAAAAAAGGCTCAGAGGGAAGCGTTGTCCAAAGACACTTCCATGGCCATGTGGCCAGCATGACTATAAGCTGAAACGCATGGAAAAGGAAACCTTTGCCCCTTTTATACATTTGCTGTGATGTTAGATGCATACATAGAAAGGGAGGTATTTTATTCATGGCATCAATGCTAATTCCATCATTCTGACAAAACCATTTACCTGAAATTTTAGCCTTGTTAAGCGATGCGGCATTTGAACAGAAACCAACAATGGAATTCTATATGGTACAATATTAAAAAGGTAAAAAAGAAAAATAGTATAAGTTAGATATTTCAGCTGTGGAAAGAAGAATTGAAATATCTAATTCTGGAAAATCAATGGGTTCAGATATTTTAAAAAATGTGAAATACACTTCCTCTGATTTAAAAATGAAATTAATTCACCCCAAAAGTAAGATTTTTTGAGTGCTTCCCAAATAATATTTAAAAAGGATTGACATCAGATTTTCTATGTTGGTGCTGCAGTAAAAGAAATTTGGGGATTCTTTAACTCACATGATTGGTCTTGTTCTGTTATAGTTTGTTTGGGATTCAATTCAATATGTATGGATATAATTTGGGGGAAAATACTGTATTTAAGGATCTCACTGTGATTCTAAATTATATAGAGAATATGCTACCTTATGAAGAACTGGATTTAATGAGCCTGGGATATGGCAAAGGACAATTTTACATACCTGGAAAGAAAGCCACACTTAAGGAGTGGGTCTAAGATAAGAGTCTGCTATCTATTTTTGGAAAGCCTTTATTTTAAAATTGAGAAAACAGCACAACATGTTGCGATGTGCTTTAGATTTAAGGAGAAGCTTCATGATAAATTAATTCCATTTTTACATTGACGATGGGTTCACTGATGCAAAACTAAAAGAACCAGATTGGGGACCGATTGTCAAAGAAAAAAACACCAATCTGATGTCACAAAGTCAATCAATGAGTGTATAGTTGGGATATGAATCTTTCCTTTTGTTTAATTTTTGTGATTATGTTCTGTTTGTTTTTCCCCTTTCCTACATAATCACTATTTAATCTAGCCTTTTTTTTATATATTCCACTATTTTAACAAATAAATTTAAAAATAATTCTGACAAAAACGGTTGGATTCTGCACATGCTGGACTTGGATAGGGAAGACCCAGGATCAAGTTTACAATGAACTATGACAGTTGTGAGAAATTGCAAGAGTAATATCACCTTAGTGTAGTTGTCATTTTTGTCGGTCACTACTAATATAAATAAGTGACAGTCTTTTTGCTGGAGAGCTAATATCATTGCTTGTTCATAGCAGAGCCTGTCTAAAAGATCATCCTTCACTTAATCTAAATTTTCTTCAAAGAAACATACATTTGCTGTACAGAGATTATGACTGAGTTCATACCTCATATATGGTTTGTTTAAAATGCCATTTTTATCCATAGAATCAGAGGTACATGGTGCAGAAAACTTGCTGAAGCTAAGCATATTTTAAGATCATTTTTATTATACTAGAAATCAAACTGTCATAGAATCTTAGAGTTGGAGGCGGCTAATTCTAGTAGAAGCAAGGCGTTCACACAGAACCTCTGAGCGGCATTTTGAAGCAGCTTTTTGAAGCAGCTTTGTCTTTTCCCAAGATATGTCAGCTGCAGTGTATTGCCAGGAAAAGACATTTAAAGTTAAAACAATCTGCCACAGGAGGTACATGCATGTTTTTACATGCTCTGATGTACTTTCTCTCTTTGGAACCTGAAAAGCTATACTGGCCCATTAGTGCATTTCTATAAAACATGCAATAAGACTTGTTTTTGACCATGCTGACCTAAAATTTGAAGATGTCTACAGAGCAATTTCTCATTTTCTCAGGTATTGCTATTAGAGTGGTTGCTTTATAAGTCCCCAAGTGTGTCTTTTCTTTCTTTTGAAGATAGGGAATGCATTTGCTCCTTTCCAAACATTTTACTCATTCTCCAAAGTTTCTCAAAGATAATAGATAAAGCCACCAGCAATTATCTCAAAGATAATTGATCAAACCACCAGCAATTTCCTTAAATGCCCGGGGGAACGGAAGGAGAATCTGAACTCATTCATTGTCAGAAGGTACTTTCACAGCTATATTGCTGTCAAGGTCAAGCTTGAACTCTACCCAACCAGTGCTAACCATCTCTTGATAGAACGAATACCGTTTTCCTAAAGAAAATCATTCGAACCTAACATTTGCTACCCAGTTTTTGGTTTTTCCTTTTATGTGGGCTCGCTGTGAAACTTTAGATTAACTGACAGTGTTAATTTGTGTTAACCCACCCCTAATTTGGTGGAGTTTGAATGCAATGGATGAAATTTCCATTTGACATTCCCCCAACATCCCAGATATTCATTGCATCTGAAGAAGTCCAGATGAGGCATTAAAAATAACAATACAATTTTTAAAAAGCTAAAATTGTTTTATATATGCTTTTTATATCACTTGTGTCAAGAATACAAGTATATGCCTCCTTCCACTTTTTGAAGAAGAAACTTGTCAACATGATAAGTCAGAAATCTTGCTTGAATTTCAGTGTAGGACCTTAGATTAACAGATCATAGAACATAGTAGAACATAGAACATAGCAGGAGAAAATGCTTTCTAAACTGGCGTTCTTCAAATATGAAATGCTATTCTTAAAGTGGGTGAGTTTCCTACCTACAGATTTACTATTGTGTGATTTATCATTTTTGCTTTATATGAAAAATAATAATCTTTATGTAATTTATGCCAGCATAGTCAATTTGTGCCAAAGGTCTAGAAACATGCCAAGACGTTTTCCCACCAAAACCACTTGGAAATTTTCCCACCAAAAGCCCTTTCTGCTTTCAGTCATACATTTATCCTTGTGTTGTGCATCTTGTCTCTCACTTACTTTCATACCTACAATAGCTGCAGTTGGATGGGGTTAAAGCAGTGGTGGGATTCAGCCAGTTCGCACCTCTTCGGCAGAACCAGTAGCTAATTTTTTGTTGCCCAGAATGGACTTCCAGAAGCGGCATCCACACAGAGAACCGATTGTTCACATATTTGAATCCCACCACTGGGTCAACCTCTTGTCCAACTCCCTCCCCCACTCCCCATAAAAAGGAAAGGGACTCTACTAAGGTTAGAAACAATGATTGACATATTATGTCATGCCAAAGCTGATGAAGGATCCTCAACCATAGGATGAACCTGGATAAATCTACTGTGCACAACATAATGAAGAATGCTAAAATAAGTTGTTTTTTTAAATATATAATTTTTATTAAAACTTTTTAAAAGAAAGATGAAAACTAATACAAACTGATATATAGTAAGAAAAAGAAAAGAACTCAAAGAGAAAGCTGAAAGTGCAAGAAAACAAAAAAGATAAGTAGAAAAAAGAAATATAGAAAAAAAGGATAGAAAGAAAGCAAGAGGCTTCCAATATTCTTTACAGCTGTTATAAATACAATTATATTTTAATCTCTCTCTTCAAATCATGATTGTCTTCTTTCTATAATCTAATTCTGTCTGATCAAGGCCATAAATCACAATTTCATTTCCCCCCCTTTTTTTATGGAAAATGTCTCCCGCCTTGGCCATGAAAGCCAGCTGGGTGACTTTGGGCCAGCCCCTCTCTCTCAGCCCAAACCACCTCTCAGGGCTGTTGTGGGAAAAGTAGGAGGAAGAAGGAGTATTAGCTATGTTTGCCACCTTGTAAAAATGATAAAGGTAGGATACAAATAAATATAAACAAATTCTTCCACAGTGTAAGTCCATGTAATAATCTTGTCACTGTAATCATATATAGAAATAATCTTCCATGACTTTTTTTTTTCTAGTTTATTCACTAATTCTAAAAAGAAATGTTCTGGCTTCAATAGAATATTAATATTTAAAATCATTTGTATCAATGTATGTACTGCATTTGAATCCATTTCTTATCCATTACCCATTTCTGCTAATAATTTCTAATTCTATGAGGCATTCTACCTCTTTGCCTGACGTAACTGCATGTTATTAGAAATCCAGCTATAGAAAAGATTGAGAAAATGCTTTCATTCTATGTAGAACAGGACATAAGGAAGAATATATGTTCGAGTGAGATAGTGTTTAAGAATGATGAGGCTCTAAAAATGTATGAGCACTTTTGTCAATACATTTGAGTTACTCCCTCCAACCCCTCCTTTTTTCCTCACTGGTTCTTTATGGGAGTTGGCTTTAAGTGAGGTTTAAAGCGGAACATAACTCGGCATAAATGAGAGAAGCCTATCTATGCCTTAATATCTCCAACCTGCATGACTTCAATTGTTCCATTTTAAATGGGATCACTGATGCATATTTTAAACGTTCAAAGTCTAAAGTTAATGCTTTCGACATACAAGCACCTTATAATATGCTCCTTATCGGCGATGCTTTTACCATTTCACCAAATTGAACTTCGCAGCTACTTGTATCGGAAGCTGTTAGCAAAGAAAGCCACTCGCTAATGGCCATTTTGGAAAACATTATATGGGTCGAGCGCTGAAAAAAAAAAAAACCAGCCAAAGAGAATTTCAGAAAGGGATACTTCTTAACGACCTGTGGTGCCAGCTCTCCATATGCAAAAGGGCCAAATGAAGCAGCTCAATGCTTCCTCTCTTTCTTGTGTAGAAAACTGGAAAACTGTTTGATAATAGAACACAAAGGATCATGGCGGAACCTCAGCAGGAGCCCAGTCTGTATTCTTTCATGCTTGGTTTATGTTCCCATTTTCATAATAAATTATCTAAGAAGACAGAGCGAGTGGTGGTGCACTAGCTGCTTGGGTGGTTCCATCCAAATTTTACAACTATGAGGAGGTCTGCTTTTGCTGGCAGTTTCACTGCTTTTGAAAGCAGCACAGCTTCTGCTAACACATCCCAAGAGTAAGAGAACAGGAGGGAAATGAGTTTTGCTCAGCTGAGCAATGGTGAGTAGCAAATTTATGATGGGAGTCTCTGGGAGCAGCCACAGGAGGCTTTCAATCCTGATTTCTCTGTCTCCCTGGTTGCCCTAATTCAAGGGCTGGTTGATGGCTTTAATAATAGTGTTGTACTATACACACTCACCTCTGGCCATTGTTTGGATTTCATAGCCCATATTTACTCTGGGAAGGCAAGCAGAGTATTTTATTGGGTTAAAAATGGTTAGCCTAAAACCACTATTCTTTTTTTAAATAATGTTTAATTAAATTTCGTAATATAAAATGCAAATGAAAGTAAAGATAGTAGGGAAGTAGGGAAGGGAACAGGGGAAAAGAAGAAAAAAGAATTAACTTCCAACTTTTTTCAGCAGAGTAGGGAAAAAATAGTATGGTACAGCCTCAACTTGCTGTGGGACAATTTGCCATGGCCAACTTGCCATGGGCCAACTCACCACGGGACAAGAGTTACACTAATATTGAAGAAATAGTGGAATAGAATCATTAAAGAAAGGATGCCAAAGGAGGGACAAAATGAAATGTGAATGACAAAAATTAAAACAATGTTTTAATTATTTGAAATGATTAAATTGAATTGTTGAATTATCTCGCAGTGAGTTGTCCCGTGGTGAGTTGGCCATGGCAAGTTGTCCTGCAGTGAGTTGGCCGTGGTGAGTTCTCCCATTTCTCTGAGTATACAAGCTATTTCTATAACAGACCTATCTAATCAGCGGATCCCAAACTTTTTTGCTATCTCAAGTACAAAGTCTAGAAGCAGTTTCCAAGTAGAAACAAAACTAGATACATTGTTTTCTTTGATTACAGAAGCTAATTTGGCCATCTCTGCAAGCTCCATCAGTTTTTCCATCCATTCTTCCATTGTGAGGATTAATATACCACCCACCCACTATTCTAAAGATCTTAGGAAAGGTTATAATCTTTAAAAAGTGCAATAAAACAAAAATAAACACATTTTTAAAACCCATCACAATAATACAGAAGTACACATTTGTTGCCATTTCAACGTTCATATACACCCTAGGACCACATTACTGGGGCAAAAAGGACCAGACCAACTGAGGTAAGGAAGTCTTGCCCTGACTTCATTCATGAGGTCTTTTTTCTGACCTTTGGAAGGTGGGGATGGGCAATCAGGAAAAGATGGACTACAGTCTACTTTGGAGGATATGGGGAGACCTCAAAATGCCAGTGGGCCTGGGGACCAAATGGTGGAATTCCACAATGGCAGTGGTTGCTGGAGTGATGGCAGATGCCACGTTCCCCCTCCCCTTTGTGCTCTGCTCTCCAGCTATCCATCTTTTTGGTTATCATATTGATTTATTCTCATTGTGTTCTTTTTCATTGCTTATTTTATTATTCTATTATTTTACTTCTGTTTACATTCCTTTCATTTTCTTTTTTATTGTTGTTAAGCCACCTAGAGTAGTCCCATGGTGAGATAGGTGACAAATAAATTTAACAAATGAATAGAGAATAAATAAATAAAATACGGCTGCCTCCTGACCATCTTGGACTATTCACTTAAATAGGAGAATGAACTGATGTAGTGAGAGGGTAACTAGTGTCCTCTGAACATAGCTGTTATAAACCTCTATATCACTATTTGAGATCAAGAGAAGAGAATATCTGTAGCTCAGTATTGAACTGTGGAGTCCTTAGTGGTCCCTGAAGCACCTTCTTCTTGGTGCAGACAACCAAGCCCAGAGAGCATCAAGGACTCCACTATTTGAGATAATTCCTACAACTATTCCTTGATTAAAGTGGTGCAAAGAGGAATATGCTAGCTGCCAATTTGAGTCCATTGTCCTATTGGTTTAATGGACTAACTCTGACTAAACAAGGCTTTATTTTCAGGCTCAGAATCAGTAATGTGAAAGTGAGCCAGGATGCAATGCAGGAGGGAGGAGAAGAAGGGAGATGAGAATTGGTAAAACTGGCAGCAGATCTGAGGAGGCCTCTGATCTTCTAGCAATGCAAGGCAAGCCATCTTGGCAAAGGATCACTGCATGACTGAACATTTTATTTGAAGCTGTTGGAAACGTGCCTGGAGAATGTTTGCCAAGCAGCAAGAAATGCTACAGAAGTGGAACACTCCATCTTTAAAATCATCTTTGGATGAAGAGCTTACCAAGGGAGAGACTGGCTGAACATCCAGGCTTTGGGAGTTGAATGAGCTCATAGTTAGCAGCGAGAATTTCTTGATGCAACAACAGCAACAAAAACTTAACTGAAAGAGCAATGGCAACAGCTACAATTAAATGTAATACAGACATGGATGGGCATCTGTTGATTTCTGAAGAATGGCCAAATAAGTGTCATCCTGTAATAGTGCTCATCAACTACTTGCAAATATTCTCCTTTTCTCAAGATGTTAGAAAGGAGGGGAATAAACTCCACACATGTTTTGGGGATGAAACGCATTATTTGGATTTATTTCAATCTGGATTCAGCCTTTGCTTGGGCCTTGTCAAGTCTTGATTCCCTGATGGGTAATACTCAAAAAGGGGAAAATGTGGGTTTTCCTTGATCTTTCAGTAGAATTGGATACTATCAAACATGGCATCTTGTCTGGCATATTCTGTGGAATGGGTATGGGTACGATAGATTATATGGTGTTTTATTTCTACTGCTAATCATTTCAAGAAAATAATATCGCAAGATTTCTGTTTGGCTTCATAGCACTTTTGCAATAATTCTCCCACACTAGATAAACTCCTACTAAAAGGAGTCATTCCAGATTTTAGAATAAGCATCAGTGATATAAAGACAACACTCAGATCTATTTCTTTGTCAACTGAGATAGGTGATCCTATGAAAAGGATGTCAGAGCCAGAATTTAGAATAGACTGGGTAAAGTTTTAGTTGAAGTTTTATTTATTTATTAAATTTGTATGCCGTCTGACTCCCAATGACTCTTATCATTAGACACCAAGGTAGCACATGATCGCAAGAGGTACTGCTAGTTTCTTTGGTAGTAAATAGTTTAATCATATTCTTTACAAAATTATGTTTTTGAAGGTAGCTCACATGCCTCCCCATTGTTTACAGCAGTGTTTCTCAACTTTGGCAACTTTAAGATGTATTGTGTTTGATGTATTGGCTGGTGAATTCTGGGAGTTGAAATCTACCTATCTTAAAGTTGCCTCGATTGAGAAGCGCTTAAGAAAATCTCAATGCAGAGCATGGCTACCAACATTTTAACTAGTATAGCCAGTTTTTTCATATCATATCAATTTTAAAAGAGCTGCACTGCTTCTCTATTTCATTGGAATCCAATGAAAAATACTGGAATTTGCTTTTAAGGCCATACATGTCTTAAGATCCCAATTCTTAGAGCCTCTTTTATAAATCCAATATAGGAAAATTATTCAGGTCACTCTCTTGGTTTGTTATTTGTATACCCCTTTTAATTTTTAAGCTGGTTAAGGCATTAGCCATTAAATGTTGTATACACAGTATAGCATTCTTTCCATATGACTCATCTAGTCTGCCATTTTTAAATCCACTTTTAGACCAGACTCAGTCTTGCCCAGTAAAACCTGTTCCTCTTCCATAACATCTTCTAAACATAGTCTGTCTATAAAGGTAGAGACTGTTAAAATTAAAATTAACTTCTGGATTCTCCGTTCAAAATATATTTCCAAAAGTCCAATGTTAAAATATTTTGCTGCATTTTATATTAATAGATTTCTTTTTTAATTGTAATCTTTAGTTCTCTTTACAGGTAGTCCTTGACTTATGATTGGTCATTTAACAACCATTCAAAATTACAATGATCTTGGAAAAAGTTACGACCCATCCTCAAAGTTACAAGTAACACATCACTCCCAGTCACATGATCACATTTTGAGTGCTTGGCAACCAACATGCATTTATGACTGGTTGCAGCATCCTGTGGTTACATGATTGCATTTTATGACTTTAAGAATTCAAAACAAAAGTATTTTCCCATGGGAAGGATTTTCATAATTAATTCAAAAATCTTATTTCAAATCCGTCTGGACCTTTAGTCCATTTGTAACTTTCCAAAATCAAACTTCTAATTATTTTTTTGCTGTTTATTCAAAAAAAAACCTATTTCTTTTTTAAAAAACACCTCTTAAACTTGTATTTAAAACTTCTTTCACTGAGGATTGAAGGAAACTCACCTTGTGTTTTCAGATTTGTCAATCCAAAAGTTTCTAACAGCTGAAAAGCCGTTAACAAGCAATTTCCAAGAGTGGTTAGAAAAAGAAGTATGTAAACCCAGTGTCCTTTTGAAGGTGCTGAATACGGTTTGAGCAAGTTGGGTATTCCCTCATATCACAGAGCTCTAACTGTACTAGAGACTGCTATCATGCAGTCTGCTAATGAGGAGCAACTGTCTGGAGCACTTATGGATGATCTCCTTGTCCACAGAGGAATTACAAAGAGCCCTTCTACTTGCTCACTCTTCATTCCATCATGATCTTCACCATTTATTTCCCAAAAATGAAATTTTAAGGTATTTTATTTAAGCTCTTACCTGAGTGCCTTCCTTGTGGGAAATATGTACAAATTAACAACAAAGAAGAAGTCTGTTTGGTACTGACTCCCTGCAATGGGAAAGCTTGTTTCAAAAAGTGTGCTTGGAGCCTGTATTTAAGGCACCTCATTCAGAAGTATTTGGTTTGGGGGTGGGGTTATAATTTGGGGAAATCAATTTTCAATATATAGTTCCACTACTATTTTATTTTAGCTTTAATATAGTGATTTTACTTAACAGTTTATGATATATGAGTTGTTCTCAGTCCTAGAACCTACTGGATGAAGAGCAGCATAACAAAATTTTAGAGAAACAGTAAATAATAAAAGTTTGTGCCCCAGCAGAAGATAAATCATATTCCACAGAAGACAGCATTGCTTTATTGTTGCTTGAACAAACTCTTTTTGATAGTTTGATAAAAGATTAAGGTCTAGGATGTATTAAGAATAAATGTCAGTGTTCATATAGTTGTGTCTTTGGGACAGCAGACATGCCCTTTTAATTAAACCTTATGTGCTGATAAAGCCAAGTAAGGAAAAATATCTGAAAGCCGTTTAAAAAAAAAACCTCCCATAGAAACAAATGTTAATGTCTTAGGTCTTAGTTCTTCTCCTGACAGTACAAGAGTAAATTGAATTTTTATATCTGTTTCTTCCCAAGTCAATAGAATTCATCTCTATGGCCTTATCAAAGAGAGTTCAAGATGCTTTTTGCACTGAGTTGGTTGAATTCCAACTTCTTGTACTGCATTGCCTCTTTGGATAGGTTGCCTTGTAATGTGTGCTTTTTTGTGGATGCTTCTGAAAACTCAACATGTCATGGCTAATGCTTTCTAACATTTCTTTCAGTACAGAGGTAGGTAAGTTCCTGTGATGCTGGAATGCCAATTTAGCTGGAGCCTGAGGACTGTACGCTTCTGTGGATTGATGATTCTGGGTCAGATGCCCAATTCTCCTGATTTTCTTATTGCTAGTTTTTATTGATGTAGCTGCCCAAAGTTGTGTTCTACAAGATGGGCAGCCCCATATATATATATTTTAATCAAGGGATGTTTGCCTTCAAGATTCCAGGCTCTTATTTCTCACAATTCCTTATATTTAATCATCTTCTGGAAAATGCCAGAGGACTATCTATCTGCTCTTAAGCAGAGGTCTGTCTTCTACAAAGTAGAACTACTCTATTGGTATTATAAATATGGACCATCTTTACTCCATTTGCTTATTCTGTATACTTGCCATTAAATATCATCTAACAAGGATCTATCATTGGGCAGGAGAAACTTGAAGTTCTTAATGTCCAAAGTCTTCACAATGTGTCACTGTGTCAGGTTAAGCTCAAGAACGACGTAGAACCATTCAGCCAGAGTTCAGTTCTTTATCTGCTTACACACAACAGACAGAATCTTGCCAGACTAAACTCTTACTACTCTCACCCTAACAGATATTCTCTGGGAGGCTCTAGGAAGTGCCTATCCTAGCTCTTTCCCTCTTCCCACGATCCAGTTCCAAACTGTACTCTCTCTCGTCTCGCTGTCCTCCTTGGAATGTGTTCCCTCCTTCCTGGGAAACAGCCACTTCATTGTAGTCCATCAACTCCCCCCCCCCATGGAAACCCACACATTGTTAGGGAGGAACAGAACATTTTCAACTTCTGAACTTAAATGTCGAAAAAGAGAGCCAGCACATATAAGGACAGTAAGCACAGTGGAAATCAGTGGGGAACAACCACCCAATTTTATCAAAGTTGCTTTCCATTGCAGTCTCCCTCAATACATACTTCATGCATAATAAATTTTATTTTATTGCATTACAAAATTGCAAGGTTTCCATGATCGTGCCAAAAAAAAACGTAAACTAAATTCTATAAAGTTTCCCTTGCACTTGTGACACGAGGAGAGCGTAACATTACATTTCAGCAGCAGCGTAACAATGTGGCTTGTTACAACAGTTCATTTAGTGACCATTAAAAGTTACAATGGCACTGAAAAAAGTGACTTATGACTATTTTTCACACTTATAATCATAGCACCATTCGCATGGTCACCCTGATCAAAATTCAGACACTTGGCAACTGACTCATATTTATGACCGTTGCAGCATCCCGTGGTCATGTGATCAGCTTTTGTGACATTCTGACAAGCCAAGTCAATGGGGAAGCCAGATTCACTTAACAACCGTGTTACTAAGTTAACAACGGCAGTGATTCACTTAACAGCTGTGACAAAAAAGGGGCAGCGCTCACTTAACAAATGTTTCACTTAGCAACATAATTTTGTGGCTCAGTTGTGGTCATAAGTCAAGGACTACCTGTATAAGATTCTTGGGGAGACTCAAATACTTACTATTTTCCATGTCACCATTGAGCCAAATCTTTTGTCTGAGAAGTAACTGAACTAGACTCTTTAATGTAATAATTCTGTATTACATATTAAGGGCTGCCAGACAGAGCCATGTGTCAGCAGACCTAATGCAACTAAGAAAGTGATATGCACCATAGAAATGGACGCATCTTTCATAAATACTAAAAACGTAAACAGGAAGGAGATCCTTATTCGTTTCAGCTGCCCATCGAGCATCAACAATTGCTTCCATTTTCTAAGTTCTTCCTCCACACTACTGGAAGCCTTTCTTGATCAGGATTCCCACTCATGCAGAAGTGTGTTAAGGTTTATAGCATGGATGTTTATTCGGACTTGAGATGAGCACTCAAAGGACAGGGCAACAATAAGTATAATTATGGCAGAACTAACTGCTCCATTGGTAGACTGGACTCTACAATGAATTCATGGAAGGTACTTGGGAAACAGCTTAGTGAGAGACAGGAAAATAGGCAATGAAGAATGCTGATTTGGCACTGCTCTTTCAGTATTCTTAAATATTTTACAAAGCAGCCTAGCCATATTTTCATGCTTGACCTAGTTGGCCTGAATCCAAGATATTAACAGGGAGAAGCAAGTGCACCACAAAGCATCTGAGCAGCAATTTATATCCGAAGACTGGAAGGTGGGGGAAAAAAACCCTTACGTTTTCTTTGTACTTCATGTCTTGTAGGGCAGGATTTATTTGCAAGAGTGGAGAGAACTCTGGTAACCTTCCTATATTTTTGCTGGGCAGCAATTAAGTAAGTGTTCAAAAAAAACCCCCACACAAACAGTTTAAAGAAACCTTTATTCTCTCAGATGTGTTTTATTTTTATTTATTTTTCACCTTTTAAAATCGCCCCTCTCCCTATTGTACGCTCCCTTATTGGGGATGTGTGTTAAAATATTAAAATATAAAAACGGCATATAAAAATTAAAAAATGTAGAAGGAGGCAAGGATGATTAAACCCTGTTAAAACCTAGTTCGAAAGGCAAAGGGAAGGATCTCAGGGCGCCAGCGTGAAGCTGCAGAGCCATGGTTTAACTCCTTTTCAGAAAGGGGACCTACCTCGGGGGGGGGGATATTCCAAAGGAAGGAGGCAACAGCAAAGAAAGCTGTTCTTCCTAGAACCCGCCAGTGGGAATTCTTTCATTCTTTAACCAATGTTAATGAGTCAGTAGGATGAGATGAGCAAGTAAGATGAAGAAGTTAAATACAATGAAGATACAGTACATTGCAGACATTTCCAAAAAAACATCCTGTACTTTATTTCTAATTACAGGTGGTCCTTGACTTACAACCACAATTAAGCCCAAAATTTCTGTTGTTAAATGAGACATTTGCTAAGTGAATTTTGCCCTATTTTACGAACTTTCTTGCCACAGTTGTTAGGTGAATCACTGCAGTTGTTAACTTAGTAACAAGGTTATTAAGTGAATCTGGCTTCCCCATTGACTGCTTGTCAGAAGGTCACAAAAGGTGATCACGTGATTCCAGGACAGTGAAATGATCATAAATATGAGTCAGTTGCCAAGCATCTGAATTCGGATCTCCCCAAAAGATGATGCCCACTTTAAGGTGAGCCTCCATCCAAGACATTTAACTTAAAAGGAGATACTCATCTCCCTGATCCTTGCCGAAAGAGGCAGCAAAAGAGGAGAGGACCTTTGATTCTTTTCACGCTCTTACAATTCTGGACCCGATGTGTACAGTTAAGTTCTTATATGCGTGTTAAATGTGACAGCAACATCAAGTGGTGCCTTGCTTGTGTTTGGCATTCGGCCCAGATAAAAAAGTTTCCTAACACTTTTCATCACTTCTCTTACAGTACAATGCTTCTCCATAATTATCAAAGTAAGCCTCTGTTTGATTATTCAAGAGTCACCAAATAAACCTTAATGGGCTGGATTCACACTGTCCCTTATCTCATACCTCATTCCTTACAGATCACATTGGCCAGGTTCTTAACAAAACCAAAACAGAATCCACAGAATCGACCTACTTAATGTGATATGTAAACTAAACTAGTACTATAAGCTGCAGTCATCACTCCCGTGCTGGATAATCAATATGATAGTGTGTAAGAACTAAACAACGGCATAAATTGACTGTCAAGCTTTGTGCCCATTTTGCCAGATACTTAGGTATCTTACATTGACCCTTATACATTCCAAGATGTAGACAAACTTTTAATAAGGAAAGTGGAGAAATTAAATGGAATTGGCACCCAAAAGAAATAGATTTATCTTTCTGATTTGCTAAGAACTAATAACCATGAAGGAAGTACAGACTTAGTCTAGATTAGGAACACACCTCTCTGCTAGAATATGTCCGAATCCTTTCCACCACTTCTAAGTACCTACTTGATATGTTGGTTGCCTTCAGGAGCCCATCGAAAGGATTTGGGAAATCATGGCATCAAAAGCAATCTCTCTGCATTCCTTACTTATTCAATCACTCCACCTGCTCCTCCTCTAGTGAAGAGGCTAGTTATTATAATCTAATCTAATTCTAGGCCAGTGACTTTAGAAGAATGCGATCCTTTTACTGTCAAGTATAATGTCATAGTTCCGATAGATGAGACCAATTAAAGCAGAACTCCGAGGCTTGAGCTTTCCTCTAAGAACATGTTTATTGGTTACATAGTATCAGTACGATCAAAAGTGAAACCAAGTCTAAAATTCCCTCCAAAAGCAACAGTATTACAAAGTTAAAATTCCCACCCCAAATCTATGCAATCAACTACCATAGAATAGTTTGGTGGGCTTTCTGACATTAGGCTCAACCCCCCCAGCTGAGGGAACAGAAATGACCTTGGTTCCCACGGGACAGAGAATTGTTTAGGCTAGCATAGAACTTCCCATACTTCCCCCCCCCCCAATCTTGTGGCAACCGAAAATGAACAAGATAGCTTCAGTCAGGTTCATTGCAGGTTAATATCTAGCCAAATCAACGCCACATGGCCAAGGACCATATAACAGATTTTTCTAATGTTTATGTTAGATGCCTACCACAGGTTTGCTTAAACAACTCTTTTAATGATAGACTAAATGTCTGAATCTGAAACACTAAGAGAAGATATACTACACAACTTGCTTAGAATTCATATATGTAAAAAGATACATCATCAGAGGGAGATCGTGCCCATCCTTTAACTTACATATTGTACAAAAATTGTTTAAATAACTTAAATAGTAATACCAACAATAACATTAGGGATTGTTATACTGTTTTGTGCTTTATGTTTTCTTTTTATGTTAGCCTTGGTGATCACAGCTATACATACCATACAAATAATTAAATGATAAAAATAAAACCTTATCATATTAAGGGAAATTGGAATCTAGTTGCAACTTTAAGACTTCCACTCTGCAGTGTATATGGGCAGTCCTTCAAGCATTGTTGTAGTCTCAGCATAATAAATAACCTGGGATATACATTCACCTAAAGAGGTAACTTCCCCTACTAAGAATTCCTGGATTTAGGCAAAAATAATCCTAAATTAAAATAATTTACAAATAGCCCTTGGAACAATTTTGTAAGTGAAAGCAAAGTTGTTTATTTTATTTTCTCATATTTATATTCATAAATATGAACATATACAGGTAATTCTCACTTAATGACCATTTGTTCAGCACCATTTGATGTTACAATGGCACTGAACGAAGAGACTTACAACTAGTCCTTCGAAAAACTGTTATAGCATTCCTACAATCATGCGATCACGATTCAGCATGCAGTGACTGGCTCACAATGATAACATTGTAGTGTCCCACGGTCATGTGATCACCATTTGCGACCTTCACTGCTGGTTTCTAACAAGCAAAGTCGAGGAGTAAGTAGCAAATGGTGATCATGTGATGTCACACTTAACAATTATGTGGATTTGTTTAACAACTGCAACCGGAAGTGCCAGAATTGCCATTGAAAGTCAACCTAGTCATGTGATATTGCACTTTACAACCATGTTGCTTAGCAATAGAGTTGCCAGTCCCAACTATTGTTGTTAAGTGAGGCCTATCTAATACACTTTATTGTGTTATTATAAAAATACTATTTTTATAGTACCAATATTTGATAGGAAAGCCTGCATGAGGTTTGGTAGATTATGTGTCACAAGCCTATCCCTTTTCAAGAAACTTGATAATTATTCCAAAATTTAACAATACCTTGCAGGAATTCTGCAGAAGGGGTACCTGCAGAACAAAGCCAAGGCTGGGCCTATCTTTAAATAAAGGTAGTACACCTCTCAGATATCATGGGAATGGAGAAGAGAAATATGGTCAGTGAGCTGCCTTGCTACTTCTCATCCAGTATGCTGCTTTAAAATCCAGCTGCATGGCTGTCCATCACCAGCTGCTTTTGAACATTACATAAGGACAGACGCCATTTTGCTCCTGCCTCAGGCAGAGCAACAATTTGGGCTGAATGTAAAAAAGTAGCAGAAATCTTTTCACTACCAAATTAAAAATTGAGAGGCTTCCATCTGTGTTCCTTCTGGTTTAATCAACATGGCTACACTGTACTTAAGTTGACTGTTTTATAGCAACCACATCTCCTCTAAGTAATGCCCAGCCAGAATGGAGTCATAGCCCAACTTGGCTAGAAGGCAACACATTGAATAAAGTTATACAGTCTAGAAAATAAAAGAGATGCTTGTCACAGTAAATCGATATTCAAACGTTGCTTAGTTGTCTTTTAATTTACTGAGCTGTGGTGTCCCAAAGGTGCTTTTTCAGGAGGCAACTGGACTGTCTTGTTTTTCTTTGAAAACGTTTCGCTTCTCATCTGAAGAAGCTTCTTGGATGAGAAGCGAAACGTCTTCAAACAAAAACAAGAAAGTCCAGTTGCCTCCTGAAAAAACACCTTTGGGACAACCATGACCTGGATGACTGAGAATCTCCATAGACATTTAGCTATGCATTTTGGGATGAACATCCTTCGAATGGTGTGGGAATATGAACGGATTTCCAGAAAACTTTGCAGACTACAGGAACCATTTGCACTTCGGTTTGAGATGCAGACAACACAGACTCATCCCCAAGAGCCTGCATCTGTGTTCAACAGTGAAGGGACACAGGACAGAAAACATCCTGCAGCCAAGAAGGCTCCACACACATTTACACTACTCAGGTGACCCTGAGGACACAGAAAATCTCCAAATGGCCTCAACAAACTCTCTAAAAGAATGCAAATGATTAGCTGTCTGCAAGGAATATAAATCCTTCCATTCCCCACCATCCAGTCAGAGCTGAAGAAGTTCTTGGATGAGAAGCGAAACGTCTTCAAAGAAAAACAAGAAAGTCCTGTTGCCTCCTGAAAAAGCACCTTTGGGACAACCATGACCTGGATGACTGAGAATCTCCATAGACATTGAGCTGTAGTGTTAATAAATGTTCCCACAATATATTCTGGCCAGACACCACTAGTACAGTCACATCACTTTACCACTGATTTTAGCTGCACACAATCATATACCTGGTTACTAAGTCCCATTTGGGGATTGCAGATTCTCCACCAAATTTCTCTAGAAAGGGCCTGGTATCTTATGAACCTGTCATGCTCTAAGAACTCCAAGAAAGTCATGTGGAATTACTTCTGAGCAGTTTCCTTTATTGTTCCTCATATATAGACAGAAATCTTGCCAAACTAAAGCAACCATTTGCATCACTATAGATATATTCTGAGAATTGCTAGGGAGGAGCATGCTTAACTCTCTTTCTCCTGACCAGAGTATCTAAGCTTTGCTGCCTCTTTGTCCTCTGGAATGCAGCCACTCTCTCCTGGGAATCCAGACTACATTCCACCACAGAACCCTTGTATCAGGAGAGCATAAATAATGTTTCATGATATCATCAATCACCTCCCTACTAGCCAGGTAGGCAGCAATCAACATGGGAAAAACAGGTTGAGATAAAAAGAAAGGAAGCAGACTGGAAGCTCTTCAGGTTTTGCAGCCTAGATACAATGTGCCTGTTGTCTCTCCCCTCATATCTTCACAAGCAGCAAGAAGCAACAAGAAGCAGAGAGTATTGCAGCAATCACAGGGAAAGCTACCAGGACCAAGAATTCCACTTCCACCACATACTGTTTTACCAATAGAAGAGAATATTTGTAGCTCAGAGTTGAACTATGGGGTCCTTGGTGCTCTCTCAGCTTGGTGCTTTTCTTGCCAATGTTTCATTACCAAACTAGGTAACATCATCAGTGCACCAAGAAAACCACAATGCTCAGAGTTCAAGGATACCACATATTGTTTTTCATACATGCAGCTGCTGCTGCTGCTATGAAGGTGACAACTGATTTGGGAATGGCAATGGAGGAGAAGGTGGCATCAGCAAGTGGTAGACCTTCCTTTAGTTGCTCTCTTCTTCCTTCCAAAGTGCTGTTGTGTATAGCAACTTTTGGGCTCAGTGTTTGAAATCTGAACTACCATTAGACCTGGCAGCAAAGAGTTACAGAAAATGCTAATCATAATAATGCACTCTCTTTCTATTGTGATGTATTCTTTAAAAAAAATTGGACAGGTGGAATAAAATCATTGTAGAGTAGAATGACCTTACAGAATCAAGAGAGAATATGCCAGTTGATACATCATGCCTTACTCCTAAGGGCTTCCATTCAGACAATACTTATAATGAGTTAAGTTACTTTACAGAGACCCAAACTTCTTTAGAGCAGTCCAGGTTTTACTTCTTACTTCTCTTTCCATGAATGCAGGTCTAATGACTCTTAGAAAGACAGGATAAAGTCTCCCTTGAGTCGAGCTCAGCTCCCGGTGATGCTTTCTTGGCAACCACGTGGAAATGTTTTCTTGTTGCCTTATTCCAGGAATGCATCTTAAACATGGTTCAGATTGACCCATGGAAAATACCACAGCACAGTGTTTCTGGGAAAATGGATGGAAGGCCAGCCTGAGAATAAGAAAACCCACACCGCTCTTTTCCAAGATAGTAAAAACCTTCCACAGAAATACTTCTCTCTTTGCCACTTTTATACTTCTGCATGCTTCCTAGCGTAGAGCAGTCAGTGAGTAGAAGTTTAGATGCAGTGTGTAAGGATAAGGAGGAAGAATCATTTTGTGCCAACAGTGGAAACAATCTAGGCAATCCATAGATAATCCTCACAGTTTGAACCAGAACTTTTGTTGCTAAGCAAGGCAGTTGTTAAGTCACACCTGATTTTATGGGCTTTTTTGCTGTAGTTGTAAAGCAAATCCAGCTTCCCCCATTGAGTTTGCTTGTCAGAAGTCAACAAGGAAAGTTGCAAATGATAATCACCTGATACCGCAACTATCATAAGTATATGCCAGTTGCCAAGTATCTGAATTTTGATCTTGTCACAGTGTAGCCATTGCAACGGGCGTAAGTGAAAAGATCAGTCATAGGTCACTTTTTTCAACACCATTGTAGTTTCAAATGGTCACTAAACGAATTATTGTAAATGGAGTATTACCTCTAATAGGTAACTGTTACAAGGCTCAGTAGCCGGTCTGGTAAAAGTATTATTGTTGCAAGCTAATTTGTAGTCCCTTTAGTAAGCAGAGAGATTTTGCATCAGGCTGCTTATCCTCTGTAGAGCAAGCAAGTTTCCAGATGGGAAATTAATCTTTTGAGCACCTGAGGTGGAAACTGATTGGAAGCAAATGCAAATTAGGAAGCACTGACTAGGATTGAAAAAGAAGATATTGAGAAGATGAAGTCAAATTCCCTGACTGGAGATAGCAGCTTCTGTCCAAGTTACATCTCCTGAAACCTTGTTATTATGTATATATGTATACCTTATTCAATATTTCGCATGACTGATTTTGGAGCAGGCATTTCAAGAGAAGTACAGAGTATTGACAAATGCATACTGAACTTCATCGTTGGATCAAAATGATTACCGTGGAAAAGCACAAATGCCAGGCTGTTTCCATTAGGAGTCTGTCCAAACCCCATCTTGCATGGAAGACAATTTCCTTCCTGCATGCTGGCAAATATGATGCTAAGATGGCTAACAACTCAAGCAGGGCATATGTTCTGTTTGAAAGCCCATATGCCATATTGATCGGGTCCTGTCCTAAAACTCTTCCATGTACCTATACAGACAAGAAACAAGAATCTCAGTCTTGCCTACAGAAGCCTCGTCATCTGCTCTAGCTTGATTATATTTGAATAAATTCAAAAACAAGAATCCTATCGGTAAGATTTTCTTTTCTTTTTTTTTAACTTTGTCCTAATCATTCAGTTCCTGTTGAATCTGGAACCTCAGGACTAAACTTTACATTGTTTAATGGATCAGTAGAAACCATGGCTTTGGGATCTATTTTTAAAGACACTTAAAAAAAAAAGGAGACATAGGAAAGCCTAGGTTTTGTGTCAACTGCAGCTTGTAGTGAAAGGATTTCATTATCTCTTGCTCCCTAAAGTAAAATTAAAATTCCCTTAGAACTGATCTGAACGTCTTGTGACTTATCTGGATATACTCACATGGTTTTCTTGGCATGAAATAGAAGTAGCTTGCCACTGCCACTTTCTAGGATGTTTTTTTCAACTCCTCAGTTCACCCTACACCTTGAACCTTCTTAAATTTCTAGATCAGCCAAGGATGGTCAGGTATAATTGTCATCTGCTAAGATCCTCCTTCCCACAGCCTTGACAAAAAGTTGCTTACTTGCTCAGAAAAGTCACAATTTGTTTCCTTTTTCCACACATAGCTACCTCAGAACATCCTAAACCAGGGGTCCCCAACCCCCAGTCCGTGGACCAGTACCGGTCTGTGGCATGCCAGCAACCGGTCCACACAAACAAGCAAAGCCTCATCCGTGGGATGCAGGCAGCACACAAAACCACGCACTTTGTGGTCCATGGAAAAACCTTTTTCCACGGAACCGGTCCCTGGTGCCCAAAAGGTTGGGGACCTCTGTCCTAAACTATACTAAAGGTTTAACTAAATTAGTATCCTTTTATCCATCTTAAATTTCTTGCTGTTCAGCTTCATATTATGTGTCTGATTATTACAGTATTGCAAGAGAAATGTCTCTCTGTAGTGACTGTTCATTAAATACAGTACACATATTGTCAATAATGGGAAGTTTACATCCATGCCTATTTTGATCTTTTGTGACTGTGTACAGAGAAATGTCTCTCTGTAGTGACTGTTCATTAAATACACAAATTGTGGATAATGGGAAGTTTACATCCTTGTCTATTTTGACCTGTTGTGACTGCGACGGGCCGGTTGTAAGTCACTTTTTTTCAGTGCTGTTGTAACTTTGAATGAATGAACTAAATGAATGGTTGTAAGTCAAGAACTTACTTGTAAGTGGCAAATACGAGGGAGGAGTTGATGCTCTGTGAAGCAAAATATTCAATGAAAGAGTGAATTCTTGCTATCGGTTCTGATGCAGATTCAGAGCACACCTATGCTCCCAATACTTTTGTATCACAATAACAGAACCATTTTTTTTCTTCATAAAATAGAGGAAATTCTAATTCAAAGTGGGGAAGACAATCCTGAGTTCCCATCAGGCAGCTCTGAACCTTCTTCCTCGTTTTTGCCTGTTCTGGCAACACCAGTGGCATGACAGCTGAATTCTTTTATTTCCTCTTTATCCCAGTTACGTTATCGAAATAATAGTTGCAATACAAAAGGGAATCTGGAATAAGGGAAAGCTAACAGGCCTAACCCATTTCATTTTTTCAATAATTGTTTTATTCCCAGGAAGCCCTTCTTAGTATAGTATAACTTAATGGAGGCAAGACAAATGCACCTATTCACTCTCCACTGCTTCTAAATTTACGCAGCTGATACTACAATGTGGAGCTTAACCTTAGCATAATTGAATTGAGATAGCATGCAGTTCTCTGAGGCAGACTAAAATATGCATAATAAATAAGAAGGGGGGGAGGAGGAGGAGGAGGAGCTGTCCTGTTTGGTTTTCTCTCCTGAAATGAGAAGCTAAATAATATATGAAATACAGAGAGGGTCTGGATACTGCATGGTGAGGTTAGTTCTTTATGGGTAATTTTCGCATGATTTGTTCCATTATTTAATGATTGTGGGGCTTTTGCCCAATGCAGTGCTCTGTCAAGAAGTGTTCTTTGCTTCTGGGCTGTTCTTTTTCCACACAAAAATTAGTTTCTCAAGAAATAGCAATAGCTGCCAACCATACACTGTACCTTAGACAAGGTACATTTAGTCATCTGGATAAAAGTTTCACAATTCCTACAGTACAGTGTAGATTTGCCGTGTCTTCAGTTTAACAGAAATCTGACATTGCTTAGTTGTGCCCATGGGTCTCTCACTAAAACAATTCAGCCCTTAGTGCCAATTTTCATTCATTTCCCCCCCCCCCCATAGATGGGAAGGGCAAAGATTAGGAATATTGTCCTCTTCCTTGATGGCAAAATGAAAAGGTCTCAGAAATGAGTACCAAGGGCAAAGGTTATGAGGTTATAAAGGATTGCAGAAGTCAACTATAGAGGAATGAAAAGCGGTGGGATGAGAAAGAGGAAAAATCAAAGGGCATCATAAGTGCAGAATCATAGCCTGGAAAGTCATCATAGAAGGAGAGATGAAAAGGCTCCCAGGCCAGAGGTTTAGATATTTAGTGAACCCTACATGGAGTCTTTCTAAATGTTATTGTTGCTGTTTGGTCCAGTGGTAATGTTTTTAACTGCATTTAAATTATGTATTTGAAATATTATGCTCAGAATGTTTTTGGAGTTGGGTGGCCTTCAAAAACCAATAAATAAAGTAAAAGTAAAGGAGAAGCAGCTTGTACAGATAGCCGTGAGTGAGGGGTTTGTTTTGTTTTTCCAAGAAAGCAAAGAACAACCAGAAGTCCTGTCTCTTTATATGTTTATACTTTTTGAAAAATAAAGTTCTTTTCTGACTTTAAACAGAACAGTCAATTTACCTTCAGGTATTTTATGAATGCTCTGAACATAAATCTGTTGGAACAAAAGCCTGTAATACAAAACAGACAGTAAAACAAATTGGATTTATAGCAATCTGTACTTCCGCAATCTGTTTCTCCTGAAGCATTTTACTGGTTGTAGAGATAGAATGACATAGAGAGATGGGGGCAAAGAAAGAAAAAAAGGAAATAAGGAACAGTAGAATAGATGAGGAAGAAATGAATAGGTTTTGGATTTGATCCTGCCTACCTCTGGTATTAACCTCTTGACAGGTTTCCTTAAAAGGAAAGTAGTTCGTGAGAGAAAAACAAAAAACAATGGACAGGTGAGAGGCTCAGGTTAAATTCACAAAGCTCTGTGAATGATCTTGGCAATGTCTTCTTTCCTGGTAATGTTCAACGAATGTAGTATCTTGATGTGATAGAATATATTCCTTGCCTTCAGAATCGTTTCTAATTCATTTCTCAGTCTTTATTTTCCTGATGCTCTCTAGCAGCAGTTTCGTCTTTTTACTTTCTCTGTCCCTTCTCTATCCCTTTCTCTCTCTCTCTCCCAATTGTTCCAGAAGCAAATCCAGAAAAGATGAGGTATCTCTGAGTTCTTAACATTTGCTTCTTTCTGACAAATAACTGCCTCTTTCTGGCACTTCTATCTCAATCAACACTGTTTTATTTGCACAGAACGTAACAGGGGAAATAATTTCTCTCTTTCTCTCTCTCCATCTATACATCCATCCATCCCTCTAAATATATATCCATCCATCATCTCTCTGTGTGGGTGTCCCTCTGTCTCTGTCTCATATTCACAAACTCCTGTTGCTGTGTGTTGTGGATAAGGAACATCTCTGTGTGAACAAGTTCATAGCTGGGTGAATGTCTGCAACACTGTGTGCACTGGAATATATATCTATATCTATATCATCTATATCATCTATATCATCTATATCTATATCTATATATCTGTCTGTCTGTGTTCTTAACTTTTTATTTATCTTGAATACTGAATTATGGCCCCACTCACTTTTTCACAGCTATGTTTAGTTATCAGGTACCTTCCCACATATCTCTCACAATTATATAGAAGTAGTCCTCAGCTTACCACCACTATAAGGACCAGAAAATTCACCATTCAGCAGTGTGGTCACTAAGCGAGACATCATGTGATTTGGACTTGCGATCTTCCCTGTTAATTTCTCCATTCATTTTGCTTGTCAGAAGCTGGCTGGGAAGGTTGCCAATACAATCATATGATTGCGGGATGCCGCAACCGTCATAAATGCACGCAGCTGCCAAGCACCCAAAGCACAAACATGTGACCATGGGTACACTGCGACAGTCATAAGTGGGAGGACTGATCATTTTTCAGCACCATCATAACTTTGAACAGTCACTAAATGAATGGTCATAAGTTAAGGACCACTTGTACAGCAGGTAGTCATAAGTGGGCCTGTCATAAGTGAGCCCTATTTACCTGTCAATGGAGACATAGTATAAGTTTACTTATTTCATACTAAGTTGGCTGTTAAGAGATAAAGGAACTTTTCTTCTCTCTTTCTTGTTGTTCTTGCCTGTTGTTGCTGGCACAATTACACACAACATCATCTGAAATTTCACAGACAAGAAATATTGTCATTTCAGTTATCCTCTTTGAAAAAGTATTTATCTCTTACAAGCTTATTTTTCCTCATTGTTTTAAATTGGATATAAATGGAGAAAGTCAGAGAATGAAATTTATACTATCTTATGCAAATGCCTGCAGAAAATTATATTTAGGAGTCTTTTTTTAATTTGACTGCTTCAAGAGGACTTTTGGCTGAAGCGTAAGTCCAAATTGATGCTTTTGACAAGGGTATTTCATCATAGAGCCTCCAGAAGAGTGACGGCATTAATTCCTTTACTTAAAAAGGAAAAAGTTAATGTTTTCATGGGCACATTTATCTATAGCCAAAAATGTAGAAGGAACAAATTACACTGGATTTAAAACCAGGGTAAGCAGAAATCCATAGAACTATGCTTAAACCAAGGTGGGAGCTACGAAGAAAAGTAACAAAACAGAAAGCATATCAAAAAGTGGGGATGGCTCAGGTTTTATTACAGAAACTAAGAGGCAAAAGATTCACACAGAAATGTTAATACAGAAAGCATGTTTGAAGATAGGTTAACTTCACAAACTTGTAATGACACATTAGAAAGATGCTAAGGTTAGATTTCGGACTGTCCTCTAGATCTACAGTATCCCTTTAGATAATAATAGTTCTACTTTTCCCATGTCAAGGCCAATTTCTCCTGTATTAAGAAGATGGATTTTGTTCCTGCAAATTTCTAACTTAATCTACTTTATGTTTCTACTGCAAAGCATATTGTGAAATGTGATGTACTAGGAGACTAGGAGATAATGATTTTAGCTCTTCCTTTATGTGTTAACAAAGCGTTTAAAACTACTAGCTATATTTCAGCTGAAGAAGAAATTCGTAATACATTTTATTTCAGTAGGATATTTAGACTTAGACATTTTACTCAGTATATTAAGATGTAATAGTTAACAATAAAGTGCTGTATGTAGCTACTCTTTTAACAATGTCCAAGATGGTTGAGGGATCTTTGTGTGACTTAGTATTAGAATAACCTATTAAAGTGTGGTAAATGCAGAACACTTGCGCCTAGTTTATTCTGAGGATTGGGAAGATATGGATAGGAGGTTGTGTTAGAGGAAAACTTAAAAAGAGTCCTAGCCTTGGGAAAACCTCCATCTATCAGGGATAGGTTTATGAACATATTTTAGGGAAGACATTAACTCATGCTACGGTCACTTAATGTGTGGATTATTTGTGGATTACCATGATGCATTCTACATGGGCCTGATTTTGAAAAACATCTGGAATCTGCAGCTGGTCCGGAATGCACTAGCATGTCTTGGTTTGCCCATATGACTGCTCTGGATGCTGCTTTGGTTAACAGTTGGCTTCCTGATGTGATCTGAGATGTTGGCTATTGTCTATAAAGCCCTTCATGCCTGGTTACTTGAGGAATTTCCTGTCTTCACAGCTGCTATCTGCCCTATACAATTAAGCAATGACGCTTGATGGAATCCAGGAAGTGTTGTAATACCTGTCCTCTGGAATGATCTGCCCTAGAAATTCAAATCCCCACTGCTGGTTTTATTTAGATGAGCTCTTTTCCCAGAGCTAGAATAGGTGGTGAGTCCCTTGTGGAGGTGGTGGTTGTTTTTTCTGGACATTAGTTTTATATTTGTTATTCTGTGGATTTTTTTATTTTTTAAAAAAAAATCTACGCCAAAGTTGTAATTATGTTTGTGTGATGTATAAATCTAATAAAATTAAAATTGAATTGAATTTAGAGCCAGGGAAGGCAAGAGTTGACGGTAATAATTGATGGACAGCTGTAAAGCTAGCTATAGAAATGAAAGTGTCAGCTGCAACAGTGAAATGGCTTCAAATAGAAAAATCTTTCACCTTCAAATCTGTTCTTCAGGTTCCTTACATAGGTGTATTAAATAGGCACATATACACACAACATACACACACAGTGTACACTATATGCTGCAGAACCTACAGGATATATTTCCTTATGAGATCATTCTATGGCAACTAAATCTTGTGAAGGCCTGTCAGCAATATATCTGAAAAACAGCTTTGGAGTTTCAGGATTTCATCAGTTGGCTACTCTCAAACAGGAGCTTTTACAGTTCTTCTAAAGGGTTCAAGGAATTTAAAAAATGGTTAAGGTACATCTCTGCCCACCTAGCAGTTTGAAAGCATGAAAATGCAAGTAGATAAATAGATACCACTTTGGTGAGAAGGCAACAGCATTCCGTGTTTCACCGCATGCTCTGCACTCCGGCATCATGTCATCCTGAACACATGACCATGGAAACATGACCTAGGACAAGGCTGGCTCCCTTGGCTAAGAAACGGAGATGAGGACTGCCCCCTACAGTCAGATGCTACTTGATTGGGGAAACCTTTGCCTTTCTTTATAGCTCTAGCCTCTACCACATAAGGAAGGACAAATATTGCAAGATATTGTTCCCAACACAATGGTCAGTCCCATGCTAATTAGTGGGGATAATATAGTTTGATTGACTGTGTTTAGAAGTAGTAATTTATATGACTATTCTTCCAATACTTGAGGCGATGTGACAAAGAAGAGGGGGTCAACTTATTCTCCAAAGCACCTGAGGGCAAAACAAGAATGGATGGAAGATTCTTAAAGAGAAATCCAAGCTAGCATTAAGGACAAATTTCCTGGAACAAATAATCAGTGAAATGGTTTACCTCCGGAAGTTACGGGCACTCATTCATTGGAGGTTTCCAAGAATAGGTTGGACAACCATTTGTCTGGAATGGTGCAGGGTCTCCTGCTCAAGCAGGGAGTTGGACTAGAAGGCCTCCAGTGTGCCTTCCAACCCTATTATTCTATGTTCTAATTCAGAGGTCCCCAACCTTTTGAGCACCAGGGACCGGTTCCATGGAGAGAGGTTTTTCTGCAGACCGGAGGGGGCGTGGTTTCATGTACTGCCTGCATCCTGTGGATGGGGTTTGCTTGTTTGCGCAGCCCGGTTTCTGGCGTGCTGCGGCCCGGTGCCGGTCCACCGACCGGGGGTTGGGGACTCTTGTTCTAATCTATATAACATCTCCATTGAGTCTTTCATTGTGCAGAGATGTTCATATAAAATATGGAAGACAATTATACTTCAGTTCATATAGCTCATTAAACCTCAGTATAACTCCTTTGGTATTGGTTTATAGACATTGTGGCTTGTAAATCATATTATTATGTATATTCAGCTAACTCTGTTTATTCAATAAACCATGTTTAAATAAACCATATTTAGTGTGGCATCAACCCAGTCTATGTGAATTAGGAGTCCCATGCAGCGCCTTTCTCCCTTTTTATGGATTCTCTGTGATAGGGGAAAACATCGAGGGAGAAAGCAAGTGGAAAGCATGGTTATTCTGACTCCCAGTATAATTCCATGATTGAGAAAGAATGGCTACATGGCAGAAGAATAATATGGACCGCAACTAAAAATTCTGTACCGCTGTGTATGAAGGATTATCCAGTATAATTTTACTGTACTGTATATAGGTAGTGCTCAACTTTGTTGTTGTTAGTTGCGAAGTCATGTCCGACCCATCGCGACCCCATGGACAACGTTCCTCCAGGCCTTCCTGTCCTCTACCATCTTCTGGAGTCCATTTAAGCTCACGCCTACTGCTTCAGTGACTCCATCCAGCCACCTCATTCTCTGTTCGTCCCCTTCTTCTATTGCCCTCAATCTTTCCCAGCATTAGGCTCTTCTCCAGTGAGTCCTTCCTTCTCATTAGGTGGCCAAAGTACTTGAGTTTCAACTTCAGGATCTGGCCTTCTAAACAGCAGTCAGGGTTGATCTCTTCTAAGACTGACCGGTTTGAACGCCTTGCAGTCCAAGGGACTAGCAGGAGTCTTCTCCAGCACCATAGTTCAAAGGCCTCTTAAACAGCCATTGCATCCTAAGGGTGATGTCTCTGCTTTTTAGTATGCTGTCTAGATTTGCCATAGCTTTCCTCCCCAGGAGCAAGAGTCTTTTGATTTCTTGGCTGCAGTCCCCATCTGCGGTGATCTTGGAGCCCAGGAAGATAAAATCTGTCACTACCTCCAACTTACAACCACATTTAAGACTGGAATTTCTGTTGACTGAGTTGGGTGAGTTGCATCCAATTTTATGACCTTTTCTTTTGCCATGGATGGTAAGTGAAACATACGGCTCTAAAATGAATGGAGCTTCCCCCATTGACTTTGGTTGTTGGAAGCTGCTGGCTGGGAAGATCGCAAATGGTGATCACTTGACTTCCTTGTAAATACATGCTGGTTGCCAAGGGCCTGGACTTTGATCACGTGACCGGGGGATGCTGCAGCAGTCGTAAGTGCAAGGACCAATTGTAAGTCACTTTTTCCAGTGCCATTGTAACTTTGAAAGTCACTAAACAAACGGTTGTAAGTCAAGGACTACCTTTACATGGAGAGGTGAATCCTACACTGGAATTGTCTTTCTCTCTAGAAAATATTTCTAGACATGCAGTTTTAAATTATTTTAATAGCCAGGGGAATGGCTGGAATTTTAAGAGTGTGATAGAAACTTTCAGAACCATGAAAATCCTCTAAAGGAGATTTGAAATGACCGATTGATACATTAAGCTGGCAAAGATCCAATACAAACTGAACTTTGCCCTGCCTGTCCTTTTAGAACCCGAACTCTCTTTTGGATGATATGGTTATTGTTTCTGAAAATTCTTCTGAGGCCTTTTAATTTCTATTTAGAGATATAAGAAATTATACCTGCCAAATGGAACTGGGCATCTCTGTCTTCATCTCTCTACTCAGCAGACCTTAGTGAGCAAATGTACGCAGAAGGGACTATCATTTTCTTTTTATTTAAATGAGACCCACACAGTCATTTATATGCAACTCCAAAGTGTGCCAGCACATTTACACGCACTGAGAATGATAGCAATCTTTCTATGGTAATCATTGCATGGAAAATGAAGAAATAAAATGCATCATCGGTTTTCAGTCCATAGCGAAAATCAGTTGATTCCCCAAAGCCACCATAACACACACGTTTCTGCGGATGGGACATCTGGTAAGGAAAGGAAGAAAAGATGACACACAAAACTAAGAATGAAACCCATTCCTTTTCTGAGATTTCTTCTCTCTCAATACTGTTTTCCAAGAAATCCAGCGCATGAAATCTCAAATCAGCTTGTTCAAAAAAAACCATGTAGAACCACAGTCTGAAGTTGCAACAGCTGTTGAAAAAGTGAATTACAGCCAATCCTCAGCCTTGACTGTTGAAACACCTCCGAAGGCATCTGATTGCAATTCGGATGCAACTAGCAACAGGCTCACATTTACGATGAATGCAGCATCTTGCGGTCATGTGATCACCATCTGTGACCATCCAAACCAGCTTCCGACAAGCAAAGTTACAGTAATTGGAATGCCGGATTTCTTTAATGACTGCATGGTTCACTTAATAACCATTTGATTAGCTTAACAACTACAGTGATTCACTTAATGACTATGGTTAAAAAAAATACAATCAGGTCTGGTCATGTGATGACTTACTTAACAGCCCCATTGCTTAGTGACCAAAATTCAAGTCCTAAATGTGGACATAAATCAAGGACTATCTGTACCCTCGAAAAAAATTCTCTTTAAAGAATGAAAATAAGAGAGCTCTGCTTTCTGCTTAAAAGGGAGCATTAATCCAAGTTGCTGAGCCAAGATTTAAACTGAACTGCTTCTTACCTGACATTTATTTCCTGTATTTATATTGCTGCTCATTAACATGTACTGCAGGTAGTCTACAGAGTAGAGCATAAAATATAATGCAATCTTTTAAATGCCGCAAGGCACAATAACAGCATCCTAAGACACCTTTTCCCTTTTAACAACAGAAAAGTATGACCATTTAAGACTCATTTAAGGTCTTCCTAGATAGAAATGTTCTCACTTATACTATAAATAGTGACAGTGTGCCCCTTGGCCTTAGGTTTGTGGACTTTAGCCTTGAGGGACTTTTGTTAGCAAGTATTTGTTGCAGCAATACCTAATTCTGGAATGTCTTCCTCACAATTTAAATTACCTCCACTTTATTTTCTCTTTTAAAAAAATTGACAGACTTCTATTTCTCTGTAAAATTTTGTTCCCACCTTGTTTCAATTTTCAGGCTGCTCTTGAATATTACACTATTATAGCAGCATATTTTAGATTTTTTTCCCCTAGCCCCGGTGCTTCTTTTTTCTTAATACCATTACATTTAATACAGAGGTTTCTCTTGATGCGGGTGAAGAAGGAGAGTGCAAAAGTTGGCTTGAAACTCAACATTAAGAAAGCCAAGATCATGGCATCCGGCCCTCTCAATTCCTGGCAAATAGATAGGGAAGAAATGGAGGTAGTGACAGATTTTATCTTCCTGGGCTCCAAGATCACCACAGATGGGGACTGCAGCCAAGAAATTAAAAGATGCTCCTGGGGAGGAAAGCTATGGCAAATCTAGACAGCATACTAAAAAGCAGAGATATCACCCTGCCAACAAAAATATGTATAGTCAAGGCCGTGGTTTTCCCAGTTGCAATGTATGGCTGTGAAAGTTGGACCATAAGAAAGGCTGAGCGCAAAAGAATTGAGGCCTTTGAACTATGGTGCTGGAGAAGACTCCTGCGAGTCCCTGGACTGCAAGGCGATCAAACCGGTCAGTCCTAGAGGAGATCAACCCTGACTGCTCTTTAGAAGGCCAGATCCTGAAGTTGAACTCAAGTACTTTGGCCACCTAATGAGAAGGAAGGACTCACTGGAGAAGAGCCTAATGCTGGGAAAGATTGAGGGCAAGAGAAGAAGGGGACGACAGAGAATGAGGTGGCTGGATGGAGTCACTGAAGCAGTAGGCGTGAGCTTAAATGGACTCCAGAAGATGGTAAAGGACAGGAAGGCCTGGAGGAACGTTGTCCATGGGGTCGCGATGGGTCAGACACGACTTCGCAACTAACAATAACAACAAAATTGTATGTTGCCCCAAGCTTAGAAGGTAGAAGGTATAAATTACATCAGGTCTTTACTTACTGACCATTCATTCAGCGACTGTTTTGAACAATCCTCAAAGTTCTGGCCACAGCATCATCTTTGTGGTCATGTGATTGCATCTGGGCATTTGGCAACCAGGTCACTGTTACAACGGTTACAGCATCCCACGGTCACATGATTGTCACTTGCAACCTTCCCTGCTGGCTTCCTCCAAGCAAAGTCAATGATGAAGCTGGCAGGGAAGGTCACAATTTGCCCTGGGAAATTGCTCCCACCTCTCCTGCTCAAAAGCAGCCACTCCCAGTCCTGCTATGCTTGGGGGGCCAACTGTGCAGCCTCTCCCACCCGGCCACAGCCTCCCATGGCCCACCCTGCCCCGCTTGCACTGCACCTTACTTGGCTAAGCACCCAGGGCTTGCTTAATGACCTGCGATCCTCACTTAATGATAACAATGGGGATCGCTGGGATTGCTATCAGTAAGCAATGTGGTCAATGGATATTCCAATCCCAGTTACCATCATTAACCCAGGACTACCTGTAATGCAGTGCTCCCCAGCTTGGCTAGTCTCAAGATATGTGAAACTCAACTCCCAGAATTCTCCATCCGAGCCATTAGTAAGAATTCTGGGAACTGAAATCTATAGCTCCTAAGACTCCCTGGCTAGCAAAGTCTGATATAAAATATTATTTTGATAAGTATGTACTCTTTGTGTGTGGCTCTATAGTGAGATCTGCTATTGTACAACTCTCTCCTTCCTGACCTTCTGTAAAAATGAAGTAAAAACATATAAAAGATACCACATTTGTTATCAGTGTGGCTGGGAAATGCATCAATTGTAAACCCTGCAGAAATGTTGCTTTTGGCAGCATTACTATAGAGCTAACAATTAGAATGGCAGCTTTTGAAAATCCATTGCCACTAGAGCGTCACAACAATTGCAAAATGTCAACACTGGGTGAGACCACCCAGCTGGTCATTTAAAATCACTCTGCTCATGGCAGAGAACAATTCTCTCATGGCTCCAATTTAAAAGGGGTCAGATTGCTTGCTTTTGTTCTACAGTGGTCAAAGGGCAGCCCACTTTTTTTCCCATATCGCTCACTGTACACCATGGAGAGATTCTGGATCAGAACATTTTAGTACAATTGCCTTCCTGCTTTGAAGGGGGAATTGCTTGCCAGCAGCTGTCTGAAATTTTCAGTAGCCAGTTGGAGTATTGGCAGAATTGAGGCATCTCCTCTTTTAATTAAACCAGTTTATACCCATCAGCCCAAGAAAACCCATGTTCTCCCACCCCAAAAGCAGGCAAGGAAGAATTTTTGGAAACTGGATGGTGTGGGAGTGAGAACGACAGGCCACTTTTGTTAATCACCCATACGAGTTACTAAAATCTGACCTCAAGTTTTTGGTGTGCAACAGTTTACTATGCTATTATGTTATGATATATCACTTCAACAAATGGGGTTACTAAACAGCTTTCTACTGCTTTTTTATATCATCACAATTGCCACAAAACACTCCCTACTCCACCAGGTAAAACAACTGTTTATTATATTTTGCCACCACTGCTTTTAGATGTTGATACAAGCCAGAGTGGAAGCCCAGGAGTGGAGCATTTTCCATGAAGTCTACAACTCTGACATTCCATTTGTGTTATATTTGTCTCCAATACATCTCAGAAGTTTCCTTTATACTTATGGACTATCCTAGAAGCCTGCTGTGGCTCATTGAATAAAAGACTCAGAGATAAGTCTGACTTCTGCTGTCCATGTTATCCTCTCCCAAATAGTTGGGATGGGGATCTTCACCACATGTGAAGACTCAAGAATGGATAATTCAGTCTCATTGAGTAGTTTTGCAAAGTTGCTGTTTTCTAGCTGGTTGCACAGTATTTCTTTTTCTTTTTAATTACCAGTTATAGTGTTCTTACATTTAGTATTGCATTCATTCTGGATCCTGATCACACAAATAACATTGGAGGTTTTGTGTGTGGGGGGGTTGCATTCTTAAAATTCTTGACTATTGTTTTAGCAAACAGAAACCAATGACTAATTTGTCTTTGCATAAAAACTTGTATTTTTAGTGCTTCCTAATGTTCAAAGGGCTGCACATGTGTTGGGTTTTCTTTCAATTCTTCCCACAACAGCACAGGAAATATAATTATCTTATGCTGTACTAAGAAAGCATGGCTAGCTTAAACTATTGGTCTATTTTTTTTTGGTAGAAGTTAAATTTGAAGTGGTACATTTTGTGTATAAACAAGACCTCCTATTCCATACTGTTTGATTTTTCTACAGTTAGGGATAGTTTGGGGGTAAAAAAAAATTATGTACTTTGCACTTGTATCAGTTTATTTTCTGGCACCAAAACCAACTTTTGGATAGAATATTGCCCCAAATTCAGATCTGTCACTTCTCCTCTAGAAAAGTTCCTTCTTGGATTGAGGAATCAGACTCCAATATATTCCTAACCCACTCATTGGCTCTCCTTCAACTGTCAATGTCTTAACATCATCGACCAAGAGAAGGAACAGCATGGAAACTTTAATTTAGAGCCTCTCTCACACATACAGAGTATTCCACTGCAATTAACAGACTCTTGGCATCTCACATCTAACACAATTTCTGCCCTATACATCATTGCAACTGTCATAGCAGGAAAGTGGTAATTAAACTTTTCATTTTTTTTAATTTTCTGTATTTCTGAAACCACTTCATAATTAAAACTAAGGTTTTTCTACTATGCCCCAAATGTCTAAATGTTTTGACATTTTTGTGTCAAACATCTACAGTACTCTTACGAAGCAGCTAACAGTTTCCTAACTCTTGGAGTACTCCCAAAATAATTTTTCTGCATTCTTGCCCCTTTATTTTTCAATCCATACTGTATATTTAATAATTCAGGCTCTCATGTCTTCTGTTCATCACTCATTGCCAGTGTTTTCTGGCCTAAAGGCTGCAAAAAAGGTTTATTGCTCTTACTGATCTGATGTTTGATTTAAAATTGCATAGTATTATTAAAACGCAAACACCAAATTGACCGATTCATTTTATTATTATTTTCTGCCGCTTATTAAGCTGTTTCATCCCTCCCAACCCAGTTGCCTCTCCCTTATCTCTCTATATAAGTAACTCTCCAGCACTGATCATTCTTGAAAGAAGTACAGTTTCCAGACAAGGTATTTATTGTGCCACTGCATTGATTAATTCTCCAGATATTACAGGATTTGGGTGGTGGAGGGAGAAATATTATTGTCTGCCACTTTATACATTTCCCATCGGGGCTTCTTTTTCTGACTGCAAAAAGAGAGTGCCTTAAAGAGGACAGGACAAAGGGCTTTCCCTCACTGCTGAGCAAAATGCTAGCCATCCATCCTTGAGTCGGCAGGAAATGATGCCAGCAAGACACTGACTGCCCCAAACTGCTGATCCCTATTCTGCTTTTATGGTTTATCTGTTCTCACTTGCTGCCAAACGGTGCTGCCCTGATTCTGCACGATCAGAGACTGGCAGTTCCTCCAGTTACTCTATTCTTCTTCCGCAGATAGCTGACAGCAGGAAAAACCTCCGCTGACCATGAAGCTGCAGGAGGAATTGTGTGAGCCTGCTGCAGGGCTTCCCTGGGCCACTGTTTCTACATCTCACTGTATTATAATTTTATAGTGCTCTATAAAATGGAAAAAGTAGAAAACGGATTTTGAGCAGGGCTTCTGGAATTCTCTCCAACCACTTAGTAGCCGTGGCTATAGAAGGCTTCTATATTTTTTTTGTCTCAGAGATGCTTTTTCAAAAGGCAACTGGACTTTCTTTGTTTTTGCTTGAAGATGTTTCGCTTCTCATCCAAGGAGCCTCTGCTTTGTTCTCATGCGTTGCCTGTGGATGTTTTATGTACATGTGTGTTGGGGTGCACGGAGAAGTTGTATTACAGTTTGCTTGGGATCTTGTGACCAGAAGGAAGGGGGTTTAGGAAAATCAGCAGCAATTCCAGCCTTCATCCAATGGCCTCTGCATTGGGGAAGTTTTTTCTGCTTGTATTTTGGCCTGTAGCCCTCAGACAGTTTCAGCCAGTGGTGGGATCCAGCCGGTAGCTAATTTTTTGTTGTCCAGGCCCAGAATGGACTTCCGGAAGCAGCATCCACTGGTTGTTCACATATTTGAATCCCACCACTGGTTTCAGCCCAGTTTTTGAACCCAATCCTTTTGCAGTTTTACCCACCTTGCTACAGTCTCTCACATCCTGTTGGGTTTTAGAGAACTGTTTGTTGGCAGACAGAACCCCAAGCCCCTTTACATAAGTTGTCTCTCACATTTCACTGTTTTTGAAAAGAGTAATAAAAATAAACCCAAACCAGATTGAAACCATAGGGAACTGAGTTACAAGCAGGACTTTTACTTAAGTCTTTTCTCTCCCTTCTTTTTCCTTCCCTATTTACTTCCAGATACCTCCATGCTTTCCATTCAGGAGGCAATATGGGAGTGGGTTGGTCCATTCATTCCAATAATGTCATTTGTTTCAGGCTTGCATTGAACTAATGAAGGCCACAGAGTTAAAACACTTATACTACTGCTGGCTGAGCATTACTGTCCAATTCTGAGAGGCTACCAGGACAGCATTGTTGTGCTTAGCTCTTTGGGGAAGACAACAAAAATGTGGAAATGGACAAAGGTGACTGTCCATCAGCAGAAAGGAGGATGCTGAATAAGCAGCTCTCTAACCTCACATGTGTGTGTCATTATATTTTTGTCTCATGTAATGGCTGGAAAAAATATAAGATTTAAATACCTTGGGATGGCTGTTAGATGCTTTAAGACCAGTCCAATTAAGGTAGATTTAAACCTGTCGTACCAATGGGCTTGGGACATGACAAAGACAATGTCGTGGGGACATGTTTGTATCATGGTGAGTGAAATCCCAGAGTCTTGAGTAGTGCTGTCACTTTTTCAAATTGCTCTCATACAATTCTTACTGGCTCCAGCAAATCCTGCCTGTTTGTCAGCTAAACCTATTTTAAGTGTGTTTAGCTCGCAACTCTCTGTGATCCTTAGCACTCTATATGCTGAGATTACAGAGAGCAGATCCTTATGCTGTGGCACAGTTAACATTTGCAGAATACTGCAGTTGTCTAAAAGCTAAACAGAACCCCCAAATAGCTCTTGATTTCTAAGCATCTGCTAGTCTTAATCTCCTGACATTGATCCAAACAAAATCTTGCTTCATGAATTGGTAATGAAGAATTAAGTGCTCTCTTGATCAGGCACAAAAAAGGAGTTATGTTGACTCCTCCTGCCCCCACCCTGGCCTTAACCTGAGACTTGATTGCTTGTTTCCTTTCTAATCCCTATAAAGTGAACTTTCATCATTGGAGGGAATAATAGTTTACAGAGAAGACTGAACGTACAAACCTGCTAAACTTTTCTTAGGACACATTTCCTTCAACCTCCTCCCGAACCTTTAACAGGAAGGAAGGAAGGAAGGAAGGAAGGAAGGAAGGAAGGAAGGAAGGAAGGAAGGAAGGAAGGAAGGAAGGATTGCCTTGCTTCCAAACAAATCATTTCCGAATGTCTGAAGGTTGAAGGAGAGCTGAAATAATACATACTAAGGCTACAACAATGAGTAACACATCTAGTACATTCTTAATAGGAATAGAGTAATTTTTAAATACAACTTTTAAGCTGTTAAATAAAATCTCATAAATGCAAAACAGAATTAGTCTATTAGCTTTTTTATATATCCTGGTTTTGGTGAATCCTCTCTCTTACTCGATCCCTTTTAAATGCCGTGACTCCTTTTCTGTTTTACAAGGGCGACTTGATCAAATCCAACCACAGATGCCTCCCAACATTATCTTCTGAATGATTCTCCTGATTACAATTCTGTATTTCTGGCTGCCTCTTTGATAGATCTTGTGAACACTTCAATATAACCTCCAAGTCTTTATTCTATATATATACTTCCATGTAGTTTCAGCATTTCTTGGGGTTTCAATCGTCTCCGTCAATCTCCTTGCATCTGTTCAGCATACTCCTGCCAAAGTACTTCATATCACCCAATATGATATCATTATTTAAATTACTCTTCCTGTCCACCCACAGATCTATCTTCTTTAAAGCCTTCTTCAGATTGTCCCCGCTTTTATTTTTGCTCTAACATCCCAAAACATAACTGTTTATGTTTGCTTCTCCAGCCCAACCTACTGTTTGAAGATCTGTTCTTTGAAAATATTCCTACTTACATCCCAGGACAATCTGGTGTCCATGTATTCCTTAGTATCTGCCAGCTTTTGTACCCCACAGAATTAACTGAAAAACTGGTCTGCATCATCATCATCATCATCATCATCATCATCATCATCATCATTATCATCATCACCATCATCATCTTTATGTACATAGGTCCATAGGTATTCTTAGAAAATAAACATGGCAGGGAATTGCTGGAAGATATTTTGATCAGAAAACTGCCACCCAAAAAAGATTGAAATAGGATATTACATGGCTCAGCAGTTAAAGAAGCTGAACTTGTCATCTGAAAAGCTGACATCCCAGGTTCAAGACTTGAGCACCTCACAACAGGGTGAGCTCCCATTCTTTGCCCCAGCACCTAGCAGTTCAAAAGTTTGCAAATGCAAGTAGATAAATAGGTACCACTTTGATGGGAAGGTACAGCGTTCTGCACACCTTTGGCGTATAGCCATGCTGGCCACATGACCTCATGTCCTCGGTCAACGCTGGCTCCTTCAGCCAATAAAAAGAGATGAGCACTGCGCCCTAGAGTCAAACATGACTGGACAGGGAAACTTTTACAAATCCTTCTTTTCAAACCCATGTTTTCCTCAGTGCTGTTATATATTCACTTTTATTCCCCATACCATACTGCAGTTTTGCCTATAACTAAGTATTTGAGTAGCTGGAACAACCATATTTTCATTTCCTGATTATCCCACTTCTCGTTTCCTTCTCTTCTGTTTCCTTTGCATTGAATATTACCTAGCTTTTAGAGGCAGAGGTCCATCCTCTAATACTGTGACATACCAACTCCACTGTTAATGGTTTAGACATAAATACATTTGACAGTAATCTAGTGTGTGTGTGTGTGTGCGTGTGTGTATGTGTATACACAAACACAGACCCATAGATCTATCTCTAGATCTGATATCTATGTTTATGCCTGTATCTATAATTCCCTTAAAATATCTGTTTTAGCTGCTGAGAGTCAAATGTGTTGCTACTGACACAGGCATAATTTAAATAGTGACTATCCTAATGAAAAATAGAATAAAATGGATAATTTACTCCCTGGAGCAGAGAGAAAAAATCTACGAAAAGACAAATCCTGCTGAGAACAAAGATGGCTTGTTAAATTGTTTGACTACTGTTGTTTGGAAATAATGCACAGATTATGCAGCACGTGCTTGGGAAGCAAAGATGCAGCTATCTGGGGAATATCTATATAAAGCAGGCTAAAGGCTTACTGTAGATTGAAGAAAATCTAAACTGTTGTCAAGAAATAAGTTTCTGCATTTGTCTTTAAATTTTGCTGGCGGTTATCTTTATTAAGGAAAATTAAACTATTTCTAGATGGGGACAATGTCAGAAACATTAGAGGTGGAGAAGTGATATTCAGCACCACGACTGCCAACTTTAAAATGTCCACTATAGCTGTTCTTTAGGCAGTCATCAACTTATTGCTGGACTTTGAAATACCCCACCAGTTGATTTTTGTATATCATTACCATTTCAAGGCACAAAGGGTTAGTTAAAGGCACTTAATTTTGTCCAACAAAGTTGTTTATTTAGATGGATTTAGACAACCTATTCTTGCAGAAGGAACATGTAAGTTTACTGTATAAAGATGCTGTAGGTTATTTCCTCATATAAGGCAGAACTGGGAGAAAGACTGTCCTTGTCCTTGCTCGTAGGGCCCACTTTTCCTTTCTAGCACATCTCTCTCCTATGCAATCTTTAAGTACATAGGCAACAAGCACAGAACACAAATTTTGTCTTGGAAGAGTGGCTATTTACAACCTATGTAAAGGAATGGCCAAAGGTATGTAGGTTATTTTCATCAGGAGTTTCTAATTTCTCAAGTAAACACAACAAGAATCCCATCAAAACTACTGATTCTATATTAATGTGGGGTCCTTGGTGTTCTCTGAGCTTGATTGTTTTCTTGAAGATGTTTCATTACCAAACCAGGTAACATCATCAGTGCTGGTAGGAAATGGGGTTTGCTCTCGTTTCATATTCTAATGGCTTGCCCTGTCAGTGTTGGTGGTTATGGTCTCCATGGTTCCTTGATTTGGCTATTATTTATTGTTAGCTTGTTTGTCACTTCCTTGATTGAGGACTTTATTGTAAATGCCAATCCACTACAAAAACTAGACAATTGGATTAAGAGAACTCTCAGTGACCTTACCAAGAAAAGTGAAATCACCAAAGAAGACCAGTGACAGAAGAAAAGTAGTGGACCCATTCTCCCACACTTCTATGAAGGCCCCAAAACACATAAGCTAGAAGTACCTCTCTGCCCAAGTATATCATTACCAAGGACCCCCAACGTACAACATCATCAAAGAATTGATAAAAAAAACCTTGGACACCTCACAGAGGGAAGCAAATATTCCATCAAACTCCCCACTAAAAGAATCAAAGACATGACAATAGATGAAGATGAAATCGTGGTCTCATTTGATATCACATTTTACATCCATAGACTCCAGAATTAGCCAAAGAATTTATGATAGCACTATTACATAAGACACCCAACCAAACCAAATATACCAAGATTGAAATCCCAGAGTCATGGATCTCATCAACTTTTGCCTAACCACGTATTTTCAATTTGTTGGACAAATATATTAACAAATCAAAGGAACATCATCTTGTTGGCATTCTTTTATTATAGTTCTGGTCCTTGTTGAGCCATGACCAAAAGGTAACGCAGGAAATAATCTAAATTTTCTATTTTTTTTCTCTTTAAGCTCAGTAGCTGTGTGGAAGGAAGTGTGCTATCACTACCTGAAACCTCTGCTTCTTCTCTTTTTTTTCACCCTTCTAGCAAACCTCTAAACAGGCAAACAATCTTGACTGTCCTGGAACTGCTTTTCTTGAAACAGGATCCATGTGATTAATGCAGTGTTTTAACCTCCCAAACAAGGAGGCATGGACAAATAAGCCCTCCACAGTAATGCTCCACCAGGTCTCTTGTTGCTGATGTCTTCCCACTTGAATTAAATCAAGCTTGGTTGTACAGCCAAGCACTTACAGAAAATACTTCTATGTGACTAACATAATATTTGATTCTACAATATCCTTCCATGAGACAGTCCAAGCAGAAGAGGAGGTAGGGAATTCCAAATCCTGGGCTGAGACAGAAAGAAGGAAATTACCTAAGGAAATTAGTAGAGCAGATTCTCCCTGTTTCCATAAGTGTATGAGCTCAAAATAGAAGCATGAAAAATAAGAAAATAAGCTCAAAGATGAATAATGAAATAATTATTACGACTGAAAATAATTAATCTTGTTTGTAATGCAATATTTGGATGAGGAAATTCTATCAAAGATTTAAAAGAACCAGCCTATCCTGGGTTTGAAAAATTTCTTTTAAGCACAGGTTATCTCTTGTTTCTGATTACAGCGGCTGGATCATTTGATAACATAAATTTAAAATATGACCATGAAGACTCAGTCAAATCCTTTTAGCAAAGACAAAATATTGCCAGTTCACCAAATAATCCCATCCGCCATTCTGCTTTCAGGACAATTTTTAAATGTATTGTATTGTATTAGTAAGTAGATAATTTCTACAATATGCTTGCAGGTCAGAAAAGGAAGAGTTCTGCACTAATCACACTCAAATCGGTGGTTCTGTCCCTTTCTGCTTAGTTTTGGCCTTGGGCAAGTTTTTTTTTTATTTAATCCCAGGAGCCATCCAGAGGGTTTAATTTTCAAGATTTTTAGGAACCACATGCGGGGAATATTGTATTTGAAAATTATAGCAGCTTTCTTGTAACTTCACCATATTATGTATGCATCATGTGCTAATTAATCTCCTATAACAGCTGTTTCCTCTAAACTAGCATCCCAACTAGGCATTGCAAACTTTTTGGTCTACTCTATACCAAATAATACAAGTATCCCAAATCAGTTACACCTGACCTATGCAATGTACTCCAAAGACAAAGCCTAACAACAGAGGACAATATTGTCTTGCACCAGTGGAAGAGATCAGAAGTCTTTATGGTAGCTATAAATCTCACCACAGTGCAGTAATATGAGAAACAAATAAGCTTGCTTCAGAAGCTGAAGTTCCAGACAGAGAAATCCAAGATCCAGGAACCAGAGCTAAGTATAGTCTTCTATCACTCAATCAGAGAATCAGAAACTGCACACGGTCAGAAACTCAGTTCCAAGGTTAGAAAGTTGTTTGCCAACAAAAAGTCTGATTGCCAATTCCTTCTTTTATAGTCCTCACTCAAGGAGACCAATTTCCCTGGGTCATGCTTCCTTGTTTTGAAGGAATCTTACTCCTTCAAGGGGGTCTCATTAAACCTCTTTGTTCTATTTCCTTGATCTTTTGATGTATGCAAGAGTTGAGGATCTTTTCCCACTGTGTCTGAAATAACTGACCCAGCCCACTGCTATGCTTTTGCAATGGGGCTGATTACCTCACTGTTCCAGATTTGCAAACTCATTTTACAACAGGTCCTGCTCTTTCGGAGTCTTATCTGTAGCTATACAATATATGTACTTGTCAATCCCTGTTCCTCCAATTCCAAGTATGATTAATCAGACTGGCCCATAACAACTAATATAGAATTATATACCTTCTTCCAAATAAATAGAACTTGTTTTGCTATTGGCAAATCCTCCCTTCACCTCATATATGCAGTCTGAAAAAATGCATTCAGTCTACCTTGGTTGTTGCTTACTACTAGTCTCCACCATGGATGTGATATCGGAATGTGATTAGTATTCTTTTGCTTCTCATTTTTATTGATTAGAAGACCTTCTCATATATTAAAAAAAAATCATGGGAGGCTTTCCAACATCTTTATTATATACAAGTGTGAATTGCTACAAATTGAAGTGTAGCAAACTTTATTTAACTTGTCCTAAATAAAGTTGGTTTATAGTTTACAATTCAGGTTTACTTTCATCAATCTGACCTGTGGCTTAAACCTGGAATTTTTTTTCAGTGCTATTGGTCTAAACCTGAAGGTACAACTGACTTGCAAAAGGCTTTGACAATTGTCATTATTGATATAGTTCTTAATAATGCACAAATATACAGAAAAAGGCCATGAATAGCTTTTCGGGCTTTTCATTTTGAAGAGGTCGGGTGGTCCATTTTTTAAAAGGTGTTGTCTACTTTTAATCTGAGGAAATATACTAGGTAGTCCAAGGCCACCAAATTCCTATACAGATCAAACAGGTAGGTTAGGTTTCCATTTTTCTTGTTATGCATGCCACGGATGGAAATTAATCAAGGAGAGAAGCAACCTAGAACTAAGGAGAAACTTCCTGACAGTTAGAACAATTAACCAATGGAACAACCTGCCTCCAGAAGCGGTGAATGCTCCAACACTGGAAGTTTTTAAGAAGAGACTGGACAGCCATTTGTCTGAAATGGTATATGGTTTCCTGCCTGAGCAGGGGGTTGGACTAGATGACCTCCAAGGTCCCTTCCAACTTTATTATTATTATCTTTTATTCATTAAACATGAACCTCAGTCAACTGAACATTCAAATTGGCTGGCGCTGATGGTTGACACGGGTTGCTACCAGCATCCTAGGTGTCAACCAGGTAGCTTCTTAAAATATATGATGTTCCGAGTAGCTCAGTTTTTTGTAACATTGCTGGAGTTATTGCAGGAAGCTGCAATTTCTTGATGTATTTTGCAAAGTTTTTGGACATAGTTCCCAGTGCCCCGATGACAATGGGTACCACTGTTACACGTTTCATCCATAATCGCACAGTTTTGATGGCCAGGTCACGATATTTTGTAATTTTTTCCAGTTCTTTTTCTTCGACTCTGGCATCTCCTGCTACAGCAATATCAATCAGCTGTACGCTTCGGTTCTCTACAACTGCGATATCCGGCGTATTGTGTTCCAAATGGCGATCTGTCTGTATTCGAAAGTCCCACAAGATCTTCACCCTCTCATTCTCAACAACTTTTTCCACCCTGTGTTCCCACGACTTTTCGGACACAGGCAAGTCGTATTTTTTACACAATGCCCAGTGGATTAATTTAGCAACTCGATCATGTCTAGATTTGTAATCAGTTTGTGCGATTTTGCTGCACTCACAGATTAGGTGTGAAACAGTTTCAACTTTGTCATTGCAAAGTCGGCAATTTGGATTGTCAGTGGATTTTTGTATCTTCGCTTTCATGGCATTAGTTTGTAATGCTTGTTCTTGAGCAGCCAGTATTAAGCCTTCCGTTTCTTTCTTGATGGTTCCCATCTTAAGCCATGCCCATGTCAAGTTGTTATCACATTTTCCTTCAATGTTTTTCAAATGCTGTCCATGCAAAGCTTTGGTTTTCCATCTATTTAATCTGTCATCCAGCCGTTTTTCCTTATATTCTGCCTTTGTTTCTGTTATTTTTATAGTGCTCTCTGTTTTCACAGCCTGCAGCAGTTTTTCTGTATTTTGATTCACATAGTCATTCAAACTTCGTTTTTCTTCTTCTACAGTTTGGTGGATTTGCAATAGTCCTCTGCCCCCTATTTTTCTTGGCAGGTACAACCTGTCGATGTCACTTCGTGGATGTAGAGCGTGGTGCATATTCAAGTTTACGCGTTTTCTGATCTAGGTTTTCCAGTTCAGCCAAAGTCCAGTTGATAATTCCAGCTGGGTAGCGTATCACTGGGACTGCCCATGTATTAATGGCTTTAATTATGTTTCCAGCATTCAGCTTTGATTTTAAAATTTTGCGGACTCTCCTGATGTATTCCTTTTGCATTGACTCTTTGACTTTTCCATTCAAGATGTTATCTGCTTCCAATATGCCTAGGTATTTGTAACCGTCATCCTTTGCTAGTGCTTTCACAATACTTCCATTTCCCAGTTCTATTCCTTCTATTTTTGCCATTTTTCCTTGGATAGTACAGCACATTTTCCAAGTCCAAAGTTCATTCTAATGTCGCTGCTAAATAGTTGGACTGCGCTGAGTATTGATTCAAGTTCAGTGTGTCTTTTCGCGTACAGTTTTAAGTCATCCATGTACAGCAGATGGTTTATCTTGCCATGCTGGCTTGAGATGTAGTATCCCAGTTTTGTGTTTCGTAAGATTATTGTCAATGGAATTAATGCAATGTTGAACAGTAGTGGTCCCTTCCAACTTTATATTATTATTATTATTATTATTATTATTATTATTATTATTATTATTATTATTATTATTATTATTATTATTATTATTATTATTATTATTATTATTATTATTATTATTATTATTATTATTTTATTTGCTTACATACAACAGCACTGCCTTTGGCTCTATGTAGTTTTAGTACAAGACTCCTCTTTGTTTGCATTAGATTTTCTTCATTTTATCCACAGCTACCATCAGTGAGCTGCTGGTTTTAAAGTAGTCTTTCATAAATTAAGTCAATATTGCCCAAACGCAGTTTCAAAAACGTACAAACTTCTGTAACAATTGGTCACCTCTTGTCATGGAAGTAAGGTTAAACAACGTACTGTAGGCATGACCAGAGGTATGTTTTGGGAGGGGTGGGCTTTCCCCTTTTCTTCAATCCTTGCTCAGACTTTGAGAAAAGCCATTTCTTTCCTAGCATTTGCCATTAGCATTTTGTTTCCTGAATTCCTTCCATACCCAACACCACCTCCTCACACCCATTTTTGAAAGCCACTTCTTTCCAGCCTTCTAAGAAGACAGACAGATGCACAGCTGACTTCATTTCACTTGTGTTTATTGTGCAATTACACAATCACACGAGCGTACTTGTTTAATTCCATATGAACAATATTCTGACATGGCATCAGCAAGTGCCAAAATAGACAAGGATGCTTTATGGTTATTTTAAAAAAAGAAGCAGAGATAAAGGAAGTGAAAATATTTGCTTGGAAAATGAAGCTTGGTTGCTTCAGGAAGTTATGTTGTTATTTTGAAAGCTGATTTTTGCCCAATCCCTGAGTTTGTTAACTTATTTCACAATATTCTTAAATATTTTTATAACAAGGAAGACTTCAAGGAGGGGATGGGAAACGATGACTGAGAGCAAGCCAATGCTTTGATTGACAAGTCCACCAGTTAGTAGAATAATGCATACTATTGTTCGCACTGCTGGTTGCCCGTATTACAGGTTTTTCGGAGTAATTATTCTGTTTCTTTCATGAGTTCTTGCTCTTCCAATCCAGACGTCTAAGCACTAAAGTAATAAGCAGCAGATTCTGCATCAATTATTGCACTTTTAGTATGAAAACCTTATTGCACCTCAGATATATTTGTAGGTTTCCAGTTATACCCACTGTTAGATTACTTTATTACAATTATGCCCAGCACATTCATCGGCCCAGCAAACAGGCCCCGAGTTAAAAACCTCTTTATGGTCTCATTTTGAACTGAGTTTTTAGATATTAAAATTTAGTTTCGACCTTATTACTGAAGACTTTGTCTCCTCAATCCCTTTCTCTCTTCCTCTCTCTGACCTTCAAAGTACTGTGACCTAGACAGGTTTGTGAAGTTTTTTTAGCAAGATTTTAGTGGTAAGTGAGAGTAACTGGCCCAAGAGCACCCAAACGGCTTTGTGCCCGAGGTGGGACTAGCACTCCCTGTATCCCAATTTCTAACTTGGTGCCTCAACAACTATACCAAAAAAATAAAAATCACAAATAGTGACCTTATTCACACAAGAAAATGACTCAGCCATTCCTTCTCTGCCAGTTAGTGTTGGTAGCATACGAACTGGGATGGCCCAGTTATTAATTCAATGACCATAGGACTTTCAGTCATTGCCAAGAAGGTTGGGAGACTGTCACTTCTGTCCCCCTTCTGGCAGGTTCATTTTTTCCCCCTGTGAAAATATTTTTTAAAATCCTGAAGTAGCATAACTGAGACTGGTGCTAGGGAATAATCATATACATTCTTATTTCCTTCTCGTCCTCCTCCCTGGGACCTCTATTTTTGATAGTCCCCTCTAGAACTTTGTCCCAGGCCTTGGGGTAGGTTGGCAATAGACCTTCTGTAGAATGGATTTTTTGTTTATAGGTCTGTCTTTGAACCATCTACATTTTTTATGATATTGTTCTTGTTTTTTAAATTGTAAGCTGCCCATAGTTGTTAAGAAATGGGTGGCTACTAAATTGCTTAAATAAATTATTACATGCAAAGCATCAGGAACAATAGCTAAGCTTCAGGGTAGCTTACACCCTACAAAAGCCAGGTCAATTCTGGATTAATTGATTAGGCCAGTTAACTGAATGCTGAAGTTAACATGACATTCTTCCTCCCTATCCCTATGACCCAATTAAGTATGTTGTACAAACATGGCCAGAATTTGGTTTTGGTTAACATAGTTTGAAAAGATATACTTCTATAAAATATATAATTTGTTTCTTCAAAGCAAGATCTGTCTGTCTGTCCGTCCGTCCGTCCGTCTGTCTATAGCCATCTATCTCACAGGCAAGTGATTCAGCACTGGCAAGTGCTGAAGCACTGGCAAGCATTTTTAGCAACTGAGGTCTGCTGGGACTTGTAGTTCAGCAATATTTGGTGGAACCATAGATTCCCCACTCCTGCTTTAGATAAGCTTGCAGGTTTTTTCAAAGACTTTTTGAAAGTTTCCTTACATTTTAAAGTTTTTTTTATTATAGATAGGATCTATCATTACTAGTCAATCTTGTTATCAGTTGAACAAACAAAGCACAAGCAGAGTTATTTATTGCTCAGCAGCAAAAGTATTTAATAACAACAGTCACGGTATTGATGTAAGATAGTACAGTTCATAAAGGTAAAAGACAAGTCACATCGTTTATGTATAGAAATTATATCTCAAGTTAACAAATCCTTCAGTCTCTAGTTTGTTTCTAAAGACAATAATTAAATCAGTTAGTTGGAGGCATGTTGAAAACAATTGAGAAAGACCTGATTAATGACCGCCTTTTCTACTGCTCAATTGTTTGGGTTGACATTGCAAGAAATATGTTGGAGGTTCTTTCATAAAGGCGGCAGTGCTCGGAAGACAATATTCTTCCCAGTTGTTGCTGTGTATATGTCTTACTCCAGCTTTTTCTTTGTGATCAGGCACAGATTCCAACCATTGTTCCTTCACCCCCCCTCCCTCCCTCCCTCATCCATCAACTGCTTAGAAATACAGAAATGAGAACAACTCTTCTCCCCCATCATCTCCTTGAGCCTTTGCTTTTTCTCAACTCAGTTTTATAATTCGATCCATTTTGTAATCCTTGCTCAGTCTCATCCTGTCCTCTCAAGCCTCCCACAGTCCTGAATTTTTTCTGGTAGCAGCACCTAGCCGGCTTTGGCCAACACCCCTCCCCCCAATGCTAAGAAGGATTGAAATGGAACACCAGATGAAATCTTAGGGCCGGACTGGGAGGTTGAAAAATAAGCAACATGAACTTGAGCTCTTAGTACAGAAGAGCAAAGAAGTTTTTATAACTAATATACCTTATGGGAATCTTATACTTTGGGGAATGTTTGCATTTGGGGAATGCCATAGAGAACATCATCATCATCTGAGTTAAAATAAGAACAAGTAAAAATAATATCAGTGGTGTCTTCTGTTACCAGGCCAATGGAGAAGATATGGTTTATGCTATTCACAAGCAGATTGCACATTTCTCAAAGTGTTATGAAGTTGTAATGATAAGAGATTTTAATTGCTCTAACATCTGTTGGGAGATATGAAGGCATGGTCCTCATGGGAAATCCCTGACTAGTCTTGCTGACAATTTTCTCCTTCAGAAGATAAAGGAAGGCAAAATGCTCAGCTATCCTTTAATGTGCTTTCCTCCAATCTGTGAAGTAGCACAACAACATGCCAACATAACATGCTCTGTCCCAACAGCCAATCCACCTCAGTAAATAGACAGGGGTATGGTGTTATCTAAAGTTTTAATGCAAGACAAATAAAGGTCAATAATTGGGAATTGCAATTTCTCTCCCCCAGCAGTTCTAATCCCATTCAACAGCTTCGTGGTGAGGCAAAGCTGGATATGGTAATAAGATCCTGGAACTCCTGGAAGAACTGGCACTTTTCCTCCATCAGAAATCTCTAAATGTCAATGTTGACAGTCTTAACATTCAACAATCATGCTAACACTAAAATAAAAGCCCTGTGCTACCTTTCAAGTTGCCCAAATCTTAAGCCATTGGCCTGGAGATGCTCTGCAACAGTGCATGGTCATTTGGGCTAGTTCTGAACCTATGACTTGCACTATTCAGGAGAGCAGTAAACCCATGTCCCACATCCCCAAACAATGGTTTTTCAACTGCCTTTGGTTTTTCTACGTATCCATGTGTTCTCCAACCTTTGCTTTTACATTATGTGTCCAATATATGTAAGAATGTAAGAACTTCATAACTAGTTCTTCCAGTGAGCAATTTGGTTTTACTTTATCTCATGCTTAACAATCTGTTCTTCTTATGGTGCAATTTTGAACAATTTTCTCCAGTCAGAGGTGTTCAAAGGCATCTGTTTTCTTTGTTCAAGCTTTCTGATGGTCCAGCTTTCATGGCTATAGGTTACAACTGGGAAATCCATGACCTTGAGAGGTCATATCTTTGTTGTCAATATAATGTTTCTGCACTTTATTTCATCTAAGCTTCTCATAATCTTTCTCCCAAGTAGCAGATGTCTCTTTATACTAGCTCATTCCTCTCCTGCAGGATCTCATTAAAAACCTTCCACCTGGGGCAGTTCATCTTCTTGACTTTATTCTATGAAAATCCATTTGCTTGGAGGTGGGATTCTTTTTGGCAAAGTGCTATGATAGCTAGAATTTCTTTCTCTAGTGGATTATGATCAGCTGATCCTTTTACTACAATCTGCCCATGGTACATGGCTGTTCTAGAAGCATACATTCCCAATGGTTTAGCTCATAAGGCCACTGAGATGCACAAGGCCTTTTAGCATTAAAAGGTAACAATCCATGAAAGGCATCTTTACTTTTGGGTAATAAATTGATATAACATTGATGTTCTTATTTATATAAAAGCTGATGCTGACACTGCAAAAGCCAAGACCTGAATATGAACATCTGGTTCTCTTGTAGCTTTATAATACTAATGAGGTATACTGTCAGGTGCAAAAGATCAAGTCCACACATGAAGGTCTAATTAAACTGATTTATTGCTACTCATGCCTATGCACAGGAATATTCTCAACTAAGGGTTAGCATCTGCTAGGAGTTAGATAAGGGTCAAGGGAATTCAAGGGGAGTTGGACTTAGTCTGCATGTGGCTACATAGAGATTCTAGATAACGGGTGTCAAACTCGCCACGACATGTGACGTGTAGTGACGTATCGTGACTTTTTTTGCATTGCCGGAGCTGGAGTGGGCGCGGCCTCCGTATGATGCAACCGACCCGTGGACCAGCAGTTTGACACCCCTGTTCTAGATGATCCCTCTTTTGACTCCACCCCCAAGTTCTGCCCCCCCTTCTCCTACATATACTACAGTACTTCAATACAACTTCAGCTTCTCTTCTGTATGCAATTTTTAACTTCCTGCCATTACCACCATAAGAACAATTTGGGGGTTCCAGGTTCCTATAACAATCTTGGAACAAATCATCCCTGAAACCCCATAAAAACATCAGGAGTAGAGCTCAAAAGCAGAGAAACAATAAACAGAGATGCCAAGTGATGCAATGAAGGAAACGAGTGTTGTAAATCTAGACAAGAACAAGAGAAACTGTGATTTAAGAAATGAGTAAGAAAATGAAGAATGCCCGTATTAGCAGTAAGTTCCTCTCCTACTGAAGTTACGAAGCTGCCATTAGATGGGCTGAAAGTGGAGGACAAAGCTGGAACAACTGCATCCTGGCCCATTAAGCTGGCAAAAGCCACAGCAAAGCAAGTAGCACCACAGGGCCTCCTCGGAGCCTTGAAGATTGAAATGCATAGTCAGCAAAGGCAAGGCTATATTACTGGCTCATCTCCTTCCAACTGCCCTGCGGCTTAGTTGCTCAGATAAAGGAGGAAGTTGCTGAGCCCCTTCCCCCCCGTTATACTGCACTCTAAAAGTTCTTCCAGTTCAAGAGGGTGTTCTAACCAACAATGCCACCCCATGTCCTTCTTAATGTAAAATATTTTCAGCCTTATTTATACAAATTTCACATCCAGCTGCCACATGTGGGCAGCTGGCCCAGGCTTTTTAAAGGGGGCAGGGGGTCCTTTAGGAGCATTTTCCCCCTTACTCACCTACTAACCCTATCACATCTGCAGTGAAGGAGTGTTCCTGATATATATATCAAGAACAATTGTGAGTTGAGCATTCTGAATTATTTTGGTTCCCTCTTCTAAAAGAAATTCTTTCTTGCCTATTAATAAGCAAGCTGAGAAATAATGGACTCGTGTATATAATCAATTAGTGCTTCTGATGACAGATTGTGAGTCAAAATATACAATGTAATCTCTTTATTTCCATGATTAGTTGTAAGATACTTAATATATGCAAACACCTCAAATTGAGGTCTAGATTCATCATTTGAACCCAGAGTCTTCCTTTTCTAATAGCACAATTGTATTCAGATCAGTAAACAACTTGCCCTTCTTGAGAATGGTAATTAGTGCTGGAAAGGAAAAGACAAAATGGTTAGCCAAAGTCATTTCCCCAAACAGTGGCAGCTGTTAAACAATCCTTTTTATCTGAGCTTCCTAATTAGAGAAGAGTCTTAAATATATTTTCTCTGCCATGTTAAACAAGCTAATTATTGGCCAATATCATCTAGGGTGGGGTTTTTTTTTGGTTTTCTTTTTAAAATATATATACATAATAATTTAATGTTAAAAAATGAAGAGAATTTTACAAACATCGAACTCAAGAAGATAGAAAACAATAAACTGCTAGCAAAATATCTTTCTACAGTATGTGCTTCATTTTGTTAATGATTCTGTACATATGGCAAATGTAACAGATGCCTACAACGGCTTTGTACCTTCTAAAAGGTAGAGTGGAACAAACTTATAAATCTCAGGATATACTCAACTTTCCCTTACCTGATGATCTCAAATAGTGTTGGATTACAAATCTAATCATCCCAACCTCAATAGTTATTGGCTGCCTTGGGGGCGGATTACATGGGTTATAATCCCAACACAGTTGGGGAGCATTAGTTTGAAAAAACTAAGAACATGGCATCCAGTCCCACTATTTCCTGGCAAATAGAAGAGGAAGAAATGGAAGCAGTGACACATTTCATTTTTGGGGGCTCCAAGATCACTGCAGACAGTGACTGCAGCCATGAAACTAAAAGATGCTGGCTCCTTGGGTGGAAGGTTATAGCAAACCTAGACAGCATATTAAAAAGCAGAGACGCCACTTTGCTGACAAAGGTCTGTATAGTCAGAGCTATGGTTGTCCCAGTAGTAAAGTATGGCTGTGAGAGTTGGAAGGCTGACGGCCAAGGAAATGATGCTTTCGAATTGTGGTGCTGGATCAAAACAGTCAATCCTAAAGGAAGTCAACTCTGACTGTCCTTTGGAAGGACAGATACTGAAGCTGAAGCTCAAATACTTTGGCTACCAAATGGGAAGAGAGGACTCCTTGGAGAAGACCCTGATGTTGGGAAAGATGGAAGGCAAAATGAAAAGAGGATGGTGAAGGATGAGATAGTGCATTTGATGCAATGAACATGAATTTGGGCAAACTCTGGGAGAAAGTGGAGGACGGGGGAGGGGAGCTAGTGTGCTATGGTCCATGGGGTTGAGAAGAGTCAGACACAACTTAGCGACTGAACAACAAAATTTCAGGAAGGTTGCCTTGTATGGTTACTACAAATTATTACAAGTTTTCAGAAAACAGTTGATTGTGCTTTACTGAAATTGTTATGAGGTCTGTTAATAATTTGATCAACTTCTCAAAACAATTATTAGATACCTGTTAGATGAAGAACTACTGAACATGCTGCATTTTAAAATAATAGCAATCCGTTTGGAAACATACCTATTAAGTTTACCAGTTTGCAAGAGAAGATTCAGCAAAGAATTGCCCAGTGCTTTAAAGACTCCTTGACCACAAATTGAGCCCAGATTTTAGTCATAAGTCATGGTAGTCATTGAGCGGGTCACTATGTGACTTATAAAATTGAGTCAACTGTTTTTAGGATCATTAGGTGAGTCACTGTGGTTGTTAAGCAAATCATGTGGTTCTTAAGTGAACTACATGGTCGTCAAGCGAATTTAGCATATCCAATGGGCAGTTTTTACTATTTTCTGATGGGAAACTGCAAAAAACATAACTAATTATGGTCACATGATCATGAGACATTGCAACCAGTAAATCAGTCACCAAGCACCCAAAATGTGATCACATGTTCACTGGGGTTGAGAGTCCAATTGTTGTAACTTCAGGGACCAGCTGTAAATAGCTTTCTAAAAGTCTGTTGTAACCTTGAAGCACCGGTAAGCTAGGATTATCTGTAGTAGTTTTGCTTTAGCATAAGCTGTGAAAAAGAGTACCTGAAGCTAGCAAGGTACCTGAAGCTAGCAAGTATATAGTGAATCTTTTTTAAAAATGGTCAAAACTGTTATAGAATTCAAGAGATGTTTGCATTTCCTTTGATTGCTTTGTTTTGATGTGTTATACACTGGGAATTGGGGATAGTTCACATTATTTACATATATTTTATACTAGCAGAGCTTCCTTTTAGGATGCCTGCATAAAGGATAACTAGGCTGCTATTGGCCCAGAGTCTTTGGATACAAAGATGAGTGGCAAATAAATTGTGTATTAAATAATAAATAATAAAGGTCAGGGTGAATTTCCCAACACATATTGTTTTGTATAGCTGGCCAGCCCACCACTGAGGACTTCTTCCTTCAGACCAATATTAAATTTACATTGTGTTATGATCTTAAAGATAAGTTTTACAAAATGATGTATCATTGGTCATGATGCCAATGGAATTAGGCTTGGTGAACATGTAAAAAAGCTAAAAAGAATTGGATTCAAATACATACATTGATACAGAAGATTTTAAAGATTAATATTCAACTGAAGCCATATCTTTCCTATTAGGACTAAGGGATACACAGTTAGAAAAGAGTCATGAAAGATTTTTTTTCAAGATGTGATTGCTGCTGTGAGAATATTATATGCACCAAGATGGAAAGATTTGGCGTTACCCACTGTTGGCCCACGGGCCGGATGCGTCACGAGGAAACCGTGCCCACCCCATTGCCAGCAATGGGGAAAAAGTTCCGATATGTCGCGCAACGTCAGGTGACGTCGTGAGTTTCACATGTCTGCTATAGAGGCATGATTGGTAGAATGGACAGAACCGGCTGAGATGGTCAGATTGACCTCTTTGATCAGAGGAAGATCATTACTGAAATTCATTAATGAGTGGAAACCTCTTATGGACTTTTTGCAAAAAGATTTTATGACTTACGGTTTTCACGATTAAAGAGAATAGGCTATAGAAAGAAGGAAATTATGATGTAATCTTACAGAGAGGAGTTTTATTGGAATTGCATGTATAACTGCTGAGAGGAAGATTGGGAACCTCAGAAAACACACACACACACACACACACACACACACACACACACACACATATATATATATATATATATAGTATTTTCATTAAAATATTATATATATATATGTATATATAATCTTTTAATGAAAATACTTTAAGACTAACATTTATAAAGATTAATATATCTACCACCACCTTCCCTTAAGTCCTCAGAGCAAAGAGATACAGTTGTACTCCCAGGTCTGTGAGTTCAATTCTTAGTCGAGGTTTGAACCCCAAAGAATAACATCCAGCTATCTATGTCTGATCACTGCCAATAGGATAGAATGGATCATGGGCTGCATCCTGGTAGTCAGCGTAATTAGAAAGATTTTTTTAAAAAAAATCAGGGTGTTTAAAAATTCCAGTGACTGATGGAGTTTTCAGGGAAAATAACATTCATGGTTTGATGCTCTGTTAGGGTTTTCCCAATTAATAAACTGGGGGGAGGGATTTTTCAGTTTTCATAATTCTACATATGACAGAGGCAAGGAGGAGGACAGCAGTGAGGAGGAAGTGTTTAAGCTGGTCTGTGAATTCAACCTATAGGGCCCAAGTGTAGAGAGGACTCTGCCTATGATTACACTGAAGGCCAAAATTGCTAGTAATTACATGTTCATTTTATAAAAAGGCTGACATGAAGCCTCCCTCCCACTTCATTGAGACTGCCACATGCCGGAAAAATAAGGCTTAATCTTCACTTTCCCTCCTGCAATCCTGATTAAAATTGCCTTCTTCCCAAGCTATTTGGCTCCAGCTGTTTCTCTTGAAAATGAAGGATGCAGCCTATTTTGGGCCACATCATTCATTAGCAGCAACATTTCCAAATTATACAAAGCCATAATTCTGCTCAATTCTACACTGGTCAAACGTCAACTCATGTCAAGTGCTTTATTCTTAGCATTTAAAGAATGATACAGACTTATCAGAGAAGTTTCAGAAAAACTTCAAAAATATAACCAGGGCTCCGGAAATTAAGTGCTAAATAGGAGAGGACTAAATGGATTTAGCCTTAGGAAAATAAAAGTAGATTTCAGTTGGACCCTGGGAAAACGTCACTGACAAAATAAACTTTTTGGCAATGGAACACACCATCTCAGAAGCTGATAGATTTCCCCTCTGCTCCGTCTGGATGGTCACCTGTCAAGGGAACTATAGTAGCAGTTTCCTGTACTCGGCAAGGGGTTGGATTATATGATCTCCAAGGTTTCTTCCACCCATATATTCTATTCTTTTACATATGCAGGATGAACAAACATTTTATTACTGTCCAAAATAAAGTTGAAACAACCAAATACAAATTGAGAATACAGCAAAATCTCAGAAATTAAGCAAAGTACCTGCTTCTGATGTTGGATGTGAACATAGCAAAGTACAGAATTCAGCAACTGTAAAAGTTATTTCATGGTACTTCTCTTTTAGGAAAAAATAAATAAATTCCATTGGTCCAAACTACCAGGCAGTCAATCTATTAAGGGCTGGATTCATTGGAAGCACAATTTTTGTAAAATCTCCACCTCAGAAAGAGACGATACGCTCTAAAGCAGGAGTGTTCAACTTTGGCAACTTTAAGTCTTGTAGACTTCAACTCCCAGAATTCTCCAGCAGTAGTCCATAAGTCTTAAAGTTGCCAAGGTTGGACACCCCTGCTTTAAAATTTCAATTTTATCAAAGGCATTTGATATTTCTTTCTTTTTTCATTTTTTTTAAATTAATTTTCTATTATTACATTTGATTAGTTCTTAATAAACATCGTGTTGTCTGGGTTAATTTGTTTGCTTAATGATACAAGTTACATTCTTAGTCTCTACCCTTTTTTTCCAACCATTGATAAAATAAATTCCATGTTTGAAAATATTCTGTATCTTCTTTCTCTTTGATCCAAAATGTTAAGTCTGTCCATTTCAGCACAGTCCAATATCTTCTTGATTATCTCTTCGCCTAGTGGTGTTTCTTCATTCTTCCAGTGCTGAGCAAATACAATCCTCACTGCTGTTAATACATGCAATGTTAAATATACACTTTGCTTATCAATTTTTTTCTGATATTACACCTAATAAAAAGAAGAGTTCAGGTTTAAAATCTACATGTTTTCCTAACATCTTTTCTAACCAAGTGTGTATTTTTTCCCAGATTTTTTTTTTTTTTGCTTTAACACAAGTCCACCACATATGGTAATACGTGCCAGGTTTTTGTGTTCAGTAGATGGACAGTTCTGTACTGGAGAGGCTTTAATCTGGATTTTACATCAAGCAAGAAGTTGGATTTCATAACCTGAATGTCTTCTTTCAATACTAAGACATATAAAGAGACTATGTAACTAATACAATCTCAAAAGATCACTCTTGTACAAACTCTTTCAGAAAGCCTGGCACGTCAGGTGCAAAACTCTTAACGTTAGACTACAGCAGAAGAAGCCACAGAGATAGTAGCTGTGACAGCCTTCTGGTGGGGGGATATTTATTTTTATTTATTTAATTTGCATCCCACCTTGATTATTTTTACAAATAACTGAAGGTAGCAAACATATCCAACACACCTTCCTCCTCCTATATTCCCCACAACAACAACCTTATGAGGTGGACTGGACTGAGAGAGAGTGACTGGTCCAAAGTCACCCAGCTGGCTTTCGTGGCTAAGGCAGGACTTGAACTCATGGCCTCCTGCTTTCTAGCATGGTGCCTTAACCACTAGACCAAACTGGTATGTAGGAAGCTACAATTCTTGTAGTCGTTTTTAATTAATTCAAAGCTTCATATGTAGGAGACAGCATGACAAAATTCCCTATGGCTAAGCTATAACTGCCTCGGAAGCTTTTCACTGCAATGAATTCTTGCTAAAATTATGTTTACCTGGCCTTCAAATGGCTCTTTATCTTACAAATACTCCTTAATACATAGACAGAGTTAAGGCTATGTAGCTCCATTCTCATTTATGCTACTCTGGGCTAAGATAACAGTTCTATGCCCTACTGAGGTCAAAAGTGCTTTCAGAGTTCAGTTTATATATATAATTGCATCTTTACTTAGTATCTGCTGAAATCCTGCACTGCATTTGTTTTGATTCAGTGTAAGCAAAAGACCGTGCATGTGTATAAGAATGAAAAACACTTTTCACACATTCTCAAAGAGCTGATCAAAGATCTCTATGGCTTGTTCCCCATCTCTGAGTTCAACTCTCATTATCAGCCTGGCACATATCAAGAATTGAAAGTGGATTTAAAAAGAGGGAGAACATTCATTCATTGCTTTACTTGTTACACATATTTTTAATCTTATTTACAGAACAGGGCACGAAAGCTATGAGTCCCAAATGAATGGAACTACAGGTAGTCCCTGACTTTCAAGCATTCATTTAGTGACCATTCAAAGTTACAACGGCATTGAAAAAATGACTCATATCCAGTCCTTACACTTAACAACCACTGCAGCCTCCCCACGGTCAAAATGTAAGCAGTTGGCGATTGGCATGTATTTATGACACTTAGTATCTCAGGATCATGTGACTACCATATGCAACCCTCTCTGTCAACTTCTGACAAGCCCGGGCAATGAGGAAAGCCAGGTTCGCTTAATGACTGCATGATTCACTTAAAATGGCAGTGATTCTTTTAAAAACCATGGCAAAAAGGTTGTAAAATAGGCTGCAACTAACTTAACAACTGCCTTGCTTAGCAACAGAAACTCTGGTCCCAATTGCTGTCATAAGTTGAGGACTACTTGTATATGCCAAACAAAGATATTTTTTTTAAAAAAACCTATTAATAATTGTTCTTCCAAGGTCCCAATGTTTTGATGGAATTTGCTATCCAAATAATACAACTTAAAGACAATGTATCCAAATGATATCACTCTTTCATCTTAACGGTTAACATCTTAAGTTAACATGTTTTTTTGGTGCTTGAAGCCAACGTTGTCAGAGTTATACTCCGAGATCTGGAAACTGGTTAGTATATGGCCTTGAATTTAAAGTCACCGAGAAGGCATTCAGAAGCTGAATGACAAACACAGAGAGCATCCATTGTGACAGTCATATTATTCATGGTTATTCTAGGTTGACAGCTCCAGGACAGTTCAAAGCCAACAGCATTTCATATAGAATCTTCATTCATATATTTCCCTTCTTCATTTACAATGCCCTAGTGCCTGCAAGATTAAATATCCTCAAGAGTTATTTTGTTCTTTCCAGTTTTGTGCATAGTAAAGATCTAAGCTCTGGAATGCATCCATTTTTCGTTAAATAAATTAACTTTAAAACAGAATTTTATTTATTAACCAAAAAAATACACTGGGTAAACCAAGTCTAATTCTTTGGGGGATCCCCAAAGAGAGATACAGCCCATAGCTAAGGGGATAGTATAATTATTAAATTTTAGAACACATGTCTAAATATTATAGAATAACAGCAACAGATCAACCCTCTCTTTTAGTTTTGGAAAAACGGGACAGAAAGTGTAGTGATGTCTTTGAACTTTGGTTTTGGAGAAGACTGTAGGAAATGACCAGGCTGCTCCCTCCCTCAGGCTCAGCCTGGTCATCTCCTATATCGGCTCCTGAAAATACCATGAATAGCCGATAAAAAAAAAATGGATCACAAAACAAATCAATCCAGAATTCTCACTCAAAGCACAATTAATTGAGCTGAGATTATTATTTTTGGACACATCATACAAAGGCCCATCTACCTGGAAGTTTTTAAGAAGAGACTGGACAGCCATTTGTCCTAAATGGTATAGGGTTTCCTGCCTGAGCAGGGGGTTGGACTCGATGACCTCCAAGGTCCCTTCCAACTTTATTATTATTATTATTATTATTATTATTATTATTATTATTATTATTATTATTATTATTATTATTATTATTATTATTATTATTATTATTATTATTATTATTATTATTATTATTATTATTATTATTATTATTATTACCTTCTGAAGTCCATAATGCTGGGTAAGATAGAAGGAGAGAGAAGAGAATCACAAGCAGCAAGGTGGATGGCCTGGACTGCAATGAGGATGGGGCCACCATTGGAAGACCAGAAGGGCCAGGCTGAGGACAGATCGCCCTGGGGAAAAAATCTATCTATATGGTTGCTAGGAGTCAATGACAATTTGATAGCAAATTATCCATCAATCAATGAAAGAATGGAACGGCATACCAGAAAAACAGAGCTGTTAGGAACAATCTCAATCCTGCACTAATTTTGTTCTCGCTCTCTTCTTTAGATCACTGAACTATATTTATACCAATCCTAAGAGACTCTGAGTGAAGTACAACTAAATAAAAAAAATCCAATAAAATATAATGATCAGAGTTTTATCAAAAACTATTAAAGTAAAGGCACTATCCATCTATTTTCACTGGAAAGTATTGCTTTGGCCTGTTTTTTTTTAAAAAAAAATGCTTGTAGTGCAGGGGCCATCTCTGGAGGAAGAATATTCTATAAAATGGTACCTAAATTATTTGTATGTAATATAACAGGGGGTTTTTTTGCTCACAAAGGCCTTCACAATCCAAATTTTAAACATTAAAAAAGATTAAAGTTACACATACATGGAAGTAAAGGCACAAAAATAAAATCAAATATAAGATCAAATAATCAATATTTACTACATATTAAAAATAAAACCTGTATAGAAACTTTCCCTCTACCTCAAGGAACTTATTTGTCTTCTGTTTTCTGTACTATTTAAAGTGGAATCAAGAAAGAGATAGAAAAAAACCTCTAAGTCTTGTCAGGATAAAATCATCTAGGTCCTGTAGTTCCAGGTCGGCTTGTTACAAACACTTTCTTCCTGCTGTTTCTCAAACCAAAAATAAAAACCTAATCCTGGTGTATCTATATGAATTTCACAAAGTGCCCGACATGATGATGATGTATCCATGGCATTTCAGGATATTAAAATGACAATTTCCTACACATTTTAACCACCATGACTGCCAAGTAAACATACTGCAACAGTGCTCATCAGGACTTCTGGGTTAGACGTCGTAACGTTACGGGCGCAGGAAAATGGGGCTCCATTTTCCACGTCTGATTTCGCTCTGCTGGGGACCCTAAAAAGGGTCTAAAGTCGCCCCGGAGAGGCGACGAAGGAGGAGACCCTCATTGATCGTGGAGAGGTGGCAGCCCTTCCATTGATCTGAGGAAGCCCTTCAAACTGGCAGGGGAAAGACTGGCCGCATTTATGTGGCCAGCCAGAAGCCACCAACAAACCAAGATAAACATTAATTAGCAACCTCTGAACAACGCGGATGGAACTGAGTGAGAAAGTAATCCTCTCTTTATAATTTTAAAACTTCTTCCAGGAAAAAAGAATTCCCAAAGCAAAGAATACCCCCAGATGATAGAGAGAAGGGAAATTTCTGCCCTGTTCTCTCAGGAAAAGAGAAGTGGTGAATAACTTTCCTTGGGGGGAAATTAGAGAAAACTACAAGATTTATTTGGATTTAATATAGAGACATAGCTTTGACAAATTTGGGGACTAAAAGTATTTTTAAGACTTTCTTTTTGAAAAGATATTTGGAAATTTGGTGAAATAAATTTGGATTAAAAGCTGGAAGATGGATGTTAACAACATCTAGTGGTGAACCTTGGCATTACAATGTATTATGCTTAAAGAAAATTTGGCACAAAGCCCAGACATAGATAAGGCTCTTTGTTGTTCCTGGAAACTTTCACTTTTGCAGACTGCAGTGGGAAAAGGAGGGGAAAAATCTCTGGGCTGTTTTATCTGTATGAAGGAGACAATAAACCATTCTGAATTGGCCAGCCTAGACTACAAATATTGACTGACTTTTAGTTTCAAGAATTATCAAGAAATATTAGGAAACAGTGGGAAAGTTGCTTCTGGACTATTTCTCTTTGGAAGAAACATGGATAATCAACAAGAAAATGTAAATGGACTTCAGAAAGAAATTATTTTCATGTTTCAAGAGACAATTGTTTTAAATTATGAGGAGACTACAAATAATTTAAATGTCATAAATGAGCAACTCTCCAACTTAAACTTACAAGCAAAGAACATTCAGAAAACGACCATAAAGAATCAACTAGCAATTCAGAAACCAGAAGAAAAAATAGAGGAAACTGATATAAAGATTGAGGATTTGAAAGAAGAAACCAACAGACAGGTACAGATAAATAAAAATTTGGAAGACCCAGATATAACACCAGAAATGGGAAAGACATTTTACTTTTCAAGACTTCAGAACATATTTGAGAACAAGGAAGAAGAATTGATAGAATGGATGACAGAGCTGTTAGGAGAAATGCTGAAAACTGGGGAACAAGAAACTAAAAGAGAAACTGAAGGAGAAAGAAAATGGAGGCTGTTTAATGAATATAAATGGATTAAGCATTTTTACAAAAACACTGTAATTAAATTGTCTTTTTTATTCCAAATAATATATCAGAAACAGAGGAAGGAATACTTGATGATCTAAATGCACTGACTTGCAAAGTTATTTGACAAAGGAAGAAAACTAGCGTAAGACTGAAGAAAATAGAGGTCCTGACTAATTAGATGAGGAATTATACCATCTAATGGATGTTTGAATATGATTAAAAGAATAGACAATTGTTAGAAATAAAAGGACCATTATAAATTAGAAGGATGTTATTTGTAACTAGGATAACGTAATTTTCTATAAGATGGGAAATATGAAAATACTAAGAGGGTCAGTATAAGGGAAGCTTTTAGTTACCCAAATGTAATTAATTATGAGAAAAATGATAATTGATAAAGTTATTTTGAATATTGATAGGAAATTAAAATTGAAAAAAAAGAGAAAAAACAGGATACGGATTGAATAAGGGAACTTTGATTGCAAATACATTTGAGATATATTTTGGCTAAGAAGATATTATAAACTGATATTATTGACACTATGTATAACGTTAGAAATATGTGATGAAGATGTTTATATTTAATTGTACAGGTATTAATAGCAATAAGAATTATATCTGCATAGTGTGGAAAAACTATTATTATTGGAAGAAGAGAGGACCAGGGAAATACTGGATGGTGTAGTATTGGATATTTTGAATAAAAGTTAATATGTACCACTGAATGATAAAGGAACCCAGACACAGAGTTGTTTATTAAGTACTTATGATTGTAAAACCTGAAATTAATAAAATATTTATTTAAAAAAACATACCAGTACTCATCAGAAAACACTCTAAAAACCCATTTGTATCAGACACAATCTGGGAGTATAAAATCATCTCAGCCTCCAGAAATCCACCAGCCGTGCCTCTCCAAGAAATTACTGGGAAACAAGGAAGCCCCTAGGGTTTTTTAAGTAGCTACAGCTGCACCTGATCAACATAATCTGGGCTTGGAAATAAGCAAGGTTGGACCTGATTAGTACTTGGATATGATAAGAGCAAGAAATTCAAGAGCTATAAGCTAGGCCAGAAAAAGGTGAAAACATACAGTAACCTGGGGGGAGTCAGTGGCAGTTACAGCAACCATTTTGACTTTTTCAAGTTCCTCTTCTTGTAGATACCCTTGCTGAATACCTTGAATCATTCAGGTCATTGTAAATAGTTGCAAAAGCCATGATGCTGTCAGGTATGGCAGATATGTGTACTAATATCACAATCCTTAATGATGCATTATGAAGAACACAGAAGGAAAAGTTCCTGTTATAGGAAAGAGGTGTCAAGATGCCCTAGTTAATGAAAACCAAAGTATACCAAACTCCAGTGGCCGAAAATCTATGCAGGTCCTAGTTTATTCCCACCCAAAGGCATTATAAGGCTTACAGAAGGATAAAGATTATTCCAAAAACTGACACAATGGAATGGCAGCATTTCATTATTTTCTTGCAATATTGCCAGCTGGATATCCAAATGTTCTGAAGTCACATTCAAGAATTACATTTCAGAGCTGATTGAGAAGTTCTTGTAAATGTGGACCTTAATGCTCTAATGAGCTGAAATGACACCAGACTGTGTGCATGGCTTAACAATAGGCAAACAGATTGTGATGTGGTAACTCCACTTCAGGTCAAAACTCAAGATGAATTTTTGTAATACAGCTGGATTATGCCTTGCCTAAATGACATACAAACTGAATATAATCATTTTAATCAGGCAATCAGACACAACCAGAAAATGTACTTTAGTGTGGGTAAAGAGCCAGTGTCATTGATATGTTAGTCTCACAAAATTTGTTTAATCAAGTGGTTCAGTTTAAAGCTGAATGCTATCATGATAGTAATCAATTCCTAACCTTAGATCCTTTGCTGGTCAATTACAATATACATTTACCTATGTACAAGTGTATTATTAGTTCAGTGGAGAAGAGATATATGAGGGTTAGGCGATCTTCATTTACGCAGAAAATTATTTTGCACAGATTACACCAACTTCAGTTCGCAAATAATATCAGGATTCCACAGAAATGCCTTTTGAGCAATTGTAGATATTAATTCAAAACTTAGCACTCTCCTGTTGAGAGAATATTCAAGGAGGTTACAAATGCGAGTGTTTGCGATCATAAATGGTAGAAAACAGAAAGGGCCCTAATAGCCAGCTATAAGGAATTAATCTGCAAGGAATAGAAGGAAAAAAATCCAGGCCCATTCTTAAATTCAATATCAAGTTTTAATTAAAAGAAAAATATGAACATCCCAAGAGAGGATTGGCAACAAATAGCATCATCTGTTAAGCTGAAAAGTTCTGCAGTTTTTTTGGCATCTGATTAAAGGAGGTTCATTAGACAACGGACACAGCATTCACTGTGGGAGTTCAACAGATGCTTGGACGAAATATTTTAGCTCCATCTTAACGGTAACTTCTGGAATAAACCCCTAATTTGAACCTAGGGTAAATCTATTACCAGATGGCTCTCTGTTACATCTTCAGAGATATATAAACTTGTTCCACAACTGAAGTTAGGAAAACTCCAGAAGGATAGACTATCTTCCCAGAATCACTGAAATCTAATTAAAATGATGTCCTGCTTTTACCCTTGCAGACCAGAAATCAATCAATTAATCCTGTCTGTCTGTCTGTCTGTCTGTCCGTCCGTCCGTCCATCCATCCATCCATTTTTTTCTGCAAGGACTTCTATTGGACCATTGTGTTATCTATTTGCAGGTAGGACTCCAGGGGTGGCAAAGGGAGAGGGGGTGGCTGTTTCATCCACCAAGAAGTCTAGTGGTACCAATAGGTTAAGGCACATGCCACCATGCTAACCAGCTTCTGATACGCAGTGTGACAGCACAGAGTGTATGCTGCTCTGAGTCGTGCGCTGACAGGGCAGCTATATAAATCGATTTAATAAATAAAATAATTGTTATTTTTTAAAAAAAATAGAATACATTTTAATTTTTTAATTTTTTTATTGTTTAAAAAAAGAATACATTTTTAATTTTAAAAATAAAACACATTTTCAGTTTTAAAAACCAGTGTCTATTAAACATCATAAGCAAACTTTCTATCAGGGACCTGTGTTGAAAATTCTTATAAAGCCTGCCAGAGAGAATACTCTTGAAGTTAAACAGGCAAGACACTGAACCAATGCCCAATTCTAAACTACTTTCCTGGAAAATATGCCAACTGTACTAGAGAGGTAGTGTCTACAACCTTTATAGATTTCAAAACTGCATGTAGTTCCATTCCTAGGTATCGGTTCTGGGAGAAATTTGTATCATCAACTGTTAACAGACATGCTATTTCCTACTCCGTGATTAACGAATTATAAACAGGAGGCTATTGGAATCCATCATTAAAAAATGTTTCTTCTCAAAAAAAATTTCTAACATAGCAGCTGGTTAGCAATATCACTGTATGACTTACAGTAAGTGAGCAGTGGTTGAATGGAACAGAAGATGAAGATGATACAGAATAACATCAAGGAAAAGGAATCTGTGGTAGTCAGACTAGGGAATGTACAAACAGTTAACTACAGCTAACTACAGTATCAAAAGCACAAAAGGTGCATTGCAAAGTCATGATCCAAGCCCTGCCATTTCGTATTTGCATTATGACACTGCGTGCCAATCCAAGATCACAATGCAAACTTTAGCACTGTCCTTTATTGGCTCTTATGGGTATCTATGGTGGGAAGCTATTGGAGGGATGTAGAAGATGGAAGGAGAAAGAGAAGAATGAATAAGAGACCCATTGCTGAGCAAGAAGATGGACTTGCTGGCAGAAGAAATGCAAAGTACAGAGAAAATGAAGGAGGACGAGTCTGTTAATGAGAAGAACAAATGTGGATTGGGGAGATAGTTGCATTGTGCAAGGACAAGGAGATAACAAAAGGTTATTTACAGCACTTTTTGTTGATCCTTGTGATTTTAAAACAACAAGACAAACCCTGCTTTTGTCTTTTCTTAAAGCGAAGTGAATTGAAACCAACCAATTTATTGGTACAGAACAGAGTGATGGACCATCAATAGTGATGAATACAAAAGTCTCACTACAAAAAGCAGCTCATTCAAAATTCCACTTTGTTGGTATCAAATCCACCCACAATATTTCGAGAGAAAAATATAAAATGGCTAGTTGTGAAGAAGAAAAAACGGGCAATAATATATTTAAGCATTCGTGGTTTGAGTCCATAAAAAGGCCAAAATGTCCACCTGTCCAGTGAATGGATAAAAACAAGTTGATGGGTGCAAATAACAAAAAAAATTTAAAGGGGGGAAAAAAGGAAAAACATAAAAAAACCCTCATTTACTATTAAGTGAGCATGTACCAATAATAAATGTTTCAGAAGCATGAAAGTGTTCTTGCTTTCAATAATTGATAATAATAGAAAAGACATTACAATTCATATTTTAATATAGTTTTCAAGCTATAAAAATAGGAATTGATATTGACGTCTTCCCTCACAGTTTTCAGCAATTCATATTGTTGAACATATCTTTTACCAAATAATAAAAAGCAATGAAATAAAAATGCAAAAGACTTCATCATAATTGATAATGCCTTAAAAGGTATGTTTTTAAGGCTTAGAGTTGACTCAGCAGCTAAACTAAAAATTATTTTTGTGAACCTAGTTGATTTTTCTTCTATAACAGCTGAGAATATAATCAGGGTTTAATTCAATGTTTAAAACTGCACTTTTGATGAGCAATATTTATTTTAAAAATCTCATCAGACTTTACCCTGATGATGCCAGTATAATATTGGGCAGAAAACCGGTTGCTTTTCACAAGGCTTGTTGAACGACTGCCAAATATTACCATAAAGCCTTGCTTAAACCAGCATTTGCAATTGGCTCTGGATGATGCCAACAACAATATATTTAAAAAAAAACCCAAATATTTCTAGGCAAAATATATTTCATTGATCTTCAATCTTATGTCAATTAAAAGTCCAGGAAATTGCAGATTCAGAGGTTAAAATGAGTACACTAGACAGGTTCTAGATTAGCTTTAGTCAGCACAAAGGAGAAGACAAGAACTTGCTACAATTACACCTCACTTACTTACTGCCTCATTTAGTGACCATTTGAAATAGAAAAAAATAGCTTTGTGATCAATCCCTGCATTTACGGCTGTCACATCGTCCTACAGACATGTGATGGCCATCTGGGTCCTTTGTACCTGACTTGCTTTTGCAATGTCTTATGGACCTATGATCACCATTTTTATACTTCACATCTGGCTTGTAACCAGCAGTGTTAATATAGAAGTTGAAAAAAAATAATCCTACATTGCGGTCACATGATGTTTCGCCTAACAATCATGGTGCTTCGCTTAGCAACCAAAGGCATACAAGTGAAGTTGTATGTGTGTTGTGATCAAATGATGTTTTGCTTAAAGTCATGGTTGCTTAGTGACAGATTTGCGGGTCCCAAATGTGATTGCTAACTGAAGACTACTTGTACATCCAATTCTATATATATGCACTGAGATAAGCAATAAAATCTCTGCAATATATGAAATAATGGCACAATTGAGTTCTTAGTTGATTCATGACTAATGGTTTGGAATGATAGCAATGTTCCAATATCTCAGGGGCTGCCACAAAGAAGAGGGAGTCAAGCTATTCTCCAAAGCGCCGAAAGGCAGGACAAGAAGCAACAGATGGAAACTAATCAAGGAGAGAAGCAACCTAGAACTAAGGAGAAACTTCCTGACAGTTAGAACAATTAAGCAGTGGAACAACCTGCCTCCAGAAGCGGTGAATGCTCCAACACTGGAAGTTTTTAAGAAGAGACTGGACAGCCATTTGTCCGAAATGGTATAGGGTTTCCTGCTTGCGCAGGGGTTGGACTAGATGACCTCCAAGGTCCCTTCCAACTTTATTATTATTATTATTATTATTATTATTATTATTATTATTATTATTATTATTATTATTATTATTATTATTATTATTATTATTATTATTATTATTATTATTATTATTATTATTTCTCAAATGTAGAATTTTAACAGAGGGCCAATCAAAAATAACTATTCAAGGAAAACTCTTCCTCTCCTGGGGGGCGGGGAATATACAGTATCTAAATGTCAATTTGACAGCCTGATTTTTGTCAGCAAATTATTTTATGCTCAAACTAGAAAACAATCAACATGAAAACGACACTAGTAATTGACAATATTAAGAGCTTTTAGGCCTTTTTAATTTGTTGGAGCCAATACATGGAAATATGACAAAATAGTTTCATCATGGCTTGAGGGTAAAAAGAAATCGGCTATTAAATTTTGAAATTATCTTAATGACTTCAGGGATTTTGTGAATATAAATCTGGAATCAAAATTATATATTCCTTTTAAAAAAAGTAAACATAATACAGTGCAGAAGCAGGACAATGCTGATGAACAATATTATTGCATATGAAAGAAGTAAGTTAACAGTTGGTATAAAACAAACTTTATTGGATTAACTTCTCGGTGGCTTCCAAGTGAAACTTAAAGTGCTACTTTTGACCTCCAAAATCTTTTATCGATTGGCAACCAGATACATTAAGGATTGCCTGGCAAATGCAGAATGAGTACAATAATGAGCACAACAAGGTTTTAGGAGAAACTATTCTTAAACTCCCACTTTTGCAAAGTAAAAGCCAGAGCTGAAACAATCTCCTAGTAGGGTTCAGATCGTCCCTCCCTAATGGACCAAAACAATTATTTCAAAATCCCAGGAAGGAGGGGATGCATTCCAGAAGAGTAAGAGGCAACTCAGTCCAGATATTTTACGTGAGAGAAAGAGGGTGAAGATAGCCCCTCCCTAATAGTAGTAGTAGTAGTAGTAGTAATAATAATAATAATAATAAAGTTGGAAGGGACCTTGGAGGTCATCTAGTCCAACCCCCTGCTCAGGCAGGAAACCTTATACCATTTCAGACAAATGGCTGTCCAGTCTCTTCTTAAAAACTTCCAGTGTTGGAGCATTCACCACTTCTGGAGGCAGGTTGTTCCACTGGTTAATTGTTCTAACTGTCAGGAAGTTTCTCCTTAGTTCTAGGTTGCTTCTCTCTTTGATTAGTTTCCATCCGTTGCTTCTTGTCCTGCCTTCAGGCGCTTTGGAGAATAGCTTGACTCCCTCTTCTTTGTGGCAGCCCCTGAGATATTGGAACACTGCTATCATGTCCCCCCTCGTCCTTCTCTTCCTTAAACTAGACATATCCAATTCCAGCAGCCGTTCCTTATATGTTTTAGCCTCCAGTCCCCTAATCATCTTTGTTCACAGAGTATATATTGTATGTAGATAGTAGAATCTTCAATCTCGCACGATTTTGTCTATAGGTGTGAAACAATAAAGAACTCAGCTTGGAAGAACTGCCAGGTGTCAATTTTGGTTTTGGGCCTGACATACGTTCTCCTGTACCATTCTTCTTAGAGACTCATGCCTTGGTTACAATGCCTAGTTTAAGGACATCATCACCATTCTAGCCATTGGCTATCCACTGCAGGATGAAGGCCTCTTCCACATGTTTCCAACCAATACGGTCTTGAGTTTTCTTTTGCCAATTGGGCCTGCAATACTTGCTGATGTCATCACTCCATTTTCTTTTAGGTCTCTTTTGTGGGTGCTTTTTATCAAGTGGAATCCATTCTATGACTGCCTTAGTCCACAAGCCATCAGTTCTTCTTGCTATGTGACCAGTCCATTTCCATTTCAATTCTTTTACTCTTTTGATGACATTGTATATTTTTATTTGTTCTCCAATCCACGTGCAAGTCATTCTGCACAAAGACTTGCACATGCAGAAAGAGAGAATAAATTTTATACAGGTTATCTTTTAGCACAGGGGTGTCAAACTCAATTTCATTGAGGGCCGCATCAGCATTGCGGTTGTCCTCGGGGGGCCGGGTGGGTGTGGCCAGGGTGGGTGCGGCCTACTGGGTGGGCATGGCTGAAGTGGGTGTGGCCTACTGGGTGGGCATGGCCAGCTCTACATCGTTTGCGTCAAAGGTGCCTGTGGGGGCCTGGGCAGGAGTGGGACAGATCTGAGGGTCTCTGGCAGAAGGGGGTGGGACCAGGGCAAGCGCCAAGGCATGGTCCACTGGAAGAGCCTGCTGAAGCCCCTCCCCCGGAGCCCATCAAGCCGGATATATGTGAAGTAGGCGAGGGCCATTTGCTGGCCACTTCCAGGCGATGGTGCATTTCTTCATTCCTCACAAAGGGTGACACCTTTCCAGCGCACGCCCAGGGGGCGGGGCCAATGCGGCAGGGGCCGGTCCCTTGCTGTTTCCAGACGGCCTTGTGGAGCTAACACTGAATGCCTTTCAGCATTCAGCCACCACAAAATTGTACATTGGTTCCCGGGCAGCCTGGTCCGGGGCCAAGGCAGTGGAGGCCATTCCCTCACTGTTTCCAGGATGGCTTCGCGGGCCACATGAAACCACATCGCAGGCCGCATCTGGCCCCCGGGCCTTGTGTTTGACATATCTGTTTTAGCAGATTGATAAAAAAGCAATGACACAATGACACAGCTACTTGTTCTACCTGCTGTCTTCTATTAGAGGGCTGAATATCTTTAAGTATCACTGGGTTGTCTTGAGGAAAATCTGTTGAATGTTTATCATACATATATATATTTTTGTGGCTAAACATCACTCTGGTCAAATGACTGTAATATTATAAATGAGTATAATAATCTCAACTCTTTCTCTCCTGTCTACTTCTCAAATGTATTTATTATTATTTCACTTTGTCAAATTTTCTGCAGGTATTTTTTTAAAGTCATGAAATTTGAATGTAACTTTTACATTACTTGCTCTAATTATTTAGTTTACTACTATTCTACAATATATACTTTTTAAATCCAAATGCCTCTAAATAGCAATTGTCCATCAAATGTTCCTTTTTGCACACAACTTTCTAAAATATCCTTAAATAAATATTATTAAATAGATGAATCAGATACTTCTGAAGGTATATCTGTTGTGGTTTGCATGCTAACTATGTGAAGATTATAAATGAAACAGATAAACAAAAATGTAACCCAAAAACATTATTGTCAGTGTTTTGAGGACAACAAAGTAGCTTACCACAGTGGGGGATTTAATCCACAATAGGGAATCTAAAGCAGAGATGATCAACTTTTTGCAACAGTTAGGAGGAGAAAATTCTTTTTAAAACCTGTATTTTCAATTTCCGGGTGCTGCAGAAATCAGCGGGATGAACTGACTAGGATGAAGGGAATTGAAATGTTCAACTTTTCCCTCTCCATTTTGGTTCTGTAGAATACAGAATAATAGAGTTGGAAGGGACCTTGGAGGTCTTCTTGTCCAACCCTCTCCTCAAGCAGGAGAACCGATACCATTCTGGACAAAAAGGCTGTCTAATCTCTTAAAATCCTCTACTGATGGAGCACCCATTAACTCCTAGAGGAAAGCTATTCTACTGATCAATTTTCCTGACTGTTAGGCAATTTCTCCTTATTCCTATGCTGGATCTCTCTATGATAAGTTTCTATCCATTACTTCTTGTCCTGCCCTCAAGTGCTTTGGAGAATAAGTTGAATTAAATTGGATTATTTGTTTTTTTTAAAAAGAAAACAAATAATGTAAGGTTTAGCAGAAGTTTAATACAGCTAGCTACTTTAATGTTCGTTCATTCATTCATTCATTCATTTATTCATAAGATTAATATGGCTGCCTTGTAAGACACAACTTTGGTCAGCTCCCAGCAACAATAACAATTCAAAGATTTGGGGAGAGGGCTTAAGCAAAAAAACAAAAACAAAAAACCAACCTCACAGCTGGATTCACAAGGGATAGTAAAAGACAAACCATCACTCTATTCTGAATCCTAAAACACCACACTGAATCTTAATCTATGTGTTAACTCTAACAATCTGTTAGCAAAGTTTTTGTGTATATGAGATTGTCTATTAAACAAATATGAAGAACAGAAAAACATGTTACCCCCTAAAGTGTAAACATGTTGGGCTGGGTGTTATTTGTCCTTTGTAATTGTTTTACTATTTTAATCCTAACTCTGCACTTGGTTTATTATAGGCTGCTTAGAATTTTCTGACTGCAACAGCATAGAAATTGAAGCAAACAAACAAATAAAAAATGCAAACAGAAAATACAAACCTTAGTTTTATATAACTATCCATATACTCTAAATCAATATTAAAAACCATTCATTTATAATAGAAGATTAAACTTTAAAATAAAAAAGAGAAATGTCAGCCAACTGGGGTGGGGCTATTATATCCTCTAATATACAAAGTTCTCTTGAAGAATAACTTATTACTAGAAATAAAGTCTAAGATATGTGAATTTGGTTATACTTATACCTGATGCATTGATCTTTGGGCACCTGGACTATAGGCCTTTTTTTGTTTTGATTTGCTGAAACTTTTAACCGGGGCTTCAATTTTTGACTTCTATACACTTCTGAGTGTCTCTGCTATTGAGTAATTCTTCGGGGAATTTGATTTTTGACTGACTGACCAATGATGCTTTTGCTTTCTAGCTCTAACTCAAGATACAAAAGGAAGAGAGCCTGTTAAATAAAATGCCCCAAATATGTGGATTTATTTTGCCTATTAGAGAGATTTCCAGATAGTCTCATCTCCCCAATAACCCAAGTTAAAAGGGGCAGGTCTTCTTCCTGTAACCTGATCATAGTTACATATATGGATTATGAGATGATATCTTAAAATACTCATCCAGGTTTTAGACAATGGTTTGGAGAAAAGAACAAGAAAAGACCTCTCTTCTTTAAAGCATGAGTTGTCCTCTAAGGAAATTGAGTTTTTTAGAGCTCACAATTATTTACACTATTATAACCAAATGGTAAATTTGAGAGTAATGTCAATAATCTGAGAAATTTTCAGGATCTTATCTCCTCAAAACCATTTTTTTTTTCTGTGCTGAAAGCTTGGGTGTGCCTATGTTTATCCGAAGGTGAAAAAACACTAACACCCAACAGCTGCCTTGTGCTGCAAACTATGGTAGTTTAATTTATTACCTTGCTGCAGCTCTTTTCTGTATCAAATTAAGATTAAAAACACAAGCATTCACCTTATCAGCAAGATCTAATTCTTTTACATTGGTGGCTGCACACAGATTGGTTTTAGTGGTAGTAATATTATTAATATGGTTTGTCACACAGCCAGCCAGATGTTTAGACTGTTTTTATTATTATATGATTCATTGCAAATGTCTAGACTGGATTTGGCATTTTTATGTGCCTATCAACTTGTTCCTAAGGACCTGGAATAAGCAGATGTTGTTTGATAGCACTGCCCAACCTTTCTTGGCATGGTACCCAGTGTACCGATAACCACTGGGACCACCATGGCTGGTTTATGCCATAATTTTCAATTTTGATTTTTAGATCTTAATACTTTGTGATCTTCTCCAATTCTTTGTGTTATATTAAAATATCCCCTGGTATTGCCACATCAATTATCCACACTATCTTCTTTTCACCTTCTTTTACCGTATATCTTCTTTTACCGTATATCTGATGTGTTATGAACCAAGACTTTATCAACCTGTATTTGAAAATTCCATAATTTTTAACCTTACATTTTAGACTACTTTACAATTCTAAGTTCCCACCAATTTTTCATTACTGGCACATAATTTTTACTTTATTCCAGGAAATCATTTTAGCAACTGTGTTATGTCATTTTTTATAATCAGTTTGTACGATCTTCTTGTACCAGCTAAGTATATGATCTATTGTTTCTTCTGCTTCTTTGCACAATGAATCCTTTGATGGTTTTTCAATTCCGGCCTTGAAAGCATTAGTTCAAATAGCTGGTTCTTGTGCAGCCAAAATCAAGCCTTCAGTTTCTTTTCTTTCCTTTCCTTTTTTTTTTTACAACAGTTCCAGTTATAAGCCATTGCCAGATTTATAATTGTTATTTCTTTAGCGTATTTTGTATATATTTATCTCAAACCATTCCATTATACAATGTTGTCTAAAACAAATATATATATTGTTTACTGCCATTTATCAAACTAATTAAAACTAAGTGTACACAATAATTTTTTAAATTATTTTAAAAAATAAAGTTGCTTCAGAATATGAAATTTGGGAACAAAAGAACTTTTGGATTATTTTCTCTACCAGACTAAATAATCCATTCAGCTTTTTTTTTTTTTTGCCTGTAGAGTACAACATGTTGCACCCTTTCCTTCATTCTCACTGCTGCCATTTCCTCACCTGTGACTTAGTGTCTTGACAGTATCACCAACTATTGTTTTGCCAAAATTAGTTGAATGACTTCAGGCAACATAAAAATTGCTAATATGGAAATGACCTGAATTCATAGATTGTCCTAACCTGCAGTGTGGAATATTTGGTTTGGGCATGTTGTGTGAACCCAAACCATTTTATTTTACACAAAATGTATCATGAAATGTTAATCCAGTCAATTGTAATTAACTCAGTAAATTTTGCTTAAAGAAACCAGGCTTCTTAATCAGATTATGTGGTTATTCTAATTTGAAAGAAGATGTAGTTAGGGCTAGTAAGTTCTTACATATTCGTTGCTGTAAGAGAAACATTATATGCCATAGTCAATAACAATTGTTCTGTCTCCCATTTACCTCTTTCAAGAAAGAGACAATATAAGCTAGAGAATTACAGAAACCAAGTTTATCCTGCAACTATCAACTATGTGTTGATAGTTAATGTGATAATTAACTGCATCTAAGATCATGTTTACTCCTAGCAGAAATCAAGTAGCTTTGCATGTACAATGCTCAAAATCAACACAATATTCAAGTCCAAGGTGATGAAGCAACTGCCTCCACATCATGATTTTGCATTTCTGAATACACATTTCAGCACAACTTTCATCTCTGAGTTAATCAGAAGTTTGTACAGCACAGCAGCCTCCTTCTGGCAAGCCTCTTACATAAGCTCTTCTTCCTCCCCCACCTCCCCCATCAATAGTGAGAATGCTCTGACAGGGTTAAGGCTTACACCAGCAAGGATCTCTTGCCAATGCTGTATCAGGATTAGCTCTTTTCCTCTCTGCCTGGTGCACCCTGCCAGCATAAGAAAGCTGTGAGCACAGCAGCCTTGCCAAGCAGATATCACTGAAGAGCGGGCTGCTCTGCTATTGCATAGGATCAGAATAGCTACATGAGAGATTAGTCTTCAGTTCTTCCGTAAAACATGGCATTTGACTTGGGTACAGAAGGTAAAAAATGGGAAGCCGGCATTGATAAATGACTGTAAGCAGGAGTGTAAGACCCTAACTTAATGAATATAAAATGACTTCATATAAAAGGGACTACTGTGGTTTATGCAATAAAACATGCTTAAAAAGATTATCTTGGGATGTATAATACTGTACCAGTGCTTGATCTGAGTCACATAACATGCTAGCTTTAATATGTCTTGTTTGCTTTTGGCTTAATTGCAAGTCTGTCCCATCATCCTCCACCCACTAAGTGGTTTGTACACCATGATTTACATCAGAGGTGGATCATCTTTTTCAGCCTGGGGATTACATTTTTTGCCTCTCCGTATGTGACTTGCACAGGGGCTGCAGAAGCCATGGCTGGTGAGACAGACCAAAATGTTTATAGACTTTTTCTTGCTTTTTTTTTGTCAGTTTGGAGCATCCACTTTACTTTTTAAAAAATTCTCGAAATGGGCCAGTTTTTTTTAAATTGTCACTTTCAGTGATTATATGTACTGTATATGTGTTTAGAAAGTGCTGCCTTGTAGTCAGAAGGTTGCCCACCTATGTTCCAGAACTCTGCATGTGATGGGAATCTGACCACGATGACTTGTAAATTACAGCTAATGGCTCATCATTATGTGTAAGACTAGCCAACTATGCCTTATTTGACAAAGTAGATTTAAGTTATGGGATAACATAATGTAGGAACCTAGACTCAAGAACTAGCCTAGTGTTTTGCTGTTGGGATGGAAGAAATTTGAGGGTCTATATCTGGAGAGGTAAATAAGGCTTAGTGAAACTTTTTTGTTGTTGTTACTGTAATACAACTGAAAGGTTTACGCACAGCAAAGACATGAGCAGGCAGGAGAGCTGAGCATATAGAAAGCTACATCTTGCCAGAAAGAGGGTCATGTGGAAAATGTTGCTCTAACCACATGGCCAGGGAACAAAGCCAAGAAAGAAGAGACCCTGAGATTAATGATCTCATAAACAAAAAGTATAATGATGATTCTAACAACAACAACAACAACAACAACAACAACAACAACAACAACAACAACAACAACAACAACAATAATAATAATAATAATAATAATAATAATAATAATAATAATAATAATAATAATAATAATAATAATAATAATAATAATAATAATAATAATAATAATAATAATAATATGACCAGAATCATGATCATGATCTTGGTCATGATGACAGGTAAAGCAACCAATCTTAGAATTAACATTGAAAATGCCAAAGTGGTAGCTGCAGTAGCTTCTGCCTTTTAGGATCAATCAACAACAATACAGAAATCAAGAAATAGGCCACATGCTAGTACTTGAGAGAAGCCATGAAGGTCTTGGACGAGATACTCAAATGCTGGGAGGTGTCTATGCCTACAAAGATCAGAATCATGCACTTATCTGTGTGGTCACAGATGGAACATACTCAACATAATGAAACATAATCAATGCAAAGAGTAGGCAGAATAAGAAATAAAGGAACACAGACCAAATCCCTAACTCTAAAACTGTACCCAAGTGTCTCTTATATGGGTAATAAGTTGTGAGGCACTGAGAGACTTCTGCATGTCAAAGGTCTATTGACTTTCAGTTTTTGCCTTTCCTCTCTCTTTTACCCTTTGATAAGATAGAAAAATGTGGGTTAGACAGCATCACCACCAGATGGATCCGGAGCTGGCTGACCGGCCGTACTCAGCGTGTGGTCCTCAATGGAACCGCATCTACATGGAGGGAAGTGTGTAGTGGGGTGCCCCAGGGCTCTGTTCTGGGCCCAGTGCTCTTCAACATCTTCATCAATGATTTGGACGAGGGGATAGATGGGGAAATCATCAAATTTGCAGACGACACCAAGCTGGCAGGAATAGCCAACACTCCAGAAGACAGGCTTAAGATACAGGAGGATCTGGACAGACTTGAACACTGGGCACTATCTAACAAAATGAAATTCAATGGTGAAAAAAGTAAGGTTCTACATTTAGGCAAGAAAAACCAAATGTACAGGTATAGTATAGGGGGTACCTTGCTCAATAGCAGTAACTGGGAGAGGGACCTCGGAGTCCTAGTGGACAATCACTTAAATATGAGCCAAATATGCTGCAGCTGCCAAAAAGGCCAACACAGTGCTAGGCTGCATTAACAGAGGATAGAATCAAGATCACGTGAAGTATTAATACCACTTTACAATGCCTTGGTAAGGCCACACTTGGAATACTGCATCCAGTTTTGGTCACCACGATGTAAAAAAGACGTTGAGACTCTAGAAAGAGTACAGAGAAGAGCAACAAAGATGATTAGGGGACTGGAGGCTAAAGCATATAAGGAACAGCTGCTGGAATTCGGTATGTCTAGTTTAATGAAGAGAAGGACGAGGGGGTCATGATAGCAGTGTTCCAATATCTCAGGGCTGCCACAAAGAAGAGGGAGTGAAGCTATTTTCCAAAGCACCTGAAGGCAGGGCAAGAAGCAACGGATGGAAACTAATCAAGGAGAGAAGCAACCTAGAACTAAGGAGAAACTTCCTGACAGTTAGAACAATTAACCAGTGGAACAACCTGCCTCCAGAAGCGGTGAATGCTCCAACACTGGAAGTTTTTAAGAAGAGACTGGACAGCCATTTGTCTGAAATGGTATATGGTTTCCTGCCTGAGCAGGGGGTTGGACTAGATGACCTCCAAGGTCCCTTCCAACTTTATTATTATTATTATTACCCAGCCAATAGGTAAATTCCATAACTACCAAGGAAACCTCCAAGGAAGTCACTTGGCTGGGAGAGAGTGAACTTTGCATACATTTGCAAACTTTGCTTCTTTTGTAGCGTTATCACTTATGCCGCCCACATGAATTCTAAAGAATATCAGTCTCCTAGAATTAAATGTGTTACTATTTTGAATCGAGAGCAAGCAGTCTAAAGCGAAATCTTGGGGAAATTGCAAGTGTTGCCTTAGAAATCCTGGGAATAGTTAAAAAAAAAAACAGACAAAAAGAAAAAGAAGAGATTTGCCACAACTACTCACACAAAGCACTACAATTTCTATTTTGTTTCCTCTATGCCTTGTTTTAAAAATTGTGCTGAGTGATTTTTTTTTTTAAAAATGCAACATAATTAGGGTTTTGTTTTCTTTACTGCTCGCTTTCCTGTTTTCTGATCACTTTTTAGTCTTTGAGGATTGTAGGAAATTTCATGGTCAGTGGCAAAGATTTAATAATAATACTTTACATTTCCAGCCTTTCAGTTTCTGAACCCTAGACTATTAGCGATATTCCTAATGTGACGATGGTGATGGTGATGATGATAGTATTGAACTTGGGTATTACTCAACATCAATTTCAGCATATACCAAAAAAGATGGAAGGGGAACATCTCAGTGACAGAAATTGCTCTCTTTCTTTAGAACTGGGGGCTCCAAATTTGGCAACTTTAAGACTTGTGGACTTCAACTCCTAAAATTCCTCAGCCAGCTTTAGATCAAAAGCTGACCTTTTCTATTCTACATGTCCCACTTGAATTCTTAGATTGCATTTCTCACTAAATGAAGCTCCATGTAGGTCCGTGATACGCTGATGCTCAAAATCAGGTATATACATTTAGAGATTTGACACCCCCTACTAATATATATCCCATTTTTATAAGTCCTTTTCTTTTTTTTGTCTTTGAATGCCACTCAAAAGAAGCCAGAGAAGAGAAAAGGGCAAGATAGAGAGTAAGAAAGACTTCACACTCAAGTGTACTATATGAATTTGACAAAATGTATAGGAAGACATCCCTATTTTATGCTCTGCTGGCTTCCAGACTTGAAGAAAGCTTTGATGGACTTGCCCTTTCAACATAAATGAGAACCAACCAGAGGACATTAACTGTAGAGGGAAAGTTTATGCACTGCTACATTTGCAATTTTGCCACCCACTGAAGTGAAGGAAGCCCTTTTTTCCCCCTAGTTACTTCTTGTTTTTCTGATGACCTCTTTGGCTTCCTTCCAGATGAGATGCCGACCTATTGAGTACAGAGTTACACTTGTCAAAGCATCTTAATTTCTTTTTTTTATCCAAGCTAAACTCTGCCAACACGGTAGGCAAAGCTTTGGGAACGGATATGAGCCAATAATATCAGAAAAAAAATAATAACAAACAGCATTGCTATTAATGCATCAAACTTTCCCATGAGTTCTGCTGCCAAAATGCAGAAGCTCCAGAATGTTTGAATTGGAAAAACATGAGAAAACATCCATACAATCACCATAAACAATTTGAAATGGACCTGCGGTGGTGCCAACTTTTTCCAACATTGATATACTCAGAAAAGCTATTGGTGCTGAGTCTCTATGGGAAGAGGGAGAGAGAGAAAAATTATGAGATTAGGCCCTACTTCTTGCCAGTAGGAGAACAAATTACTCCTATGCCTTGCAAAGCTGTAGTGTTTCAAGTGAAAGGACCAGCTATATTGCAATTCCAAATGCATCGCTACCAACCCAGCAATAAACTGAGTTCAATTCTGAGGAGCCATCTTACCCCATTGTGACTAATCTACCCCACTCGTTTCTGTGGAAGAAGCCTACTTTGCATCCCAACTGCCAAAGACTTTTGGCCGGCCAGGACCAGGAGAAGAGCCTTTTCTGTTGTGGCCCCTGCCCTCTGGACTATTCTCCTGCTGGGTGAGGTCCACCCCCACATTTCTGGCCTTCCAAAAAAGCCAGAAAACTTGGCTCTGCCATTTGACCTGGGTCCCAACAGGGATGTGCTATGTTGGTGGTGGCTGACAGTGTAAAGAAGATTCCCACCTCCAAACTGCCCATCTTCTTGGTTTTTAACATGTCTATTTAACTCTCCTAATTTTAATTTTCTTGTATTACCTATTTACTGTTTATTATATTGTAAGCTGCCCAGAGTTTCTTTATCAATGAGACAGGCAACATAAAAAATTAGTAAACAAACGCCCAAAACAAACTCTCTGGATGGAACTGTTGTCATGTAACTGGACTAATGCAGATATGATTCTGAACTGGTGCAAAGATCCCATGTGGGTGTCCTGAGCCTTTAATATTTGTATGTTAGAGGAAAAAGTGACACTTAAAGTAATTTGAAATCCAGGTGACAGATTCTGTGTAACTGTCACAATCTATAGATAGTTCTATATACACTACCTCCTTCAGAGTTTCCAGTTACAATTGCTTCATGGAAAACAATTTCAGACAACTATATCTATCATTTTTTTTAGTGAAAAAAACTACTCTTATATTTCCAGAGAACTAGCCATGTTAGTCGATTACAGAAGAAATATGGGATTTTAAAGGTTAGCAATATTATTTCACATAATATTGTGTGAACTACAGTCTACTTCATGACAAACATATCTGGGTCTGGTTTTCCATGAAATTGCTTTTGAGTCAAGCATTTTCAAGTATTTAATCATGTATCTGGAAGATTATATGTCAAGCGTAGGCTGGAAATTCTTCAAAATGGTAAATGTTCTACAAGACGCTTTATGCTATAACACATGTAGAAAGAAAAGAGATGGGGAACCACTGGCAGATGGACTAAAAAGGGATGCATTTTACTGTTCACAAGCACCAAATCTTTCAAGGCTAGGTATATTATTTTGGAAAAAAAATATTGATTTTATCTATTCAAACTGTTGAAAAAGACCTCCTAGGAAAAACGGCATATTATATATATATGTGTGTATATATATGTGTATATATATGTGTGTATATACACACATATATATATGTGCAGGTCTTGGCGTATTCGGGTCTTTTCCCGTGTAAGATTGAGAGTATCTTGGCGACGTTTCGACGGGAAAAGACCCGAATACGCCAAGACCTGCATACCTATACCCGTGAAAATCTACGAAAACAAATATATATATATATATATATATAAACTACAACATTTTCAGAAATTATATATGGACTACGCACAGTTTGAAAATAGTTTAGAAAAAAATGCTTAGATATCATCCCAAGCACAGAATGTATTTTTATGCTCATCAGAAAAGATTTCAAGCATTTCTGAATCATTTTCAAAGCTATATATATACTACTCTAATAAATAAGTTATTATTTGGGGCTAAGAAACCAAGGCAAATAAGCCAAAACATGGAAACATGGAAATAGCCAAAATACATAATTCAATAATGTAATTAATAATCAGTTTAGACCATTCTTCCATATTTGGTCACAAAGTTATAAAGTTCAACAGTTCTAGAACATAGAATGAAACAAATTTTAAAGATTAAATAGTTTTTCTTGCCAACTAAACATCATTAAACCTTGTTAAATATACAGGATATTTTACATCTCTTATTAGAAATCATACAATTCCCGAACTTATTGCTCATTCTGTTTGAAGTTTCTTATTAACTGGCTGTTTTTGTTAATTATTAAATATTTATTTAATTTTTATAATGGCTTTGAAGTGCCAAACTGAGCTAAGATCATTTTTATATGTACCAGCAATACTAATAAAATATCACTTTGAAAATTCTTATTTGATTTTATAATAGCATATAATTTTTTTTGCACTTTCTTTTTGCTTTTTTAAAAATATTTTTCTTGATCCGGCTTTCAAATCTATTAAATAAAATAAAATTTTTAAAAATAAAATTAAAAAAATATACTTGGGAGCACAAGCACAAAAATCAGTCTGCAGCTCTTTAAAGCAGCTATGTCTCTCTTCCGAATGATGTATCTGTCTTTTGTAAGTGCTATGAGATCCTGGAAAATGATGCAGCTATTTTAAAACATTTCACACAGAATCTGACTTTGTGCAGGTAGTCCTCGACTTACAACAATTCATTTAGTGACCGTTCAAAGTTACAATGGCCCTGAAAAAAAGTGACTTATGACCATTTTTCACACTTATGACTGTTGTAGCATCCCCATGGCCCCATGATTTACATTCAGATGCTTGACAACTGACTCACATTTATGACGGTTGCAGTGTCCTGGGGTCATGTGATCCCCTTTTGCGACCTTCTGACATGCAAAATCAATGGGGAAACCAGATTCACTTAACAATCATGTTACTAATTTAACAACTGCAGCGATTCACTTAACAGATGTGGCAAGGAAAGTCGTAAAATGGGGCAAAATTCACTTAACAAATTCCTCATTTAACAACATAAATGTTGGGCTCAGTTGTGTTTGTAAGTTGAGGGCTATCTGTATACCCATCTCTTCTGAGGTACCTATTTCCAAATGTACCTAAAGCACAGAATGCGCTACTTCTATGTTGACCCTTCACCCACTTAGCTATATAAATAGCTTTTAACTGCTTAGGGAAAGGAACACTCAAAGCAACATTATAGGCTGGCGTCAAGAAAGGGTTGTACAAATCTCCTTTTTTTTTTCTTACTCCTTTTGCCCAACATTGTCTTTAGCTGGAAACACACTGGCTTACACATAAAAGCTTTAAACCCACGTGCAGAGCTTATCATACAAATAAGCCAGTAGCTTCAAGTCTGCCATATTTTTCCAACTTTCATAAAGCTTAAAATTGAAAACCCCTACAAAATTCTTGGCTTTTTATCTAATAATTCCTTTAGAAGACAGATTAGGAAGAAAACAGTCAGAAATCTTATTTGGGTTGTTTATAAGGAAAATCAAAACAAGACCGCATCTTTTCCTGTCAGCCTTTTCCATGGATAAATAGTTCTTTCCGAGATCCCTCTCACAGTTGCTACTATTGAGCAAGGTACCTCCTAAACTATACCTGTGCGTTTGGTTTTTTTTGCCTAAATGTAGAACCTTACTTCTTTCACCACTGAATTTCATTTTGTTAGATAGTGCCCAAATCTTCTGATTTGTTCTTTGCTCTTCTGATTTGTTTGAGATTACAGGTAGTCTTCAACTTACAACAGTTCGTTTAGTGACTGTTCAAAGTTACAACGGCCCTGGAAAAAGTGACTTAGGATCATTTTTCACATTTATGACTGTTGCAGCCTTCCCATGGTCACGTGATTTACATTCAGATGCTTGACAACTGGTTCATATTTGTGATGGTTGCAGTGTCCCGGGGTCACGTGATCATCTTTTGTGACCTTCTGACAAGCAAAGTCAATGGGGAAGCCAGATTCACTTAACAACCGTGTGACTAATTTAACAACTGCAGTGATTCACTTAACAAACGTAGCCAAGAAAAGTCGTAAAATGGGGCAAAACTCACTTAACAAATTTCTCACTTAGCAACATAAATTCTGGGCTCAATTGTAGTTGTAAGTTGAGACCTATCTGTATAGCTTCTTTAAAAAAAACTCTGATTTTTATGTTTTTCAAATTTTATTCATAAACTGTCACATAAATCACAATACATGTAACACAATACACGTGCTTTACAATCAGTACATTCTGGCTCCAAAATGATTGTGTTGTTTCAGAGGAGACCGAAATGCTCTTATTCAACTATATTACACATTTGCAGGCTACCCTGGGAAGAACTTTCCATAGTGTCAAGTCTACAACCATTAAAGTGCTATTCAGCTGCAACAGCTCTCTTGAGTTGGACATTTGTAACACGATGTCATCCCTTGATCTGAGTGCAATGAAGAATTCCTTCAAAGAGAAATGCCTATGTTAAGACTGGGCTAGTTAGGATTTTAAAAGCTTAACCTGGTCGTTTGTGTTCTTAATATAATTGTATTTGACTGGGACAGGTTTTCAAAACTCCTTAGAACACCCACCTGCATGTTTTATGGTGACAGAACTCTAAACAGTTTCTGAGGATAAGCTTGTTGAAATAATGACACAGGTAGTCCTTGTCTTACAACAGTTCATTTAGTGACCGTTCAAAGTTACAACGGCACTGAAAAAAGTGACTTATGACAGTTTTTCATACTTACGACCAACGCAGCATCTCCATAGTCACGTGATCAAAATTCGGATGCTTGGCAACCGACTCATATTTATGACGGTTGCAATGTCTCGGGGTCACGTGACCACCTTCTGTGACTTTCTGACAAGCAAAGTCAATGGGGAAGCCAGATTCACTTAACAACCGTGTTACTAACAACTGCAGCGATTCTCTTAACAACTGTGGCACGAGAAAAAATAAGATGGAGCTAAATTCACTTAATAAATGTTTCACTTAGCGACAAAAATTTTGGGCTCAATTGTGGTCGTAAGTCAAGGACTACCTGTACTCACTGCTCAATAGAGGATTAGCCTTCTCTAAAAAAGAAAGTGTCCCTTTTTATTGAGGACTTTACACACACACACACACGCCCCACACCTTCTAAATACATGAAAGCATAATAAATTCCATGAGGTATCATTTATCTTCGACAAAAAAGGCTTCATGAGATTTTTTTTTTTTTTCTAAATATATTTTATTAGATTTTTATAGGGGTAAAAGGGTTACATCACAGTGCTTAGGAACCACCGTGGAGGTGGGTATATTGAACATCCAAAAAAAAAGAAAAACAATCACAAATATATAGCCCAAATCAATTCATTTAAAATTCCCTCTCTAATTCCCTCATTTAGTCTTGCATATTCAAATTAATACATTTCTATATAAGCTTCAAACAATCCTATCAAATATCACTCACATTTCAATTCTAAAGATCCAGGTCCTGTTTTTAAGCTTTACTAACTTACAATTACCATATTCCAATTGGCCTTAGATAGACATATTATTAACACTTCGGGTGTCCTTTTTTTTTTTACATAGTAATTATATCTGGTATATTATTCCCGCAGTAATATTCTTATATTTTCTTCATTAATACCATTTCTTCTCTTGTCACCCATCCCTCTTATTCTCCTTCTATTTCAAAATAATTATCTTAAAGTAAAAATATCAAACCAACAAATAGATTTCTATCTAATTTAAGTATATATTCTATCAATTCATCTATATCTATGAAAATCTTTTTAAACCAGTAAATAAAGTTTACCTCTCCAGTAATTATCATGTCTAAAACAAAGTATTGTTACAAAGGGTATCCTCTTAGAAATTTCACGTGCTCCATTAGTTATTAACTCAGTCAAAAAATCAAAGCCTTTTTAAACCCATTAAATAAAACTTTAAAATACATTTTTAAATCTAACTCTAGGTTTCTTTCTGTGCCATAACGGTTTCCATAATAAAATTCCTGCATCATCAAACCACAATATTAAAAGGTCCATATTCTTTAACGCTTCAAATTGGTCAAAGTTCTCTTTCCTTTCTTCTAGTAGCCTTTGGATGGTAAAAGCCGTTTTATTCCATGTTATATTTGCCAGTTGTTTATCCACCTTTTCACAATTTTCAATAACTTGTATCTGAGTGTCAGTCTCTGTTGATGTTAATGCTTCAGACATCTCCGTTAAAGTTATTCTTTGATCATCAGGCTTCTCCATAGATTGCGTTTGGAGTTGTATAAAGTTAATTTGTTCTTTGGTTTCCACAGTTTCTCTCAGTGTAGTTTCATAGTTGAGTTGTTGACGTGGTTCCTCTTTAGGTTGTACATATTGTTCACTAATCTCTTTGGCGCCAATCTGCTTCTTCTGCGCTGTCTTTCGGTCTATAATTTGATCTGTCAAAGTTTGAAAGTAAGAGTTCATATCCTCTGTGGCTTCCAGAATTTTTTCCAATATGAGCTCATAGTCCAGCTGTGTGTTAGGTTCCATATCAGTAGTAGAAAGATTTTTTAATCTTTTAGAGAAGGCTCTATTTCGTAGAAATCAAACAAATGTTCACCTCCAATTTTCAATAGACCAGATCACCACACAGCTGTTTCAGTTATCTTATGCTTATCATCATTTTAATGTATTTTGTTGGAAATTGTCTGGAAACTATCATCACAAAAATATATACATCAGTAACCATATATCTCCAGTTAACTCCCTGGCCACGTGAATCATCATTCTATTTCTGTACATGGATTAGCTTCAGAAGTGCTACCAGGTGCCCTCAGTGTCCAGCCCTAGCAACGTAGCAGGCACCACCACTAGGACTCCCACCACTAGGTGCCACAGATGTGTCATTGTATAGCATCTTCAAAGACTCTTATTCACTCTTGTTCCACTATTTGCTGTTGCCGAAGTAAAATTAGGACTAGCATCACCATTAATTAAGGTAAAGCAGTTAGTACTGACAACTACTTTGGATGCCATGACACAGAAGTATAAATGGTTGGTTTTTTTCATTTGTCATTCTTGGATTTTTACTGTCAGGGATTAGGAAAAGTACTTGCGGGATTTTCTGCCTCATTATGCCAAATTAACTCAGCTCACCTTGGATACAAAGAGGCTGTTTTTGTAGAAACATTGAACTGCAAATTAGCTGGCAACATTACAGTTTGGCATGTTGTACAAACCCAGCCTATTTTATTAGTTTTTGGTTTAGTTCAGAGGTCTTCAAACTTGGCCCTTTTATGACTTGTGGACTTCAACTCCCAGAATTCCTCAGCCAGTGTGCCTGACTGAGGAATTCTGGGAATTGAAGTCCACATAAAAGGGCCAAGTTTGAAGACCCTGGTTTAGTTTAATTAGGTTAAAATTAGTTTAGTTTAGTCCCAAAGGTGCTTTTTCATGAGGTAACTGAACTTTCTTTTTTCTCTTTGAAGAGGTTTCGCTTTTCATCCAAGAAGCTTCTTCAGCTCTGAAGAAGCTTCTTGGATGAGCAGCGAAACGCCTTCAAAGAGAAAAAAGAAAGTTCAGTTACCTTATGAAAAAGCACCTTTGGGACAACCATGACCTGGATGACTGAGAATCTCCACAGACAAGTTTAGTTTAGTGTACCAGGAAAAGCTAGAAATTGGAATTAATCATGCAAAGGGTGATTATAATGACCACGGATATAACCATGCCGTGATAAATATAAATAAGGTTTTGATTTGGGAACTTGTTCCACCACCTCTGACCCCCAAAATATTCTTGAATAACCTTTGTTAAAGCCAGAGGGTCTTTCGCCTTTCACTGCTTTCCACTCATCTTTGAGCCAGCAGGAAACAAAGCCTGCCTGAAATTGGCTGCTCCACTCCTGATTTTCATTCTGCATCTGCTGCCTCTAATCTGAATGATGCTGTCCTGATTGTCCATGTGCAGAGGATTGTAAGCCAAGTAACCAGTTGATTCCTTTGGCTTTGCTGCCCTTTTTTTTTTTCAGCAACTCATCAGCCAATAGGAAAAGCAGCTGCCAACACCTGCAGCAAGAATGAGCCTGGGCTGGCTGCAGAGATCTGCCCATCTTTTTTTGGCTCCGCCCTGTGCTATTCTTCCTATGCAGGTGGTCTTCAACTTATGACCGCAAATGAGTCCAAAATTTTCTTTATTAAGCAAGACAGTTGTTAAGTGAGTTTCACTTATTAAGTGAATCACTGCAGTTGTTAAGTTAGTCACACAGAAGATCGCCAAAGGGGATCACATGACCTGGGATACATGATCCATCATAAATACATGCCAGTTGCCAAGCATCTGAATTTTAATCATGTGACCATGGGGACAATCATAGGTGTGCAAGAGTCGTTAAGTGTGCAAAACGCTAAGTTGTTTTTTTCAGTGCCGTTGTGACTTTGAACGGCCATTAAACAAATGGCTGTAAGTCGAGGACTATCTGTGCCTCTTTCTTTCATAACCCAAGTTGAATAAAGGTAAAAAAAAAAAAATGGTGTCACAAAGAATGCTGAGTCACAATCAACCTTTTTGTTTAGGATTTCTTTTCTCTTTTCCTCTTTCCTTGTCTCCCCTTTCCTGTCCGGTCCTTTCCCAAACACTGAGTCCACTTTCCTCCGTGTCCATTTGGGAGGCAGAGAATAACAGAGTTTGATCAATTGCTTCACATGAGGCTGATGTATATAGAACCAAGCAGTTCTTCAAGCTCTGACAGTTCCTCTTAGCTAGCTAAAACAGAGGGAAAATTGATAATGCAATACCTTTTTGTTTTGAATGGGTAGTGACATTAGCCATCTAGGGATATGAGAGAAACTCTAGGTAAGCATACTGAAGAAGGAAACAAAGCAAGTGTATTTAGAATAGCATGCAACACTCAGAATGTGTGGGTTTTTCTCTATTGTGACCCTTCACCAAAAACCTGGCAGACTTTTCCCAATCTTCAGTTAGCTCCTGAACCATAATCTATATAATAAATAATTAGTACAGGGAGTTCTTGATTTACAACCATTCCTTTAGTGACCATTCAAAGTTGTAACAGCAATGAAAAAAGTGACTTAACAACCACTTACACTTACACTTACAACTATAGCAGCATCCCCAGAGTCATGTGACCAGAAGTTGGCTGCTTGGCAACTGGCATGTATTTACAAAGGTTGCAGCATCCTGGGGTCACACGGTCACCATTTATGACCTTCCCAGCCAGCTTTCAACAAGCAAAGACAATGGGGGAAGCAGGATTCGCTGAACGACCGCAAGATTCACTGAGCAACTCCAGTGCTTCCTTTCACTATGGCAAAAAGGTCGTAAATTCAGGCACAACTCATGGAACAAACATCTTACTCAGCAACGGAAATTCTCGTCCCAATTGTGGGTCATATGTCAAAGACTGCCTGTATCTTCTTCTGAAACTGGTCTCATTCTGATGGGGAACGTTGCCTACCTGCATCCCGGCCATTTTGCTAGCTACAAAAGGGCAAGAAGCAGAGAGAGAAAAGAACCGACATGTCTCTTCCTAAGAGGAAGGTGCAGAGATTTCTTTTCTGCAAAAATTGGTGATAGCAATGACCACACTGACATCTCCTACCCATCAAGGGAAGAAAGTGCAATAGAAGAAATTGTGATGTAGAGGCTTGGAGACCCCCTAAATCTTTCCCTGTGCTCAAGAGAGAGTCAGAGGATCCAACCAACTATGTGCCTTTGCATATGTATGCAGATATCTGTGCCACTACAGTATACAGTGCCACTAACTACACTACACAGTTTGGACAGTGTGAACTCCGTTGTTTCATCTCTTCTGAGTAACAGCCACTCAGGTTTCAGGCAGAGGTCTTTCCAAACATCTAGAATGGTTGTTTTCAGCTGGTGATTTGCATGGAGGCTATGCATATACTGTAAATCATATACTTTACTGCGGAACTATATAAATTCCTCTCCCTTTCTTCAGCCCGTGCATAAATCCTGCAAAGCTCTGCCATATGGCTGCATCTTCAGGAACTTACCTGGATTCACCCAACAAGCTACACCAAACAAAAGAAGCCCCTTAATGGATTAGCCGTCTTCAATTATAGCAATGAATTACATGTTTAACACAATGTGTAAATTGAATTCATTATTGTTGATTCAACAAAACATGGTTAAAATCATGGTTTAACAGAATGCAAAGAACACTTCAGTAATGTTCAGAGAATCTTGCACTGGTGTCTTTTGTTGTTCTACACAGGTTTTTGGAGAAAAAGTGTGCAGGATCTTTTCAGATTTTTTTTTCAGCTATAAGGCCCAGTCTATCCCAATGATACGAATTTGGAAGCACCGTTAGAAAGGTTTTTTGTTTTTGTTTACACATTTCCATTTTGAGAATAGAAACCATTTAGGATTTAGCATGACAAATCAATTCCTTACAGTGGGGAAGGAAACTCTGCTAAAATCTCAAATTTAATCCATTCTACATCCAACTGAAAAGCCTATAACATCTGATAGAAATCTGTTGGCTGCTGCATTAACAATTAATAGGTTTAACCTATTCAAGTTCAGGCTAATTTCATGTGCTGCAGCTTGAAGAGCTTTCCTATCAAATGCTATGGTTGCTATGCCTAAGATTGAGTTTGCCTAGTCAGGCATGTCAAACTGCCGGCCCGTGGGCCGGATGCCTCATGCCAAAACCGCACCCACCCCATTGCCGGCAATGGGGAAAAAGTCCCGATACATCGCGCGACGTCACGAGTTTGACATGCCTAGCCTAGGTATTAACAGCCCATGTTAAAGAATCTTCCACTGAAGCTAATTATTCAAGAAGACTTTGGTCAATTTCTGAATCAATCTATTTAAGATGCAATTCATTTCTCTTCTAAACACCAGCATTTCTATTATCCCAATGAGTCTTTTTTTAGATATTTTTGTACTGTCTTCATTATTTTTATAAATAATTCAAGGCAGTTATTTATAAAAAAATAATAAAGGCAGGATAAAGAAGCAGCAGACATATCTAACATAGCATAATCTTTCCTTCTGCTATTTTCCCTAGGACAACAATCCTGTGAAGTGAGTTGGACTAAGAGAGAGAGAGAGAGATTGGCCCAAAGTTACCCAGCTGGCTTTCATGTCTAAGGTGGACTAGAACTCCCAGTCTCCCAGATTCTAGCCTGGTGCCTTAACCACTAAAACAAATTGGCTCTAACCCTTTTTGTGACATGAATTCCTTTTAGAGACTGGTAAAATTATAAGTCCCTTCTCAGAAAAATATATTGAAAGGCATGGATAGAGACTGTAGTACAAAGGCAGCCGATTATGCTCAAAATAATTATTAAAATATGAAAAAAATAACATATGTACTATCATGATATGCTTCTTTAGTAATATATTAACAATACCAAAACAATACCTTTGGGGGGTATTATAATTTTAGAAAGTGAAATATCGTTTTTGGAGACTAAAGGCCATAAGTTACTTCACTGCCAAATGCATTATTGAATGAAAAGCTAAATAACGCATAAAGGTTAGTGAAAAATAAAGTTGATTTCTTTTCCCAACCAAGTTCACAAAGTCTTCTTTAGTCCCTTGAATAATTTTTAATACTGTTTGTAGTCTTTTTACAAAGTGAGGGTGGCGGGAGGGCACATTGCCAAATAAAACTCTGGGCTATAAACACGCAGTAGTTTAATTTTCTAAGTGTGAAGATAATACAAAACCCAGAAGTATTATTAGTAATAAAGAGGATACTAGCAAATTTGCAACCCGCCAGCTTCCCGTTGATTTTTTAAAATTAAAACAGTATAAGAAAAGCACAAGGATAGGGAGTTTGATATATTTGATATGATACATGTATTATATTACCAAGTTTTAACAAAATTATTTATCAGGAAAATGTTTTTCTAATCTACATATTAATCCGAACATCTGCATTTGGTTATTAGTCAATGTGTAATTTGTCTTGTAAAGCTATGGGATCTGATTTTATGAAACAAAAAAGACTTACTTGGCCCAGAGCTAAAAAATTCCACTGTACAACTGAATCTGTACAGAGGTGGGAGGCCTATGGCCCTCCTGGTGTTGCTGAACAACAATTCTCAGCATTCCTACACTTATCATGTTGCCTGAGTTTGCCTGAATTGTAGTTCAGCCGTGACAGGAAAACAGTGCATTCCCGTTCTGCTGTAAAATATAACTGCTTGATGACAAAAGGGAAATTAGTAGTCAATTGTTTTATGTAATATGGGCATCTATCAACTATTGTGTCTATTGCTGCATATTTGTCTACTATAACCTGCCTACAGGTAGTTCCTCTGCTTATAGCCATTTGAACGTTGAGCATTCAAAGTTACCACAGGACTGAATAAAACTGCTTACAACCAGTTTTTGCACTTGCCGTTGGAGCATCCTCATGGTCACGTGATCACAATTCGAGAGCTTGGCAACCAGTATGTATTTATGACTATTGCAGCATCCTAAGTTGGTGTGATTGTCATTCGCGACCTTCCCAGCCAACTTCAACGTCAAAGGGGAAAGCTGGATTCGCTTAATAACCACATGATTCGCTTAACCACTGTGGCAGAAAAGGTCACAAAATTTGGTACAACTCACTTAACAACTCCTTTTTTTAGCAACGGAAATTGTGGTCCCAATGTGGTTGTAAGTTGGGAACTACCTGTATATAGCTCAATTTGATCTAAATAAAATATATGGAAAAAACTTTATAGCTAGTTCAGAGCCATTTTTAAGATATGAAATCAATTAAGTACACAAACATACTGCTGAACTTGTTAGTAGTTTTATACAGCAAGCCTACAGTGTGCATCTATCACCTGAAACAGAATAAAGTCATTGCAACACAAGTTAATTCTTTCATGATGATTCTGGGATACTAGAGTACACAGAGTACTGACTACAAACTTTTCAGAAAACCGCACCTTTCTCCATCAAGGTACACATCCAACAGTTCAACAAAAGTTATGGAAATATCCAGACACAACATGAAAACAGCAATAAAAAGACACAAATAGGCTTTAAATTGGAATGATGCCTGGTTGTATCCAAGAAAGTTCAAAGTTGAAATAAAGTTGATATTTTTATATTATTGATCCAGAGCAGGGGTGTCAAACTGCCAGCCCATGGGCCAGATGCATCATGGCGAATCCGCGCCCACCCCATGGCCGGCAATGCAAAAAAAAAGTTGTGATACGTAGCGACACGTCACGTGACGTCGCGAATTTGACACCCCTGATCTAGAGAGATAACACAAGCATATTAACTTTCAAAAAGGAGTGTTTTAAGCTTCTTATAATAAAGAGTATCAGTTTGCAAAAAATTCCACAAAATAAGCCTTTTCTTTCACTCAGATCTGTTAGAAGGAAGTACACCCCTTAACTTGCTGTGAAGTAGCATTAATATTTTTCATCCAGCACCTTCCAGTTGTATAGTAATGTATCTGCTATCATCCCCTGGCAGCATTTTGAAGGTTGTGGATAATGGATATCACAGACTAACACAACTTAAATGAGAACACCAAGTGGAGGGAGAAGGAGTGTAATGGAAAACTGAAGCAGAAGTGAAGGAGAACAAGTTCCGTTACCAAATCACCTATCGAGATGATCCTTGATCTCTTCTACTACAAGCTCCTTGACTTTAGCTTTGTGTATTCAGGCAACCACACAAATGCTTGGCCCTGGTGATACAGCTTTCCCTCATTTGTACATGGGTGTCCTGAGCTTTTCTGTTGCTATGCCATGGGCCTGTTCTTGCTATTAAAAAGTTACTGGTTGGGACATTCTGCTCTTTAGTTCTTTCTCCCCAAACTTTATAGAGTACAGACAAGCTTGGCAATCCCCACCAGTTGGTGTCTTAATGTCAAAACCTTAAGACAGCTTTTGGAAGGAATGAAGCTGGAGGTGTCCCAAGTGAAGTGGGATGGGGGAAGAGAAAGTAGCCAGAAGACTTCAGCTAGAAAGGTGTGCAGGTGCCAGTTCACACCTACTAGACAGTCTTTGCCCGGGACCCCACTGGTTTCATACATACACTCACCTGCTCTGGGCCCTGAAAGCAGATCCTGCAGAGAGGCGTTCTCATTCCACTATCCAAACTGCTCCCCAGCGAATACCCATCCTCCGCCTTCCCTTTGCAGAAGTCGTCGGAGGAGGCGCTGCTCATCACAATCGCGGGAAGCTCTCCCTCTCCCCCAGGGCTTTCCCACTCTTCTTCTGGAGGGCTCGTGATGCCCCCTCCTCCTCCTCCTCCTCCTCCTCCTCCACCACCCCCGTCAGTCGGCGCTCTCCGAGGTGCCCGTAGCCCTCCATATAGCGTAGTCAGCGTGTTGTTATTAGACGCCTGTAAACTCAAGGCTTGGTCTGTTCTGCTCATGGGAGGGAGAGGCAGCGGCGAGGGCGGAGGAGGGGCCGGGGGTCTCCGCAGAAGGAAGACCTTCAAGTCATTGAACAACATGCGGCAGCGGCACTTGAGGAGACCCTGATGGTGCAACATCTGTCTGGGGATCAACAGTCCAGAGCAACAGTACCATAAAACGATCACGCGAGTTGATATTAACATGTGCCTTCTCTTTCAGACAGGCGCGGGCAAGAAAAATGCAGACCGGTAGAGGGCGCACAAGAACAAGAGGGTTGAATTGGTTCACTTCCGCTTCCTCTACCCTCACTGAGACAGATTAGTTTACTGACAAAACTGGAAAATTGGCAGGAGAATTTTTTTTTTGTATATTTCACAGCATGCGGGCAAAGATAATGACTCCCCCCCCCTTTTTTTCCCCAACTCTCTCCTTTTTAAAAAGCAAAGTATTAAATTTCAGTCTCCCTCCCACCCACCTTTTTAAAAATAAATAATCCCAGAAATTTTTGTAACAAAAAGAATAAAATAAAATAGGAACAAGCGTTCTACCCTTTACGTGCTGGGTAGGCTAGTTCAAAGAAATATCGAGAAGGGAACGGATAATTCCAGAAGCGGAAAGTGGATGAGGGAGAGAGAATTCAAGTCACTAGAAAGTGTGGAGAGAGGGAAGAAACGGTTCGTTCAAAAGTATTTGACATATCAAATAGTCTCCTTATTACTAGTTTTTAAACTTAGGAACGTTTAAAAATGTGCTTTTGATAGAACAACAGTAGAGACAATAATTATTAAAATGCAAAAATAGTTTCTGTTGCTATCGCCATCATTAAGAATAGTAATATCAAAATTGGATTTCACTGACCCAAAGGAAAAAAAGCACATTTTTCATGAAGAGAGAGAGAAACACATGCTTAATTTTAATTCCCCGTAGGATGTTCCATTTACTACTTTATTAAAATATTCTGAATAGAAATAGAAAAAGTCCTGAAAGGAAGTGAATATTAGAGGAGGTTAATTTTGACTCCAAGATTGGCTGGGTTTTGCTTTACCTCCCGCGTTCGAGGAACTGTCTGGACCACACGCAACCACTGGGGAAAAAAAACCCAACAAAACAAAACCCGGAGATTGGGGAGAGGACCTAAATCTGAGTTATTCCATAATTGTTTTCCGCCTTGGGCTTGAGGCAAACGCACATCCGTCGAGATCTAAGAGATCCTTTTGCATGAAATTGATTCAGCGAAATCTGGATCTTACATCGTCACGTTTCCTTTCCCCTTTTCACAAAACAGGAACGTCATCAAACGCAGTGACAGTCCTTACAGACCATCGTGGCTGACGCGGAAGAAAAGGTGCATTCAGCAGATGCAGGGATCTCCCTTTGATGAAAAAGACGCCGCTACAACTCTCTCCCGTTGCATCTGCCTCGTCCTCTCCTATCCTCCTCTTCCTCCTCCTCCTCCTCCTCTTCCTCCTTCTCCTTCTCCTCCTTCTCTGATGCTTGTTTTCGCTCAATGGCATTGACGCTCAACCATTGCAAGTCTTTAAAATAAAAGGAGGAAACACATAAACCAACAGCCGTAGATCGGATCCTCGCTTTGCTAGGGAGGATTGCCAAAAAGAAGGCGAAGGTTCGCTAGAAAAACGACGCGCCAGACTCAAAGCTCGGCGACAAAAAAAAGGGGGTTGTTTCGCTTGCAGCTTCTCTACCTCCCCTCCCCGTCTCGGCAGTTTGGCTTCTCTTGGTCGGCAGCCTTTCTCAACTCTCCATCCGGCTTCCCGTGATGATGTGGCTGTTGCTACCTCCTTGGGATGCAATGGGAAAGGATAGTTTTGCGGTGCAAATGGGGATGTTGAGGAAGGGCGGGAGTGAGGGAGGCTGGGTGGGACGTGGTTCTTTCTCCGCCTCCTCCTCCTCTTCCTCCTCCACCTCTTGTCCAATCCTTAAATAAATAAAGCTAAGACCGAAAAGGCAAGGGGAGGAGGATAAATTTAAGTTGCAACCCAGTCTTGGTCTCCCGCCCCACGCCATCTCCACCGCCGGCAATCGCTGTCAATAAGCCGTTTGTGGTGTGCGCGGGGAAGAAACATCTTCTCCGATAGAAAATGGGCCCGGGAAATTAGCGGCAGTAGCGGAAAGAATTGGAGGGGGGGGGGGAGAGAAGAAGAGAGGGGAGAGGGCGCAGCTGACTCGAGCGGCCACGATTTCAGCACTCAACGCCTCTGGACAGCTCCCCTCGAGCTATCGGGAGCTGACGCAACCAGCCCAGGCGGAGCCAGAAGGAAGGGGCAGGGCCAGACAGAGGCCAAGCCTTCCCGGGTGACCCTCCTCTCGGCGAGTCGCTTGTGTCCAAGCTAAACGTACATTGTTTACACTTCACATTTCCGCCTGCTTATAGCGTGTTCTTTTAGGAGGCAGAGCTGGCAAGTATTTGCTGATATGGCAAATATACAGGCAAGTATTTGCCTATATGTGGATGGAATTTTCTCCGTGGTGGTGCCTTATTACAGCCCTTTAAATCCGGTTTCTGCCTGTTGCTAACATGTGGCAGGACTTACCTTCGGCCTCCGACTTCGGAATGATGTTTCTCAACGTCTGGTCACCCGTGTATCCGTGGAAGGAGTGCATTTTGCACAGGTGTTTCTTTAGGAAGTTATGAGTGCTGCTAACTGGCTGTAATTAATTTGAGGAGCAGGCGATCGGGCAAAAAACTGGACTAATTAGGGAACGCTGACATTCTCCTGCAGTTCTTAGGGATTTGGGATATATGGGAGATGGACTGAAGTAGAAAGAGGTACACCCGATGCAATACCTCCACCGTATCTGTGAGCTCTCTCCCTTAGGCTGCTGCTGGACACAGATTTAGCAATCAAGAATCATAAAGCTCTGCTCAGAAATAGCCCAGCTGACAGAGGAAGAATGTAAGGTGAAGTGGGAGGGAGCTCCCTGTGTCTAAAAATAATGAACTACTGCACTTTTGGTATAGACCAGCCCTATAGTTAAAGGAAGATGGATTTAAAAGGGAAAAAAAAGAATGCTTCTAATGATTGTGTGTTAGTTATTCTAACATACAACTAGCAAAACCTGACTCTCCTCCTCCAGTGGTGGGATTCAGCCAGTTCGCACCACTTCGGTAGAACCGGTAGCTAATTTTTTGTTGCCCAGGCCCAGAATGGACTTCCAGAAGTGGCATCCACACAGAGAACCGGTTGTTCACATATTTGAATCCCACCACTGTCCTCCTCTCTTTTGAGACATTTCCCCATGCCTTACTACTATCCTTCTTTCTTTTCTTTCCCTTTCAGATTCCTTAGATTAGGATGCTGATTTGTAATCATATAGCCAACCTCAAATGCTCAGTTTTGTGATCTCTTATTCAACAGAAAGAAACAAGAAATATGGTCCTATTCTTCAGCCTCGTGCACATCACTTACATCATCATACCGGAGACGTGCCCACCCCATTGCCAGCAATGCAAAAAGAGTCGTGATACATCGCAACACGTCACATGATGTGGCGAGTTTGACACCCGTGACTTACATAAATAATATAAAGGGGTGTAACTTGAATGTTGTGGCATGACCATGACAGACAGAGAATAAAGCATGTCATTGAGATACGTATATACTGCATCTTATGGCAAATTTGATAAGAATATAGCTCTAATAATCAGAGTAGAAGACTAGATACTAGAAGTGTTCCTGTGATACTTCAGGGCCAAACTGATGGCAACATCTCCAGAATTCTTCAGCTCCATTTTAACAGTGGCATTTCCAGAGGGCAGAACTATGGTATCTGAAAGGCCCAAGCCATTAAACATGCTATTCTTCCATGCTGGGTTAAACAGTTATACTTCAGTATGAGATCCAGAAATATTTGTAGAAGTGGAAAGGGGAAAAAAAGGGGGTATGTAGTGCCCCTTAAATTGAGATGAAGTACAGCAACCATAGTAATTGACGGTTGTTTTCCTCCTGGTGAGCTAATGCTCTGTGATAGGAAACAGAATCAAAGAATCTAACAGTCATTGCCCTTAAACTGTCCTGGCTTAAAATGTTAAGGGTAGCACCAATTGTCAGCCTCATCACCCAGGCAGAAGAGAGGTTATTGTCCTGTTAAGGAGCACAAATTATGCTTGGATGAGATAAATGGACATTAATGAGGCCAGGAGGGCTTAGTGCTTCTACTATGACAGAGTATTGATCTTGTATTTATTTTTGTGAGACTGTGTCCCCTATTCTTGATTGGCTAGCAGTGCTTTGTAGTACATTTATCCTTGACCAACTTCAGAAATATTTTTCCCAAAAAGGAAAAGATTGACACTTCTATCATGAAGGCTGCTACAAATTATTCCATGGATATGTTATTATACTTGAAAAAAATATACTGCTGGAATTTAGGATATTTTCCTTAATTTCTAACAGTGGAATCCCAGTAAGTAATAGTAATTTAGGATTCTGCTAAATCACATGATTTCATTTAATAATTTAGAAAACTTCAAAAAGATCTATTTATATAATTTAATAATTTTCATTTAAAGACAGGAAATACTTTGGCCATTAATAAAGGCATTTATTTTATTTTAAAGATCCTATCCTTTTAAACTTTATTTCCTTATCACAGAACCTGATGATACTGATTTTGGTGGTGAAAATATATGAAAAAATAGACGTACGATCTGATCACTGAATATACTGTATGAAAAAATTGTGGTAGCAAAATATGTCATGTGGTTGCTTTACAATGCCATTTTTACAATGGGTATGTAAGGATGCAAGTTAATGAAGAATCAATAAAATTCACATTCTGCCCAAACCAAATATATCAAATTATCTCACTGTCTATCCAGAAGAGGCAATACGTTGAGGATGAAAGGTAGTCATAAATCTTTCATAGATGCTTACCTTTAATATTGTGACTAGAAAAAGAACTAAATGAAAATTCATTTGAAAAAGAGCATAGAGGGAGTGGGGGAAGCAAGAGCAGAAAAATATAACAAAAAGCTTTAAAAGAAAGGTTAATGAAAAATGTATCAGTTATTTGGCTAAACAGAATAGTCGTTACCTTCTTTTGAAGGAATATGGCTCTCTTTATATAAGTAAAGCAAGATAAGACCAAATCAGCATTGTTTTTTTTTTATTATTTTATTTCTTTCAGCTGCATTTGGATATTATGTGGCCTTGCTCTTAAAGTTTGATTATTTGGGATGCACCAGTTTGAATATCTCTAGGTTCCTATTAAAGATTCATATTTTCATCAAGAAATCCTTGTCTGGGTGTTGGATAGGAGTGCATTTTTATTTGGGGAGTGATGGAGCATTTGAATGCTTTGACTGTTTAATCACTTTGATTGTGTATTTAATTAGTGGTACACTACTGTATTTGGAACTAACGTTCTCAATATGAGAAGCAGCATTACAAAGTGAATTCAATAACTAATGCATAATGGGTGCTATTAACATGCATATCACAGAGAGCTGAACAAGACAGATAGGATTCAAGTATCACTTAGAATTTGTATTTTCCTTTGTGATTTAAGAAAAAAAATAAATAGGCTTTGATGAGGAAAACCACGAAAACCACTGAGGCTTCTGCACTGATGCCTGGTTAAATAGATTCTAAAAACACCATCACTAATTGCTTGGCATAGTTAACTAAAATCTACATTTGCTATTAATTTACTGCAAGTGTGTTATATGTTAAAATGCTGAAAAATTTGAAATGCTTCATCATTGAGAATGCTAGAAACATTGAGAATCCAGCTCTTATCTTCATTTGACTGTTGTTTTGCCAAAAGCCCTCTGGAAGTACAGTATTTCAAATTTATTTTGGTAAATAACTGGTAAGGTAAAAAAAGCACAAAAACAATAACCAAATACAACAAAGGCAGCATAAAGATAATGCAAAAGCTAAAAACTAAGATTTAAAAATGAAGAAAGGGAAATGGACTAAGATACAATAAACTTAAAACAGAAGGTAAAACAGAAGTAAAATAAAAATATAGACAAAGAAAAAAGAAGAAATACTTTATAATATAATTATTTCTAGATTTGGCCATCTTATGTCTTCTTATGGAAATAAACTAAACAATGGGGACAGTGAGTTAATTGATATAGAACATTTCTGTCCCAGGCAATCTAAAATTAATAGGGTTATCAGTGCATGTAACATAGATGTTTGTGCAGGTAAGATTATCAACCTTGCTGTCAAGCAAAATCAAGCTTTAATAGTGAGTGCCATACCAAGACTAATCAAACAGGTGGTAGGAAAGTAGGGGAACTCAGCCACCACACAGGTTATGTAGAAAGTAAACACAGGGTCAGTCAAAAAGGACTCAAATGTCTATACACCAACACACAGAGTATGAGCAATAAACAGGGTGAATTAGAAATTCAGGTAAATGAAGGCAGATATGATATTGTTGCCAGTATGGAAACTTGGTGGGATGAAACCCACAAATAGAACATACAGCTAGAGGGATTTAAATTATTTAAAAGAAACAGACCAAATAAAAGAAGAGGCGGAATTGCACTATATATAAGAAATAACTACATCTCTACAGAAATAGAGCACAGCAATGATGAAAATTGGTTGAATGCATTTGGGTCAATATAAAAGGGGAGAGAAATGACATTGCCATAGGCCAACCAACCAAACAGAGAAAACAGATGAAGTTTTTGCTAGTCAGTTAACCAAGGTATGTAGGAAGCACATCACAATAGTAATGGGAGAGTTTAACTACCCTGACATCAACTGGGAGATAAACTCTGCACCAAGTGGAAGATCAAACAGGTTCCTGAAAAACCTAGCAGACAACTTTGTCTCCCAAAAAGTAGAGAAGGGAACTAGGGGATCAGCCATATTGGACTTAATTCTCACTAACAGAGATGAAGTGAACAGGAACTTTGGGGGGGAGTGATCATGCAATATTGGAATTCAACATTATGTAAGCACAAGCAAAAGAACATAGTCAAACTAGAGTGTTGGACTTTAAGAGAGCTTATTTCAATAAACTTAGAGAGAGCTTGGGAAGGATTCCATGGATGAGAATCCTCAAGGGGAAAACAACTCAAGAAGCTTGGGAAATGTTGAAAAGTGAGATTATAAAAGCCCAGTCTAGCACAATACCAACAAAGAAGAAAAATAACAGCTCTCAAAAGAAACCAGCATGGCTGCATAGCATTAAATGCTCTAGAAAGAGTGCAGAGAAGAGCAACAAAAATGATCAGGGGATGGGGGGCTAAAACATATAAAGAATGGCTGCTGGAATTGGGTATGTCTAGTTTAATGAAAAGAAGGACTAGGATGATATGATAGCAGTGTTCCAATATCTCAGGGGCTGCCACAAAGAAGAGGGAGTCAATCTATTCTCCAAAGCACCTGAGGGCAGGACAAGAAGCAATGGATGGAAACTAATCAAGGAGAGAAGCAACCTAGAACTAAGAAGAAATTTCCTGACAGTTACAATAATTAATCAGTGGAACAACTTACTTCCAGAAGTTGTGAATGTTCCAACACTGGAAGTTTTTAAGAAGAGATTGGACAACCATTTGTCTGAAATGGATAGGGTTTCCTGCCTAAGCAGGGGGTTGGACTAGAAGACCTCCAAGGTCCCTTCCAACTCTGTTATTCTATTCTATTCTATTCTATTCTATTCTATTCTATTCTATTCTATTCTATTCTATTCTATTCTATTCTATTCTATTCTATTCTATTCTATTCTATTCTGTTCTGTTCTGTTCTGTTCTGTTCTAAACTGCAGAGAGAAATATAGCAACTCTGCTGGTGATTGTAGACATCTGATCTGTGAGTTGGAAACAAACTGCTTTTTCCACATAATACAGTACATTCAGGTTTTGTCAGGAAGTGTGTGTCTGCACAGATGTTGGTGTAAAAAATGCAGTGGAAAAATACATGCATTAGATTCATTTTGATCATACAGACAAGATCTCTCATAAATGGGATCGTACTGTACCTTTGTACTAATACTGCTGAGGGTAAAACATTGAAATAACTCTCCACTCTCACCCCCAAGGCTCTACAGTTTGCTAGACAAACGAAGTTGTGTAAGTGGTTTATGGGTATAAATGATTTCCAATTTGGATTTCTACATCTGAAAGTTGGCTTTCGTATTCGAATCTGTCTGATGTACAATGTCAAAGACTCTTCCAATGGATTTCGGCTTTAACTCCCTGTAAACCTACAAGCAGCAGAAAGTAGAAAGACAACAGTTAAGGCTGGTCGGCTAAGACTCTTTTCTTTCCAATTTGATGAAAAGCCATAATGAAGAATCAACGACATCAGTGAGCCATTGGGAACACAGGACTTATACTAAGCCAGTAAGTCAAGCACAAATGCAGACTCTCTCTTGCAATGGAATGGCTTCCATGTGGATTAAAGCATTTGAAACACAGCACGAGGTGTGGGAGAGTGCTTGTAAAAACCTAAACTGGACCATATCTGAGGGCTTTAAAGTTAAACCACTGTATGTGCATACCTGTGAAACATACAGCATTTGAGATATATCTTTAGCTTTAAAAAAATGTGATGATGGCAGATAAGCCTCTTTTCCCTTTACAAGGAAAAAAAAGCCTTTGACAGAAAGGCTTAGCTTTGGCAGAAATAGCTCTAATCTGTCCCCATCAAGCTGCAGAGGTTTGAAAAACCCCACCAACATTTTTTAATAGCTGGAACTCGTTCAGTTTTATTATTTCCCATTTGCCATTGATGTTGGTGGAGTCTAAGTCTTTTCAAGAAAAATCATCATTTTGATCTTAGGGTGATCATAAGCTTTTCCTCAGTTCAGAATTCTGCTAAGAAATCTGCCACAGACTTCTGCTGAGGCCCAGTTATCTAAGCAAAAGAACTGCTGCATCTTTAGCATATAGCAATATTTTCCAATGCCTGACACCTAAGTTTAGGAGCTTGGAATTCATTTTCGTTAAGCAGCTACTACCCAATTCACATAGCTATTAAGCAAAATGGGGGCCAGGCTCAGTGGTGGGATTCAAATATGGGAACAACCGGTTCTCTGTGTGGATGCCGCTTCCGGAAGTCCATTCTGGGCCTGGGCAACAAAAAAATAGCTACTGGTTCTCCCGAAGTGGTGCGAAATGGCTGAATCCCACCACTGGCCAGGCTACAATCCTGTTTCACTCTTTGATGGGCTATTATGTCTGCAATAAGGTAGCCAGCTCTATCCCATCTAACTCGGGTAACTGTATTTTCAGACAGCAGTCAATTTAGAAAAAGTAGCTGCCAATCAATAGATGTGTGGTACAGTTTCCACCAGAATCTATTCCTTAGCATCAAATACTGATTATAATATAGCATCAGATGCTGATTTTAAATCAATAAAAGGAAACCTATGAGGGGTGGCATTGCCCCTGTGCATTTCTCTGTTAAAAAATAGTAACATGACACTGATCTACCATTGATCTGGTTTCCCTAAATCATGTTTGCTCATCTGCTAGGATTTCTTCTGATCCAGCCAATCCAATAACTTATAAGAAGTAGTGTAGGAGCTGACCAGGCTGAGCCCGAGGGAGAAGGGGTCAAATGCATCATCAGTCTTGAGTCCCTTCATGCCCACAAGAGATCCAGCCTATCTTGAATTCCATTTTCTATTATCTCCTGCTAATTTGCTTTGACTGTTAGTAATTCAGATTCTTATAGAGAGCCTAAGCTTGCAATATACATTTATATTTATATTTATATTTATATTTATATTTATATTATTTATATTTATATTTATATTTATATTTATATTTATATTTATATTTATATTTATATTTATATTTATATTTATATTTATATTTATATTTATATTATTTATATTTATATTTATATTTATATTTATATTTATATTATTTATATTTATATTTATATTATTTATATTTATATTATTTATATTTATATTTATATTTATATTTATATTTATATTTTTTATATTTATATTTTTTATATTTATATTATTTATATTTATATTTAGCAGCAGCCAAAAAAACTAATACAATCCTGGGTTGTATAAACAGAGGCATAGAATGAAGAACACGCGAAGTGTTAGTACAGCTTTATAAAACCCTAGTAAGACTACACCTGGAATACTGCAGCCAATTTTGGTCACCATATCACAAAAAAGATGTTGAGAGTCTGGAAAAAATTCAGAGAAGAGCAACTAAAGTGATCAAAGGCCTGGAGACTAAAACATACGAAGAACGGCTGCAGGACTTGGGTTTGGCTAGTCTAAAGAAAAGAAGAAACAGGGGTGACATGATAGCAGTATTCTGGTATTTGAGGGGTTGCTACCAAGAAGAGGGGACCATGTTATTCACTAAAGCACCAGAGGGAAGGATGAGAAACAATGGTTGGAAACGGATCAAAGAGAGAAGCAACCTGGAATTAAGGAGAAACTTCCTGACAGTGAGGACAATTAACCAGTGGAACAGCTTGCCTCCAGAAATTGTGGGCGCGCCATCACTGGAGATTTTTAAGAAGAGGCTAGACGTCTGAGATGGTATAGGTTCTCCAAGGTCCCTTCCAGCTCTATTCTATTCCATTATAGTTACAGTGGTGAGGATGGCAGAAAAGATGATTGGCAGTTCATTCCCTTCTATTCAGGACATAGCATATAAGTGTTGCTTGAGCAGGGTTCGCAGGACACTACACATCCTCTTCACAACCTGTTTTCCTTGTTACCTTCTGGGAGGAGGCTTAGTGGTATCCGAAGGAGAACATCCAGATTCAGTCACAGTTTTGTTCCATACAGTATTGGAACTCTCAAGCTTCCTCTTTCTGCTATGTATTCAAGATGGACAGTGATTAATATTTATATGTATTTATATGTAAGGGTGTAGGTATATACATATGTTGTATATAGCATGTTTATATGTGTTATGTATGTGTACACTTTTGAGAGCAGGCGACAGAATTTCATTTATAATGTGTGCCAGTGTGCCCACAGTAAAAAAAAAAAATGACAATAAAGGTTCTTATCTTATATTCATTTGATCTGCCTAAGTTTCCTGATTTCTCACTCTTGACAAATAGCATATTGCTTATTAGGCATGCTTAATAAGCTAACCAGATAATAATGTCAAAGACTTGTGCTATTGCCATTCTTAGTTATAGATCAGATCCAGCCATCTGGCATTTGGAGTGTATTGTTGATAGGTGTGAAAAGGGAAGATAAGAGAGCGGCCCATCGATTAACATTTCCCTTTAATAACTGGTAGTATTATGTCACAACCTGGGGCTTTCCAACTTTTTGGTTGATTAATTAGTTTAAGAATTTGTGCGTGAGAGATTGGGGCAGAGGGGAGGTGCAGGGAAAAATGCCTGCAGTGTATCATGTGCTGATTGGCAAACAGAAAGAGAGGAGCTATACATTGTACTATATAATTCTTCCCATCTAGCAGCTGGAGTCCTAGCAATTAGCTTCCAAAATAGGAAGGCATTCTTATCTTCCACAGCCTGAAAACTCACTCTTAATTTGCTTGAGCAAAAGTTTTAGGGCTTTTTTTTCTTTTAATTAAAATTTTATAAAGCTTCTTCTGGACAATTAACTGATGTCTAGCATGGAAACAATTGCTCAATCTATAAGCTTTAAAAGCTATCATTAATCCTGACCTATATATCCTGATCAAAGCAGGGGTTTGGGGAATATAAGCAGGTCTTCTCCTACCACACAGGTGTCAAACTCGCGACATCACGTGACGTGTTGCGACGTATCACGACTTTTTTCTCATTGCCGGCAATGGGGTGGGTGCGGTTTTGGCGTGACGCATCCGGCCCGTGGGCCGGCAGGTTGACACCCCTGTCCTAGCATGTTAGTAGGATATTTATAATGGCTGGATAGAGCTTATGAGGTCTTTATATATGGCTAGGGCTACTATTGGATTTGAGGTTGATCACCAGCGATCCTGAAAGCAGGGAGAGCTCAACTTCAGTTAGTGATTGTTGTATCACCTGTGCCCACTTTGTGGTCCATTGAACTTAGTGACTAATTCTCCTCATTACTCTTAACATTGACAGGGCAAAGTGAACAGGGGCTCAAGCTCAGGAGAAGCAGAAAGGAAGGGTCACCATATGGCCAAAGTCCAACTTTAAATGTGTCTATTTTATTAAACAGAGGTCAGCCTGAAATCAATTGTATTCCACCCTCAGATCTCCAGTCCATGAGCTCAATGTCAGAATTGCTTTGCCACACCATTTAATATTCAGAAGTGGAAACTCCTGGCAAGCTGTTCTGTACTAATCAACAGCTTGCCATATTGATTCTGGGGTCCTTGGAATGATAAAGCCTACTATCAGAATATCCTTTGGGAAGAGAAAAATAACTGCCCCAGCAGGAAAAGAGAACCGAGTCACTGGGGCTAATCTATTAATATTACCTACTGTTACTATGGTCACATTTGGGTGACCGAGCTTGGAGATATAATTTTCCAATTCATCCCAATGGTCAAGCAAGGGCAGTATACAAGATGGAAGACAGACATTAAGAATTAGAAACTCTTGATGAGGCAACTTAATTATAGATGCTAAAACTAAGTTCTCCACAAGATTCAGGCTCAATATTTGTCGGCTCAATGTTGTTTGAAATCAATGGGCAAAGTCCCTTGGCGATGACCTCTGAGACTTCTTTTGTGACTTCAAGAGAATATACAATGAAACTCTGCAGCACCAAAATGTCTTCTGGGGCCACGCTTTCTGCAACAGGTACAAATTAAATCCAAGAATGAGTGGTCATTCATTTTGATCTGCCATTCCATAATATTCACGGAAACCAGGGACAATCCATCATGGTTAGTTCCTGGTCAATCTACAAAGTGTCCAAGGCAGTGACTTGTCACCTCTAGGGCAGGTTGATAATCACTTCAAGGAGTGGAATAGAATGAGGATGCCTGGCATCTAAAAGATAATGATCAGCCAACTGAAAATCTGATATTAGGAGACATGTGGTTGGGTGTCTAATGTAGGAAACCCCACATTTTTTTCTGAAGAACTGCCATTGTCAAAGGCAGATGTGGGTTTAAAACCATGTTTTCTGGAACTGAGATTTACCAATGATGAGATCAGGAATGCATTAATATGAACCACAGTTTGCACCATTGGCTGATCTGGGATAGTCTGTTTTTCAAAGAAGGTGTGCTTTTTGGTTATTTGTTTTCTGGAAGTTTTGAGAACAGCTTGCAAGCCTAAGCAGATTTAAGATTTTCTCTGTGGTTCAGGAGGTTTCTAAGCAGTAGAGTTGTCCCATGATCTAATTTCATAGCTTGTACAGGGCCTTGAATTCTAGACAATAACTTCAGCTGCTGATACTTCATCCTTGGGCACCATTGTAACGGAGTTGGTAGAATAATTAATTGCTGTCTCTCCTGCTAAGAGTGCCTGCTAGTTTACGATCTTAAATGAAATAGAGTTCATATTTAAATCTGGAAATACCTCAGCAGGATAAATACAGCTGAATCACAGTTAGTGCATGTTCGGATAATACAATATACATCATTTATGTAAATTGTATAATGATAACAGGTTGTGTTTAATGCAAATCAATATTCAGTTAATGCAAGGTTAGTACATGCGCAGCTGAGATTAGCAAGATATTTCTGGAGTTTTAGATACGGCTATTTCAACCTGTACTCACCTATCTTCACGTGTGCAAAATGGATAAAAGAAAGATTTCTTCATATAAAAACATTACAAAAAAAAGGAGAGACTGTCAGAATTTCTCAATCTAAGAATCCATCTTATTCTTTATGTAAGAAGTGTTGCAAAATCTGTTTTGGGGCTGCTTATCTGAAAAGAGCATATTGGCAATCAAATATGGAGCGTGAGGGTCCTGCCTCTTTGATGGAGTTCTGGCATAAGCATTTATTTCATTTCTCAAATCCACTTTTTGACAGAAAGTTGACCAAACGGTGCTATCACAACCTATGTAGTTAGAAAGTGATAATTAGCCATCGGGTCTGTAATAGATTTTCCTGGCAGCCTGTTCACATTGAACATATATCAAGGGCTCTATAAATTTTCTGTTTTAAAGGAGTTGCTTAAAGAAAATTAAAACTTAAAAGAATTTTGGATGGACTTTCTTTTTCTAGGAGACATGTAAGTGCACTGAACCATGGAGGGATTAAAAAACAACAACCCATAATCTGGCAGGTACAAGATGATTCTTCAATAGTTGGAACTACTGTGATCCTTACTGAGCAAGTGTGTTCTACAGGGTTTGAAGTGGGAACATACATTTTGTGTATATTAAAGACGTGCACATGTTTTAAACCTGGACACTCAACTTTCCCTATTGACATTCAGTCTGTTTGGCCATTAGACATGATGCACATCATGTTGGTTAATACAATCAGAGTCGGAAGCACTGATTGCTTCCATGGTGAAAGGATCTGCTGGTGACATCACCATTGCATGGGGGACGCCCATTTGGGGGTCCTTTTGAATCCCAGTGAAATTGCCCACTGAAGTAGTACTCATTTATCTACTTGCAGTCACCTACTTTCAAACCGCTGGGTTGATGGGAGCTGGAGTGTGTGACAGAGCGCACCCTGCCCCACAGCAGCAACAGGTTTCAAATGTGAGGCTGCTGATCATCAGCCCAGTGTTCTAACCTCATGAGCCACCATACTCTTCATGTTGGTTATAGGAGAGGGAAGCAATCTTTGTTGTAGAGTGGATAACAAGAAGTGTCTATTTACAGTCCTTGAGTCCCAGCTTCATATGACAATGTGATCTTCTATCCTTATGAAGTGGAAATCAGTCACCTGTGGTAGCTAAGGTGCTCAGTTAGAAATCAGGAGACTGAGAATTATAGCCCTCCCTCAGTACAATGATATGTAGAATTCCTTGGGAGACAAAAGGAAGAGCTACAGACTAGACAACAGTTACATAACAGGCAATTGAACTTATAGAAGGGTGTGTTAAACATCTCAGAAGAATATTTCTCTAGTTTCTTGGACAATACAGGCAAGATGGAAGAGATGTACTTTCACACCTGCACATTTCTGTTATTGTAACATTACAATCATGTAGAGCTAGTTTTTCTCGATGTGCTTTCTTGTCTGGACTACCTCACAAGGATGATACTCAGGCATGAAAGCTGGCTGGGTGATTTGGGGTCAGTAGCTCTGTCTTAATCAAAGCCCACCTTAAAGGGCTGCTCTTGTGGGGAAAATTGGAGACACAATTTTACTATATACATCACCTTGAGTTGTATTAATAAAGCCATGGTACAAATCTAGTGATAACGATGTACTAAGCTTCTAATAAATACCTTAAAATAGGAACTCCAGGTTCTTCAAAACCCATTTGTTCTTCCAAATGTTAGGTGGTCTTAGCCTCCCAAAGGTTGCTCACATCTTTGTATAGTAATATGAGAGGCAACAAAAGGAGAATGGGGAATCATTGGTTTTGTGTATTGTTAGCAGTCTTCCCAGAAGTATAATTTGCTAACTGTATAGATGTGGAAATATTTATTCACTACCTTAGCTGAGTTCAAAAGAGGATTAGACTAATAATAGAGTATTAATGAAGGATCAGCTTATGAACATCTATTAGCCATCTCTTTTTCAGTCATGGCTGCTGAGAGAAAAACAGCAGGGAAGAGCTATTGATCTCCTGCTTTACTTCGGAAAAATGTCTCTCTGGCCTGTTGGTAACAACATGCTGGTCACATTAGCGTTTAGTGGGACCCAACCATGTCCTTTTTTTTTTTTTTACCTAATTGCACTTTAAAAATTACATTTTAAAAAATATGGAGATTCCCATAAATTTTTATCAAGTATCACACTAATTCCTATAGTAGTTAATTCATGGTAACAAATTAAACAATGCTAAAATTGCCTTCAAATTGAATAGAATCCTGGATGCATCTATGCATTCTACTTCACTGCATTACGGGTTTGCAGTTGCTGCCTTTTGGATTATTATTTTTTTTTGTCCCCCATCTAGCCAACAATGGTGGAATTCTCAGGTAGCCCCTTCCATGTATTAATCGGAGTTAAGCCTGCTTAGCTCCCAGATCAACCAAAATCAGCAAGTGCTGCCACCTGCTGAGGGTCTCGCTTTCAATTGTGCTAATGCAGCTTGCTTCACTGTTGTATAACTAACAGCTTGGAATGAAGTTCCTTTAATCCCACTGACTTTAATTAGATGAACTCCTTTAAATGCAAATGTTCCAGATAGACTAATTTGAAGAGTGATCAACTTGAAAGGGCAACAAAAAAGGAGGAGATATTAATGAGCTGTTTCTAATATTATGGTCCTAACAACTGTCATCCTTACTGGTTGCGGGGAGGGGGGGGGATACGACCAGATTATGCCTGCCAAATTCTCCCTCCATCCTCTCAATATTATGTAAAGTTCTAGAGTTCCATAAAGCTTAGGCTGGATGTAAGGATTTGCATCCTCTTCATGGATTCTTTCCTAAATAAGCATTTTCTCTCAGTCCAAGTGATGAAAACCACAGGCCTTAGTTAAAGAGCTGCATAAAAAGGGCTTGTAGCAAAGTAAAATGGAAATGGACACTCTATTATTCGGGTGGGCTTAATATGTTCATCTGAACACATTATAGTGAACCATAACATGGTTTGTGGGTTATAGCTTAAGACACTTATATGAACTGAACCTTGGAGGTTTGTTCAACAAACTCTGATTAAAACCCATAGTCCTTTATGTACTGAGCCTATTTATGTACTGATCCCTCTAGATCAGGGGTGTCAAACTCGCCAAGTCACGTGATGTGTCGTGACATATCATGATTTTCCCCTTGCCGGAATGGGTGTGGCTTCCACATGACGCATCCGGCCCGCAGGCCGGCAGTTTGACACCCCTGCTCTAGATGGCTATTATTTAAAATCAGCCCTATGAAAGAATGAACCCATTGCCAAACTAAATGGTCTCATCTGATGGTCCCGGGCTGACTGTAAGAGGAACTCTCTCAAGAATTCTGTTTCTTGAGTCCTCTATTTGGTATGCCACAAACATTTGTTTCAGGCCATTGTGCTGCCTCCTGACTTTCAACAACCCAGAGAGTTTCTGTTCCACTTAAGTTTCCCTTAATGGGAGAGAGGCAATCTTGATTGCTTTGTTCTCAGCTACATCCCCCTGGCATGTCATCATTAGAGTTACTCTTCTGAAGGCTCCTGATCATCAAGAGCCCCATCAGGATTCCGGCTCATGTTGTGTCACAGCAGGACTTTCAGTGTTTTCACTGGATAAGGATGTTCTTAAGGAAAATCCTGAGTGTGCTAATTAAGCTGAGCATATCAGACCAAAACCAGTGAGTAGAAAGATTTGGACTGTACTCTGTTCCCTCTGAGAGTTTTATCTGCTGTGGGCAAGATTGATCTTGCTGGCTAGTAACAAGGAATGGCAGGGGAGGCAAAACAGAGTTAGCTTAGCAAAATCTTAGTGAGATCTTAGCAAAGATCTTAGATGGACTCAGCAGGTGACAGCACCTAACTAATCCCTCTTCAAAAGTTAAGTGGGGTCAGGCCTGGTTAGCAAGACTCTGTACTTTGCATACAAAGGCAAAAGGGTGCTTTGAAGCACATAGGGAAGCTAAGTTAATGCAAGCTCATTACTGAAAACTCCATGGGCAGAAGAGAAGCAGATAGTGTCTCGTTTCACATAAAAAGCATGGCGTAACTCTGGCTCCTGTAGCAGGAATATAGAAATACAGTATGTGTAAATGCTATCAGATAGGCTGCATGAGTGGGACCTGAATTCAGAAAGTGTGTGCATAAGAGACTTCGGTTTAATCCTTGGCAGTTTAAGGATGTGGCAGCAGCTGACGGGAGGGCATAATCTTTTCCTTGGAAGAAACAAATAGGTTGAATCCACACATTCTGTTCAGCTATAATGATGGTTTTTGGGTGTTCTTGTTGTTCTGATTTAGGCTGATTGCATGAACCCAAACAGTTGTGGCTGATTTGATCCATCATGATAAAAGAAACCACAGGAACAGAGTCTATAAAGTAAGCAAATGTGGTTATTCAACCAGCTCTCTTATGATTCCCTCCTCCCCATCAGCTCAAAGCATTCCTAACCCAGTTACTTGTAAAAAAAAAAAAAAAGAAGAGAAGGGGGAAGCTTGGGGCCATTCCTGTGGAGGAAGACTTTTTTGAACCATTCTTTTTTCTAGCTGAATGCTAATTTTAAAAAGGTATATAGGTAATCCTCGACTTACAATCTTTCATTTCATGATGGTTCAAAGTTAAGATAGCTATGAAAAAAAGTGATTTATGACCTGTTCTCAAAGTTGTAACCATCACACAACCTCAGTGGTCATGTAATTGGGATTTGGGTGCTTGGCTACTGGCTTGCATTTATGATTGTAGCATCCTGTAGTAGTGCGATAGTGATACGAGATCTTCTCAGCTGGTTTCCAACAAGCAAAATCAATGGGGGAAGCCTCATTCACTTTGGGCCAGTCTCTCTGTGTCAGCTCAACCCACCACACAGGGTTGTTTTTGTGACAAAATTAGGAGGAGGAAGCTGTGTTTGGTATGTTTGCTGCCTTGAGTTATTTGTCAAAAAAGATGGGATACAAATAAACAAAAAATCTTAGCTGATTTATGACATTCTGCTTTTGGCAATGAAAAGCCAGCTAGGAAATGAATAATGCCCGTATCTTTATTATTTAGACTAATATAACACTTGGCAAGCAATGTCCAATATTTAAACCATAAGAATGTAAAGTGGAGGCAAATAAAGAAAAGAAAGGAAAGAAAAGCTCTCCAAAACTGGTGAAGAATTCTAATTATGTGTCAGTTTGGGGTGACTAGGTCATTTCAAGAAGAAAGGAAAGATCAACCATATGAAAGTCAATGAAATACAGTAGTGCTTAAAAGTTTTTGAATATTTTTGAATTTGCAATATTTCTGCATAAACCTGTCTTAAAACATGATCTGTTCTCCACATAAGAATTACACACAATTAAACAAATGGGTGAAAAACATTTACTTGTTCATTCATCTATTGACAAAAATTATCCAAGCTGCACATTTGTGTGGGCAGAGAAAAGGTTATTATAAAGTCTGATACTTTCAACAGTGGATCTCGCTGTTTAATTTCCTTCCAATCAATTGTGGGATTTTCTCCTATACGTTTAAAAAAAGATAACTATGTGTTACACAGATTTATTTACAAATGTATAGGATCATATTTTAAATACAAATTGTCCTAAATGAAAATAATTGTGGTACATTGTGGTACACACATTAACAAAATTTGAGGATTTGTTGAAACATAACTGTTTCCTGAACATTTGTGTGAGTTCACTTGGTTGAATGTTGTAATTTCATACAGTACAGTAATTCTCTGCAAATAAAAAAAAAGAGACATCCTTGCTACCGGTATGTCAGATATAAGCTCTGAGTTTTCTCCCTGATTTGATGGGAGAAAACCTATCATTCTATGGATAAAATGCATTCATAAAATATATATATACTACATATTTACTATTTTATTTCTCCTGTGCAGGATAATTCAAACACATGAATTCCCATCATATATAGCCTTGCTGACAGTGCAGAATGAGTATTTTAAGTGAAGCTTTTTAAGTTGGAATGTGAAGAATTGGATCACTAAATGGAAGCTCGCATCTCTTACTTCCTTCACTTATAAAAGTTAAGTTTTATAATTACTGCCTTGTTTATTGCAAAAGGTGATAAGACATTTTTCATAAAATAAAACAATGCAAAAACAAATGTTTAGGAGAAGGGTAAGATGCTCAAATAAAGAGTTTTTCTCTGAGTATTCCCCACCTCCACAATCTATACTATATTTTACAAATTATTTGCCCTATTCCTTGTAATTGAATAAAGGTTGTATAAAGCAAAATAAATGGAAAACCGTTTTATTCCACGAACGCGGTGTAGATTAAGAATCTCAGATGTCGCGACTTTTCAGCAACCACCTTTAACTTTAGTCCTGACTTGAGTTCCCCTACATATAACGATCCCTTCCTTTCCTTGCTCGGTCCGTAAACTTTATCAGGACGTGGCTCATCGTAGCGTCAAAGTTGAAACCAAAACTTCATTTCCCATGATGCATTGAGGCTGTTTCTTTTCGTGACGCTTTCCTTAATGGACATCGCCGCGAGAGGGTTGGAGATTTGTGAGGTTCTTTTGGGAATTGTAGTCAACGGCTGGTAGGAGGTTTGAAAGACTCCCCCCCCCCTCCCCGGAAGAGATGGGTCCATGAAGAGTTGCCGGACGTTTCTCGGGCAGCGCAGCTTCTCCTTGCTGGTGGGATGTAGCAGCTGGATGTTGCTTAATTGCTTAAAAGGGTGGATGGGTGAGTGGGGTGGGGGGAATCAGGGTCAACGCTTTAGATAGAGTTACCGGGACCCAAGCAAAGTCCGGAGTAAACCCTTAAAAGTTTATTTTTAGAGTCTTAAGTCGTTTTGCCTTTGCTTGGGTGGTCAGGATAATGTCTTCTTGGGTGCAAACGGATTGCACTTTTTCGTGAACCAGTGCGCTCGGATGGATGTAACCCTGAAAATAAAGAGCTTTCATTTAAACTAAACACGGATGATATATTTGCATATTGAGCTAAACAGTGGCTCTTTAATTAAGATTGGTAGAATAAACCATGATTTGTGCACAACCCATAACGCCACAGTGGTAGCAAGCCAAAACCAAGCAAAGTCCATTGACACTTCAAAGTGGCTTGAAAGAAGAAAATTGCAACAATAAGGCTCATAGGCTGCTCTTCCCTTTGGCATGTTGGCATTGTAAGTCTTGTTTCAAAATTTATTCTGGTTTGTTGGCTTGCAGGGTGACACTGGAGAAAAATAAAGATGCACTTTTTCAAGAAAGGCTGAGCTTGCTCAGATCGCTTTAAATTGACTGAAGAACTGCTCGCTTTTGCCAGCCTTTTAAGATTGTCATAAGGTACATTTTTAATGTTTACAAATATTTCAGAGTTTTGTGGCTTGGGTTTTTGTTTTTTTTCTTTCTTCTTTTGGGGCGGGGGGGGGGCACTATCAGAAGTTGGATTACAATGTAAAACCCTGTCCTACATCAGCCTTTGCTTCAGTCTGGAGTGTCAGTGCTGACTTTCAATGTTTTGCATTTGATTTCCATTTAGTTCAAATCCATAACTGATGAATTCAGTCCTTTCTTCTTTCAACAAAAAGTCTGAGTAAAACTTCCAGTCTTTTAAGAAAGTCTTTATCTTTTTTTCCTCTGACCAAACTGGTCAGCTTTGCCATTTCCACAAGCTCTGTCATTTTTATAATCCAGTTGTCTACTGTGGGTATTTCATTGTTCTTCCATCTTTATGCATGCAATAATCTTGCCACAGTTTCCATATACAATATTAGTTTCCCATATTTATTTTCTAGTTTATTGGCCATAGAATCCAATAAAAATAATCCATAATATTTTTTGTATCATTGTATGAATTTGCACCCAAATTTTCTTTGCTTTTTCACAAGTTCACCATGCATGATAAAAGTTCCTTCTTCCTTTTCACACTTCCAATGCTGGTTTAATATTCCTTTATACATTTTTGACAGTTTAACCACTATCACATATCTACAGTATATCATTTAGAAAAGTTTTCTTTTAAAGCTATTTAATTTTTATCCTGTCTTTATTATTTTTATAAATGATTTAAGGCAGCAAAAATACCTAATATTTCTTTCTCCTTCTATTTTCTCCATAACCATAACCCGGTGGAATGAGTTGGATTGTTGTTTAGCATTTTATCTTACCTTCCTTTTAGGTCAGATGTGTAGTTAAAAAAACTACTGCTTTGATTTATTAAACTGTGGAAGTACTCTTCTCCTCTTGTCTCTCCTCTCCTCCCTCCCCTCCCCTCCCCTCCTCTCCTCTCTGATAGATGCATGGAATTTGTTTGTCCATTGCCAGATGTGTAATGTAGAGTAGGTTTTGTTATCACATTCTTACTAATAGTCTATAAGAAACTTTGTTACATTGGCAGTGTCATGTACTCTTTTTTAAAAAGGATAATTCATATGGCTTATCAAAGGAAAATCAACCTGGCTTGACATTAGTTTATTTAAAAAAATATATTATGAAATTTAAATAATTCTTTTTAAGTTAAATTTCAATGTAAAATAAATTGATACAGAATTGCTAACAACGAACCTTTTTAAACTGGGGACATTATTGGGGGATTTCCATATATTATGAATCCTGGATTTCTTTATACTCTGATAAAGTTTTCAGTAAAGTGCTAGTATTCCTATAAATGTTCAATTTTTGAAACACAATTGAGATTCTTAACAGAATATGTAGATCAGTTATAGCAAACTTGCCTCCTTTGGATTTGGGGTCAGGTTTTTTTTTTTCTTAATTCCATATTTGAAAAAAAATGCTTGTGGCTTTTAGCCAAATTTACCTAGAGTTATCTATCTCAGTTATAAATGTAAGGGGCATTACATCAAGCCGTATTTTGGGTTATTTTATGGTGAATAGTTCCTTCCTGTTGCCAGCAGTGGAGATTCACTGGAGTGAAGGGGGAGAAGGTACAGCACAATCTGACATGCAAGATTTGGTTATTATAGTCTTAATAAAAGTAATCTTAGCTTTCATGCAGGGTAGATTTTGTGGTCTGGTCTAGCTAGTGGGACTGCCATTCCTTTTCTAGAATTGAGGCCTCCCTCTATCTTTGGAGGGAGAGACTTAAAATATCCTAGACTCACTGAAATGCCCCTCATAAATTATAGGACTGAAATTTTAATGTTTTTATTGCTAGATTCAGTTGTGATCGGTGTGGTGGCCTAGTAGTGACACTCGCTTCCCATTTGGAAGGTTGAGAGTTCAATCCTAGGTAGCAGCACATGTTTCTCTCTCAGGGCGCAAAGAGAAAATATATGTTGCAAACTCCACATAGGCATCAGGAAGGGGATCTGGCCAGTAAACATTCAGTTGCATTCAGTCACCCCAAATCTACACCAAATTAAGAGATGACAGGGTCGTAAAAATAAAAATAAAATGTTGGATTCAGTTAAAATACAGTATTTTTTTCCTCTTTTTATTTAGTTGTACCTATTTTACAGTTTCAATGTCTTTTTGTTTGTTTTCGGTTTTATTTCATACATTTTTGCAAGATAGTTGAAAGAACGAATGAATGAATAAATAAATAAATAAATGGAAAAGAAATGTATGAAGCACCATCTCAGAAGAAGTATCTTCTCTCTTTTCTAATCAACAGGAGAGGCTACTTCTTTAAAGATGAGGCTAGCTGCATTGCCCACCTACATTTTCTATTAATGAAGTGTGCTATTTGCTTCAAAAAGGTTGATTTTATTTTGTTGTGCAATGAATCACTTAATAGATGCTAATAAACATCTATGATTAGTTGAGGTTTCTCTAATTTGTTAAAAGAGCTGGTTTTTATTATAGCTTCATCTCCAGTTCTAATGTCTTTTGGTAAGCACCCACAGAAAATGTCGCCTGGGCTTACTGAAGAGCAGAACAGGAAGATTGAGGAGAACAGGCAAAAGGCTTTGGCAAGGAGAGCAGAGCGACTGGCAGCTCAGCAGGGCGGTGTTGCTATGAAGCACTCTGACATGCAGAATCCTGATAGCTGTCAAGGAAACCTGCAGCAGCCTTTGAAGAAGCAAAGCTATCACCCCATCCTTGGTAACCATCCCCTCCAGGGCCCTGGCAGCTATTTGGTGCAGAAAAGTCCTCAGATCCGTTCTGATCACTGTAGTTCAAATCAACGGGCAACTATTTTGTATGGAGGCCAACAAAAAGATGAATCAGTGGACTCTAGCCCAAATTTATACAGACAGTTGGCTAGCACCAAGAAGCCCTCGTCAGCAGTGCAAGGTTCTTTGAGTAATTCTCATTGCTATTCTCCTGAGAGTTCTTGCAGACAAGGTCAGCTAATCCAACGGAATTCTGATACATTGCAGCCATCTATATGCGGTGCAGCAGGCCAGAATATTGGAGAACAGTATCAGACTATCTTGGATGCTAATATGAACTCAGACACTGTTAAGAATGTACAGATTCAGAGCAAATCTGTCGGCAAGCAGGGTCTCCTTAGACAGGCAACATTGCTGGATGCAGGTGGAACTGCTGCAAAGGATTGTCAAATGCAGGCAGGCACCAGAAATCTAGACTCCACCAAGAAGGAAGGGAGTAGTGCATTGCAATTTTATGGTACCAAACCCCTTTTGGCTCCTGTAAAGGGGGGAAGAGAACAAAATTCAACTATTTCTAGGGTTTCAGGCAATGTTCCTGAGACATCTGTACCGAAAAACCACAGAATTCTCAAAGGAAAATGTGTAAAACATTCTGAAGACAGATTCAGAGTTGAGATTGGATACAACACAGAGCTCATTGAGATATTTAGAAGCTTACCAAGCAAAAAATATGGTAAGTATAGCTCTTATTGTTAAACTCACTGTGTTTTTAGAGACCTTTCTAATTGGGATTATGCTAAATATTGTAAATCGTGCAGAAATAGCTTTATTTTTAGGTTTTACCTTTTTTAAAAAAAAAAATCAAGTTTTTACCTTGATTTTGGCCGTGGTGGTGCAGTGGTTAGAATGCAGTATTGCAGGCTAATTGTGCCGACTGCCAGCAGTTCAATCCTGACTGGCTGAAGGTTGACTCAGCCTTCCATCCTTACAAGATCAGTAAAATGAGGACCCAGATTATTGGGGGCATTATGCTGACTCTGTAAACCGCTTAGAGAGGGCTATAAAGCACTGTGAAGTGGTATATAAGTCTAAATGCTATTGTTATTGCTACCTATGTTGAAAAAGTTCCAAAAATGGTGTGTTGTGGGTGACATCGTTTTAGAACTTATATAACTTTAAAGGCGCAAAAACCAGACTCTACTGTCCTCCTTCCCCAGTGTCCCTCCAGGACGTTCCTCTCAGGGTCTGTTCCTGACATTCTTCTAAATAAAAAATTGAATCTGTTTTTAAATTGTTTAATCTGGGAAGCATGTTGCATTTTTAAGCTTAGTAGGCTATAAAAAAAAGCAGCAGAGTTCATATATACTGTACCTATTTAATTAAATATGTAATTATATCCCTTCTAGATGTATCTTCCTTTCCCACATCCTTGACTTATAACCATAATTGAGCCCAAAATTTCTGTTCTTAAGCAAGGCAGTTGTTAAGTGAGTTTTGCCCCATTTTACAACCTTTCATGTCACAGTTATAAAGTGAATCCCTGAAGTTGTTAAGTTAGTAACACGGTTGTTAAGTGAAACTGGCTTCTCCATTGACTTTGCTTGTCAGAAGGTTTGAAAAAGGGATCACATGATCCAGGGACACTGCAGTCATCATAAATACATGCTAGTTGCCAAGTATCCAAATTTTGATCACGTGACTATAGGTGCTGCAACAGTCTTAAGTGTGAAAAACGGTCATAAGTCATTTTTTTCAGTTGTAACTTGTCACTAAACAAATTGTAAGTCAAGTACAGTTGACAGTACAACCTGTACTGTACTCACAATCGGGTGTAGCACAGTAGCTAAAGAAGAAAAGCAGCTATACAATGGTTGGATAATCATATCTGTGCAATTGTTTTGCTGAGAATATTTACGTGGTCTGTATAGTGGGTAAATGAGAGCACTATACCGCAATGATGAAGAAGCAGTACCCATTAGCTTAAAACGTTGAATGTGATAAACTCTTAAGTTCAGTTCCATGCTAGATTAAAGCAGTAACTGTGAGAGGGACCTTGGAGTCTGAGTAGACAATCAATTAAATATGAGCCAGCAGTATGCGGCAACAGTCAAAAAAGCCAATGCAATCCTAAATTGCATTAACAGAGGGATTCCATCAAGATAGTGTGAGGTACTAATACCACTCTATAAAGCCTTAGTAAGACCACACCTAGAATACTGCATCCAGTTTTGGTCACCACACTATAAAAAAGATGTTGAGACTTTAGAAAGAGTGCAGAGAAGAACAACAAAGATGATTAGGGCGCTGGAGGCTAAAACATATGAAGAATGGTTGCAGGAACTGGGCATGGCTAGTCTAGCAAAGAGAAAGACCAGGGGAGACATGATAGCAGTGATCCAATGTTTGAAGGGCGGTCACAGGAAGGAGGGGGGGGGGAGTCAACCTATTTTCCAAAGCACCTGAAGGCCAGACAAGGAACAATGGATGGAAACTGATCGAGAAGAGAGTCAGCCTAGAAATAAGGAGAAATCTTCTGACAGTGAGAATAATCAACCAATGAAACAGTTTGCCTTCAAATGTTGTGGATGCTTAATCACTGGAAGCTTTCAAGAAGAGACTGGACAGCCATCTGTCAGAAATGGTATAGAGTCTCCTGCTTAAGCAGGGGGTTGGACTAGATGACCTATAAGGTCCTATTCTATTCTACTCTACTCTACTCGTATTTCTGATTCCTTAATGGGATTGATGCCCAACATCTGTGACTCTCCCATTTCAAAATGCCTATTTTATTAGTAATGTCATTGCTATTAGTTTTAATGCACAAACTTTCTATTTATTAATCTAAATGTATATCTATGCACATCTTATTTCTTATTCTTGCTGACTCCTACCTGGGTAGGAAAGCAGAACTGTAGGCTGGATTAAGATAAAAAAAACATCTCAGAAGAAGAGATGGCAAATAACTCCTGTACTGTTGCCAAAAAAAAAAATCGACCTGGACTCATGATGTTTATTTATAATAACCAGGGCTTGAGGCATCTCTAACTTTTTGAAAAGAAAAAGATCTGTACTGTTTACCATTCTTGGTATCTGTAAAAGAAGGAAAAAATTAGAATCATATTTCTGGTGTAATAGGAAACTTTGTTAACAAAGAAATATGGATTGGAGTGCAGAGGCCTGGGGGAAGCCCATCAAGAAGTAGCACTTCGACAGCAAACAGAGCTGGCATAACGATGATTCATTTACATCTCCACTAAGGAGATACTTGTGTATTTCTACTCAAAGTACAGGGGTCTTTTCTAAATGGCACTTCTACTCATAAAATTAGACTGTTCATATGATAATACATGTTGTCATTTTCTAGCGTGTATATCCCCTCTGAAAATAAGGTGTAAGACACTATTATATCTGATATTTTTATGATGAGTGCTATGTGGAATTAAAAAAATATTTTATTCAATTTAACTACAACTAAAGAGTCATATATAATAACATTTAATAAAATAAGATCCCCTATACAAGAGACCTTATTTATCATTACAGTCTTATGCTATGTTTCCCCGAAAATAAGACCAGGTCTTATATTCATTTTTGCTCCAAAAGATTCATTAGGGTTTATTTTCCAGTTAGGTCTTATTTTCGGGGCAATACGGTACTAAATGCGTCCATCTGGCTGACGATCTTAACTGGAGCTTATTTTTGGGGTGCGGCTTATATTACGAGCGTCCTGAAAAATCATGCTAGGGCTTATTTTCTGGTTGAGTCTTATTTTGGGGGAAACACAGTATTTGGTCTTATATATATTTGATATGCCAAAAATGCATGCCAATTGTGAACTCGTGTGTAAAGGACCCTCTGCATTTATTAAAATAATCTCTTTACAGGGATCTCATAAATTATAATAATTAGTCTCTGGCTCTGTGCAACTCTGGTACATGGTTGATCTATATTCCCTGTAAATTCTGTATAAATTAGATAAGTTATCTTGATACAAGGATTTCTTATGCCAGTGGTCTTGTTTTTATTGTTCCTTTGAGTCAGTATTCACTCCTGGCGACTACGTGGACAAGTCTCTGCAGCTTTCTTGCCAGGATTTTATAAGTGGTTTGTCCTTGCCTACTTCCTAGGGCACAGAGGGAGTGACTGACATAAGGTCACCCAGTGGTTTCATGTCTAAGGTGGGACAAGAACTTGCAGTTTTCCAGTATCTAGCCTGGTATCCCCACTAGTACCCCAAACTAACCTTCTTGATATGTTTTAGCCTTTTAAAATATTCTAATGGAATATTCCTGACTTCAAATTATTTTTTAAAACTTGCTTTTATTTCAGATCCAGAAACAAGGATATGGAATTTCGGTCTTGAAGACTATGGTCATCTCAGTAAGTAATTAGTTGGAATTGTGTTTGAAAATCCTCCAGGTTCGGAAGAGTTCAGCAGAGAAATGTCGTTTTGGAAAGCCTACGAGATGATTAATACTATTTGTTTACTTAGTGGTGGAAATAGTTTATATTCATAAATTTATTCAAGGATACATACAAATACTTTTATTCGTAATGGAGTTATATTGAACTGTTCAAAGAAACAGAACCAGTGTTTTGAAAAATGAATAGTTTAAAATGACTTCAACAGTTTTGTTTAACCAGTTGGAAATTTACCAGGCTTGTACAAAAAACAAAAAAACAACCCAAACACAATCCCAGAGATTATAAAGCTTAATGTTTCAAAGTGGCAACTCTGCAATATTGGAGAGTTTCAACTAGCTGTAAAGGTTTATTTTTAAGTGCTATTCAAATCATAAAACAAGGTTGAATTCAGAGGGGAGTAACTGATTGCGATACATTTTCTCAACTTCCTCAGTGGGCAGTGGTGGGCACTGGTAGTAATGTCAGTCCTCTTCTGCTTTTCTTCCACCTTTGAAAGTCTCTCACGTTTCTTTGATTCTTGTCCATTCTTCCTGGGAGTTGGTGGTTTTATTCTGATTATCTGTTTTGTCTTTCTTTTTCTTCTTCTTTGAAATCTGCATTTTATCCCCCAGTGGAAAGAGTAGAGCAATTTCCCTCCGTCTCTTTGACATCCCTGGAAGGAATGGAGAAAATGACTGGGGGTGGAGAGTCGTCTTCTGCTGGTCAAAGTTCTCAGCTGAGATCCCTCTTGCCGACATGTACCAGCTGGCAGAAACCATCAGCAGCCTTCACAGGAAGTTGCGTTCTAATTTCCTGTTCTCGGTTTGAAGTAGATATTGGCTATGCTGCCAGCATCGTGGGAGTGTTCAAGCAAGTGAATTCCAGGATTTATGGTGAGATAGCTGTGATCTGAACTTGAGCAGTGCAGCTGTGGTTACTGTATCTTGATTTAGTCTTGGCTTCCGATACTTAAGAAAGCTGCAAGAATGAATTAAACCATATGAAAATTCTAGTTTAAGTTTGCATTTGTGATACTGTTTTTGAAGTCTGGTTATTTCTCATGGTTTTTGTTTCATTTTACTGCTTTGAAACCCGAAGCCAGATTCTTTACTATGATCCTTGCAGATATGAAGACCAGAAAATGGAATTTCTTACTGGAGGATTACCTAAGACTAAGTAAGAAATGTTCTCTTCTTAGTGTCCACATATTTTTGAAAGATTTATTTTATTTTATTTATTAAAAATACTTATATAACCACCCATCTTATGTACCACAACTCTGGTCAGCTCACAAAATAGCTCACAAAATACACTTCTTAGCATTTGTCTCTAAAATAGAGATAACATAGATGACATTGTAATGAATTTTGTTGGGATTCTCTGATTCTTTAGCTGAGAAAGATTGCTTACAGCTTTCATGTGATAGCACTAGAAGCAATTACTATGATCGTCAGGTTCATTTTTAAAAACTACTTTTTATAGCATAGGAATCCTGTGTAGGAAGATTTTGATCGGAATATTTTGACTAAATTTTATTCTAAAGTCAAAAAGTTTCTGCTTCTCTTCAGCTCAGTTTGAAGTGAAGTGGTGCATCACCTTGAAACATGTCTTGAAAACAATGCAGTTGTCTGTCACTATTGGCACAGTTGCTAATGAGTCTACTGCTTCTTTGTGGGCTGACTGGAAGGACACTATTGCAGAGGTCTTGAGAGATGATCTTCTAGAGCACTCAAGCTGCTGAACTTGATAGAAATATGCCAACTATTGCTTTGATGTGGAAGAGAACCCAACACACTATTCAGGCTTTCCTTGTTTTCTTGAAAATGTTATCTGCCCAATTATTTAGAATTAGTTCAAAGCCAATGCACACATTGCTTTAGATGCTGTGTTTAAGTAAGGAACTGCATGAACATCATCCATTTAAGCAGGCAGTTTTCTTTGTGGCTAGGGATGTAAGTATGGGAAATTGGTTTGATATCTCTTTTGGTTGCTTGAATGCATTGTCTTGGATATATTTCATCCTTTTACTGTGGGTATCTATCTATCTATATCTATCTATATCTATCTATCTATCTATCTATCTATCTATCTATCTATCTATCTATCTATCTATCTATCTATCTATCTATCTATCTATCTCTATCTATCTATCTATCTATCTATCTATCTATCTATCTATCTATCTATCTATCTATCTATCTATCTATCTATCTATCTATCTATCTATCTATCTATCTATCATCTATCTATCTATCTATCTATCTCCCCCCCCATTCTGTCTCTATATTCACATTCTGTCTCTATATGCACATTTAGCTATTACCTAAATTGCTTCATTGTATTAAGATAAAAGATCATTTGGAACAAGAGATAAAGCATCTCCTGAATGAATCACTCCAGCTACTGAGACATTCTAATTTCCTCCTCTTTTGCAAAGCAGTAAAAATAGTGTAATAGCTGCAGTTTGCCGGCATATAATTCCAATGTGTGGCTTTCTGAGCAGCATAACCCTATGTTTCAGCAGAGACAGCCTATTTGTCTTGTTAGTATAGTATAGATCAAAGCAAAAGAAGCATATTTAATGCTTAGCATATGTAACCTACAATTACAAATATAAATCCTTTCTTATATTTTTGTGCTTTTGGAATAAAGGATTTTGTCTGTGTAGTAGGGGATCTAATCAGGCTACTTCGGAGAAATAAGCAGCCTGTAGTTTGCTGTCAGCACTAAAGTTCTTATGATGAACAAAATGAGTACAGATTTGAATTCCTGAACAAATTGTAAGAATTACATTTTATTTTTCAATATCTGTATTTTAGGATTTTCATTTCTTTTTTCAAAAAAGGTTGAGAAATGTTCATTGGTTGTAAGGCCTAATACAGTGCAGCAATATTTTCATTGCTTAAAAGTAAATTGCTAGAATTAGGGCTCAACATAAAATAATGCTTGAATTTTAGTATAAACCCAAATCCTACTATTTTATCTTTCTGGCGAATTGTGTTTCCCTCCTTATTTATAGCTGCCTAGCCGAAGTTAGCAATATTATTCATGAAATAATTTGGGGTGGATTGGAATCCTTCTTTCTTAATTGGGTACGATATACATTTATCGTTCACAAACACACACACACACACATATATCAATTTCTGAGGTGAACAGGCGTGATCTTTGTGCTGATTTTCACTTCATAAATTAACAACCTTTAAGCTCAGGTTAGCTGACCAGAGTTGATATGTAAGATGGGTAACTATATAGACTTTCTAAGTCAATCAATCTGTTCTGTCTATATTCTTTCCAGTGGAACTAGTAAAGAGCCTTCCGGAGCTTCAGCTGAAACCACTACCCAAGCCAATAATAATGGCCTTTGTGACACAGTTTGAGAAATCTCTCTTAAAGTCAGTAGATCCCCTGGAAGCAGACCTTGGAGGAGTGGATCCTAAACTTGTGACAAGCCTCCTGCCATTCCAGAGAGAAGGTGTAAAGTGAGTCAAGTCTGCAGCCCTCTGAGAGAGCACAACCTATGCTGGAAATGTTGACCCCGGCAGATTTATTAGCACCAGCCTTGCCTTTTTTTGTTTTATCACCTACAGTTTTGCTATCTCCAGGGGAGGTCGTTTGCTCCTTGCAGATGACATGGGCTTAGGGAAAACCATCCAGGCAATCTGCATTGCTGCCTATTATCGAAAAGAGTGGCCCTTGCTGGTGGTGGCTCCTTCTTCAGTGAGATATACGTGGGCTGAGGTAAAGTCTTTATTTGCAAAGTTTTGCTTATCAGCAGTGCTTAGCTTCTATATACTAAAAGATGGTGGGATTTTTTTCCCACTAGCTTCAAATCTGACAAAACTCTAGGAAATTGTTATCCTTGAAGGCTGTTCCTTTATTGCTGTTTTGTTTTCATTAATTATTTGGAAAGGGGAGTAATTTTATTTTGGATTTTCGAAATAGATGTTTGAGAAGTAAAGGGAAACTATTTCACCTTTTGGGTACATTTTAAGAGCAGCTTATGGCAGTGGGGCCCCTGACATATCCTTTCAACCCTGATGCAAATTGGGCCATTTCTGTGAAAATATCTGCATTGTAAGGCATCGTTTAAGACAAGAGAATGCGATATTTTAAGGAAACACTTATTTCTAGACTGGTGGGAAAAACAAGAAACGGAGTATCAAAACCAGCTAACCAGCTGAAAAGTAATGCAAGTGTATTATTATTTCTAAATTTTGCTGGTTCAATTCCATATTTATATTTTGGACTAGGCTCAGCTATTTTTTATTTATTTCATTTATTTATAGAAGAAAATTTATATGGTGGTCCAACTCACTCTCAGTGACTCCAGGCAGCTTACAAAGATAAAAAACCCTAATATAAAAAACAGTAAAAAGCAATGACCCCTGTATAATGCAAGGTAAATGCAGTTAACAATTGCATAGCAAATTGTAGACTTAAAACTGAGCTATATAAATTGTATCAAGTATTTCTTTTAATTAGCTATAATCTTTAAGCCAGAGGTCCCCAACCTTTTGGGCACCAGGGACCGGTTCCGTGGAGAGAGGTTTTTCCGTGGACCGGAGGGTGCATGGTTTTGTGTGCTGCCTGCATCCTGCTTGTTTGTGCGGACTGGTTGCTGGCATGCCGCAGCCCGGTACTGATCCATGGACCGGGGGTTGGGGAACCTCGTGCTTTAAGCTATTCAGATGAAAAAAAAATTTTTTTCTTTCCCTTTATCCCCCCCCCCCCTTACTTCTTTAGGCTTTCCATAGATGGCTTCCTTCCCTCAGCCCAGACACCATCAGAGTCATAGCAACAGGCAAAGACCAAGTCTCGGCAAAACCGATTAACATTGTCAGTTTTGACCTTCTCAGCAAGACTGAGAAGCAGCTCAAAACCACCTTCCAAGTTGTGATTGTTGTAAGTAGCCTTCAGCTGGTGACTTAAGTTTGATGGACTGTTACAGACAGAGGTGGGAAACCTGTTCAGCATAATGGGATTAACATGCAGTCGCTTCCTGTGCATAATCTGGATTTAAAACGTGTCCGAGCTAATAGGATAACTCACCTGCAAGCTGATATTTGCATAGGATACAATAATGTTTTATGATAAGATTAGAATTTCTGTGTAATCACCACTTCAGGGAATGTAGTTGAACAATCATGACAAACGGCGTAAATTTATTGCTGAAAAAAATAACTGTAAACAATTCTTTTTGTATCTTTAGAAATACAAAAAATTATGTCTAGTCTATTGTAGATAAAGGGTGACCATGAACTGGATTCTTGTATTGTTGATCTTGCATGTTAAAAGTGTGTCCTGATCCTCACAAAAGGTGCACAGGAATTATTCTGTCTTACAATCAAATCATGACTTCTTAGAAACTGGCTGCCTTCCTAGTCACTACCTTCATGTTAATACAGAATAAATATAGGTAGTCCTCAGTTAACAATGGTAGTTGTGACTGGGAACTCCATTGCTAAGCAACATGGTCATAAAATATGACATCACATGACCACACCAACTAATGGCGGTCATTACAGCAGTCCCTGTTGCAGTCATTATTCTTGTCCAGTTTATTAGGCACAACATTACATGATCACTGTTTGCAACTTCCTGTTGGCCTCCCCATTTTTCTCTGCTTGTTGGAAGCCACCAGTGAAAGTCATAAATAGTGATCACATGATCACAGAACACTGTGACCATCATAATTGCAGGATGGTTGCCATGCGCCCGAATCATGATCATGTGACTGCAGGGACGCTGCAACGGCTGCAACTTTGAGGACTGGGCATCTCCCCATTCAGCACTAATAACATCGAACAGTCACGGAGTGAACGGTTGCTAACCAAGGACTACCTGTAATTAGGGCAGTGTATGAATCTCATATAAATAGATACGGTTCTTGCTGACTATCTTGCAGAGTTCTAAGTTTGTATTTCACATGAAATAGCCCCCATGGAGTGTTCTGCTTTGCCTTTTCTGTCTTCAATCCCCCCTCTGCTGGTGACTGATATTAGCATAATCTTATCACTGATCAAGCTGGAGAAAGCATCATCTTAGAGTTGAAGGGGGGTCTATTATCCTTTCTCTGCATGGCTGCTTACTTGCCGAAATGCCGACAAGATGAGTACACTTCCAGAGACATTTCCAATTTCCTCCTTTCCTGAAGCTCCGTCTCCTAACAGCACTCAAGAGAGAGTTCATTACTGAAAGGGAGCTTTCAAATGGTAGGTTATTATCTACCTGGTGAGCTTTTAACAGCAAACCAGTTGGTTCCTAATTAGATTTCCTCCTTTCTGATATTTCTCATTAACCCCTTCATTTGGAAAGATTGGCATAGTAGCGGACTGACAGTTATCTACATATAAGATGGGATCTTGTGATAACAAAAGAATAGGAATAGTTTAGAAGGGTCTTTCTTCCACTTCTCTTGTTATGTCTGGCTGCAGTTGTTGATTGGAAAACATAGACTTTGGTGATTGTTATCAATAATTTACATTTCCAATAAATTACCTTGTGTTGTGTTGGTTTTTCATTCCGCATATTGCTGTGCCCATTGAGATTGGTTTATTTCTGGGCTCAAAACACACAGCGCATAAAATACATCAGAGCTTTTTTATTCAGAACCAGGCCCGAAAGCTGTTTTCCTACTGTTCAAAATTTATTGTGTTTCCATTTCTCCAATTTCAGGATGAATCCCATTTTCTTAAGAACGGTAAAACGGCTCGATGTCGGGCTGCAATGCCTCTCTTGAAAGTGAGTATACGAATTTTGAATGTAGACACTGTTAGGCCCTATGTGTTCAAAAAGCCTGGTGTGTGTGTTGATTAAAAACTTACGAGAAAGTTATAGATATTAAGGAGCAACATTACAGAGATAGGCAGCTCAAGAGTTAGAGTTTAAACATCTCCCTGAAGAATATACTGAAATGGCCTTGACTCTTAAAGCCTTATGTCATCATATTTCTCACTGTGAAGTAATGTAAATAGGACACCAGATTTCTTTTTTCCTTTGTATTCACAGATGCTCATTATGATTCTTTGGCTCAAAAGAAAAGAATCAAAGGTTATTTCTTGTGGGCAAACAATAATAGGTATAAGCTCCAGTTTTTATATTGTGATTAACACAACAGCATATGTTTTTGCCAGAAGTATCCAATATTGAAATGTTTTAGGTAGATGATGTAGTGGTATACTGTATGAGAGTGACTTTGGCAGACAGAAGGAAGACCCACAGACCACAGTCTGATAAAAGAAATCTGAGTCTGAAGGAGAAGTGGGGATGGAGAAATCCCATTGCCAGTGAAAATAAAACTAGAGTTAGGGTTAGGTTTAGATTTCCTTGGATAAGGGCTGAAACCTGACATCAGGGACACATTTGAAGAGGTTCTCTAAGAAAAGTTTACTTCTATGAATGTAAACCATCCCTGACTCCAAGAAAACCTAACCCTGTCCCTAACACTAATCTTAGCCCTAAATCCTGTTTAATTTTCACTGCCAATGGGATTTTCCCATGCATTTTACTATGTTCCACAAATAAGGCCAAATGAAAATGTCTCATCCTCCCAGATGTCAGTTTTCAGCCCTGACTCGAAGGAAATCTAATCCTAACCCTAACCATACCGTCACCCAAGCCTAACCCTTGTTTAATTTCCACTGCTAATGGGATTTTGCCAGGCATTTTACTGGGATCACAAATAAGTCCCAAAGAAAAGCTGTCACTCTCGCTTTCCTTTGGGAACCTCTGCGAATCTAACCCTGATGGCAGTTTTCAGTACTGACTCCAAGGAAGTGTAATCCTAACCCTAATACTAGCTTTAATTTTAAATAGTAATGGGATTTTCCAATTTTATTGTGGTTGACTGATAAGTCCAAAGGAAAATGTGTCCCATTTGCCTTAGTTAAGAACATCTACAAATCTATCACTGACTTATGATTTTAGCTGTGATGCTAAGGAGACCTAACCCTAACTCTAACCCTAACCCTAGTTTATTTTTGCTTGGGAATGGGATTTTCACATGTATTTTACTGTGGTTCACAAATTAGTCCGAACGACTACGTATCATATCTGGTTTCCTTATAGATTCTATCCACACATCAGTTTTGAGCCCTGATTCTAAGGAGACCTAACCCTAACCCTACTTTCATTTTCTTTGGTAAAGTGATTTTCCCATGTATTTTAGTGTGGTCCATAAAAAGGTCCGAACAGAAAACTGTCACTTCCACTTTCCTTAGAGAGCCTCTAAGAATCTACCCCTATCATAAGCTTTCAGTCCTAACTCCAAGGAGAGCTAACCATAGCTCATTTCTTAGCTGCAGAGGCCTTCCGGAAAGGCCTCTGATGGCAAAGTGCAGGCCCGAGCTCCATTCTCAGCTGCAGAACGAAGCTGCTCCTTCGGCTGCAGAAGAAGTGGGCTGGCGAGGCAAGTGTTGATCCATGGGAAGTCTGGCTGCAATGATAACTCCACCCCCCCACACCCACATCCTACCTTGCACCTCGCCCCAAAACTAGGGTTTATTTTGGGGGGTAGGGCTTATATTAGGCCCACCTCCAAAAATCAAGCTAGGGATTATTTTCGGGGTAGATCTTACTTTTGGGGAAACACGTTATGTTACTGTGGTCCATAAAAAAGTACAGTAAAATACATGGGAAAATCCTATATCCAGTAAAATTCAAATTAAGGTTAGTGCTAGGGTTAGGCTTCCTTGAAGTCACTGCTGAAAACTGATGCCAGGATTAGATTTGCATTGGGTCTCTAAGGAAGATGAATGTGACAGCTTTTCCTTTGGATTTATTTGTGAATGACAATGTATGGGGAGATCCTACTCCCTGTTAAAATGTTTGGCATGTCTGTGAATCAGAATGTTGTTTGTTTGTAATAACCATATTTCCAGCCAAAATAAAAGGTCATGTGTAAGTCATGTGGTTTGCTCAGTACCCATTTTTAGTACTTGTTGCTTGTCCTGGAATTAATCCCAGACAAGTACCAAGGTACCATGTATACACTTACTTTGAAAAATCTCATTTATATTAAAAGAAAAAAAGATTTAATTCTCAAGTACTGAGATATGGTAAGCAGTTTCAGATACTGAAGAATTCCTGGACAGACAGTCGGTCACTGAGTAGTGTTTTCAAACAAAATTAACCTGAAAAATAATGATCCATCTGTACTGGTTATCTTAGTCACTAACAAAGTTAGCCCATCTTATATGGATTTTGAAGCTAAGGTGGGTTGGATTTGGCTATTTGCCTGGGAGGCTACTCAGAGCTTGTAGCCTAGATTGAAATGTTTTTTGACTTCCCGTGAGGCCTTGGCAAGCAACCTTTGTATAGCTGTCAAGAAAATGGCATATTTGTGTTTACGTAGTCACCAGAAATTGAATTTGACAAGAGAGGATCTTTATATTTCCTTCTTTATTTTCTATAAATATTGATATATTAGTATTCACTATGTTATTATTCACCAATTAAAATGAAAACACCAAGAGTTCTAGTTCCTCTTCTAGGACTATTTAATATGGGTATCAAAAGTAAAAAGTGAAAATGATGACATGTAATCAAAACTTGATTAAAAAGGCAGGGTTGAAGTTTCAAGTTGAAACTGTTGAAGAGCAGATCTGAAAATTGCATTGGGGAAAGGAAAATTGGCACCATTGTAATATTAAAAGCTTATCTTAACTGCAGTATCAGTTACACTTTAATAGCTTCTTAAGATAAAGTGGTGTTTTTTACCATCCATTTTAAATATAATTTGCTAAGGAAAGGACTTTAGAGCAGTGATATATAGACACTTCAAACAGGCCCATGTATAAAACATAGGCCCAAAGTCTAAAATTCCATAAGTTTCAAAAGCAATTATGAACAGAAATATTCTTGGTATATCCACTGTAGAATTCTCAATCATCCATGATAAAGTATTGATGCTCCCTTGCTAAAGTTTTAGGCAGCTATATGAAAGTTATGAATGTATAATATAGTCTCCTGAGTTGGTTTCATATCCCAAATTGGAATATGAATCAAAAACAGTTAGAATTGGACAGGATCCAAATTGAATAAAATAAATAAATGCACCCTCATCATTGAAAATACAACTTGCACAGTTTGGGGTTGGCAACAGCCCAAATGCTCTAAAGTGCACATCTAGGCCATGCATGGATTATCTACTACTTTTCCATCTCTAGAACATTTACTATCAAAAGTAACTATGTAGCTTCCAGATCATCTAGATTCAGAGTTTATCTCCTTCACTTTTGTATCCTATTTTGTTTTATTTATTTCAAGACTTATAGTATATGTCCTCCCAATTCACAAAAATACAGCTCTTGGTAGCATACAACAATAAAAACAAATTATCTTAACCCAACAACAAAAGCAAAACATACTGGGGGAGGGAGCAATATACACCATGATATGATATCATTCATCATCATCATTTTTAATGGCAGTTTACAATAGGATATCCAATATAATTCTTTTTTATTTATATTCAACCTTTCTATAACTGATTTTTCCTGTAGTGTGTTAAAGTTGCTTTGTTATGTAGAAGAATTGACTGATTGCCTTTTGTTCATAATTTAAATTAATCTCGACAAATACACCTACTCAGGATTCTTCTCTAGATACAATGATCCTTCTTGGATGCAACCTGTTTAATGGCATATCTAAAGCCAATATATTGACTTCCTCCTTTGTTCCTAAGACAAAGTACAAAACAGACCAGTGGAATATAGGATTCTGTTGCCTTGGTACACAGAGGTGGTAGAAGTTCTGAAATTCTTACTCTATAATCATTTATCACTGAGCTATAATCATGTGGGTTGAATTACCTAAACAATTGTGATGAATATGAGCGTGAGTTTAATGAATTGCAAGTCTCAAAATTTTCAATGGCAAACAATTAATGAAATTTGTATGAAGATGCATATTAATAAAACATTAGTTTTATTTTTAATGCTGTAATGCCATATTGTGCAACTTTCCAGTGTATAATGACTAACATTCGTCCACTGAAATACAGGAAACAACGTTAATGGCAGTGGCTTTGGAAAATATAAACCCTGCGCGCTATGCAACTATAGAAACAGTGTTATGGCTTCAGAAAGTGTGTTTGCAGCTTTGGTTTACCTCTGAAAGTAAGAGCTAGCATGAATATGATTTTTTTTTCTGTGTGGGCTTCAAGAAGAATTATTTTTTACTAGTCTGGTAACCTGAGAACTTAATGCTCAGTTTTATCTATCAGAATACCACTCGTTTTATTGGATAATTGGGACTTTACTATTTTTAAGGGCAGATTTTGTCAGAATTTTTTTTAGCCAATGTATTCATAAATCTGCTCTTCATGGCTTTCTTTTTCTCTTACCTACAGTTAAGTGCTTACTCTTATATACTTTTATATACTCTCAATACTCTTTATTCTGTTTAAAGTTGGAATATACGAGGGCAATTTGGAAATAAACCTCTGTTTGGTTATCAGTGACAAACACTTGTAGATACAGAACTTTTATTATACACATTAGAAAACTACAACATTACATTGTGTAAGGACCCACCTCAGCTAACCACCCAAGAAAGCAGAACTCTTGAAAAAGGCATTGACTCAAAAGGAAACTTTTATTAGGGGTTAGTGACAGTAGGGAAGTCAAGGCCAGATCTGGGAAAAATCCCACTTAAATGGTATAGTTAAACTAGCAATATTCCTCCTTCCACCAAAGTCATAATGTCCATTTGAAATCCAGCAAATCCACAGTTGGCCCACATCTCAAGGTCGTCTCCAGTTTCGTTTCTCTGTAACCGTCTCCCTGATAAGGGAGACACATTCCTTTCTCAAGTGGATAGAGGCAGGAGAAGAAAAGTAGAAAGCGAAAGTTATCCCAAGCGAAAACAAATATCCCCTCTCCCCCCAGCAAAATGGCAGGCCCCAAAAGGAAAGCACAAGAGTAAATATACAAGGAAGACAATAAGGATTTGGGACCTGACACATTACTTTTCGACATAATCGCCATTTAAATTGAGGCACTTGTCATAACGTCTTACAGAGTTTGAAATTCCTTCTGCAAAAAAATCTCCCACCTGGGAATGAAGCCACCCTATAACAGCATTGCGAAATGCATTGTCATCGTCAAAGCGGTGCGATGCAAGCCATTGTTTCGTGTGCCTGAAGAGGTGGTAGTCGCTCGGCACCAAATCTGGGGTATGGGGGGGGGGAAATGATCAAAAACATCCCAACGGAACTGCTTCAGAAATTCTTGGGTGCATCTAGTGGTGTGCAGGCGAGCATTATCGTGAACCAACACCACACCGGAAGTCAGCATGCCCCGACGCTTGCACGTATCGGGAACCAACAGACTTCACAGACCTTTTTGTCAATTTCCTGCATGAGTTCATCGCTGAGTACAGATGGGCAGCCACTTCTTGCCTCATCGTGCACGTCAGTTTGTCCATCTTTAAATATGCGATACCATTGACGTATGACACCTTCACTCATCACATTAGGTCCGTAAACATTACACAGTTTGTGATGAATTGCAGCTGCCGAAAGTTTTTTCGCACACAATAATCATATTACTGCACGCATTTCACATTTGGCGGGATTTTCTATGGCAGGGTTCATTTTCAATTGATCTAGCAGACGAGTCACTGTCAACTGCAACAAAACCTTCTCCTTCCACTCCTCACTGCCTACTGAACTATTGTGCGTGGCGCCATTGGATGGGCATTGCTATCCCTGTCTATTTCTCGCACATGCTCAGACTGAGGTTTATTTCCGAATTGCCCTCATATGTTGCTGTCGAAAATCAAACTAGCTATTTTTGCATCTGTTCAGTTTCAGGTTGAATTTGGATGCCTTATAGCAGTGGTGGCGAACCTATGGCATGGGTGCCAGAGGGGGCACTCAGAGCCCTCTCTGTGGGCACTTGCACCGTCGCCCCAGTCCTAGGCCTTCAGCTGGGTTTTATAAAACCTTTTCGCTTTAGGCCTCCACTGCGGTGTGCAAAAAAAAAAAAAAGGTCAATCAGTCAATTTCAACTTCTCGCGGGAAAAAAAAAAGATCTTGCAAAGTTGGAATTGATTGATTGAACTTTTTAGTCCCACCCTGTCTGCCGTTACCACCGCAGCCATGCCCACCCAATGGGCCACGGGCCACGCCCACCCAATGGGCCACGCCCACCCAATGGGCCACACCCACCCCACATGGGCCACACCCACCCGGCACTCGACGGTGCATAAGTGGGTTTTGGGTTGCAGTTTGGGCACTCAGTCTCTAAAAGGTTCGCCATCATTGCCTTATAGTGATGATGAGACACAATAATAGATTTTGGATTCTAACTTTAGGCTTATTTCAAAGTTAACACTGTAGATTTGTATCCTCTTTTATGACAGAAATGAAAACCAGATTCAGTCTCCCAGTGAGTCTGTTCTGTTAAAAAGAGTTTCTGTATTAAAATCATTATCAGCTATTTCCATTTGTTGATTAGAACACCCTTGACTTTAAATGCCAAGCAGCTGATTAAGGCAGGAGAGGTTGGCATCTGGAGGATGGTTGTAACTGTATCTCCAGTACAATATGGATTTTAATAATCACCATGGTGCAAAGCACAGCAAATAGCATAGCAACCACAGGCTATGGAAATCTTTTTAAAAACCCAGTAAATCACTGCTTAGAAATAGGGCACTTTTGCATAATCAGTGGTTTTACTTTTTAAAATGTTCTTTGTATGCTCTTCATTTAGCCCTTTCATTCTCTTTATGCAAACTCTTACCCCTGGTATTATAGCCAACCTATTTGCAAAACAGGTTCAAAAACAAAGATTCTATCCATTTCCTATATTCAATTTTTGCTGTCCCTTTATGTAGCTTGAAATTTTCCTTCAGTTCTTCTTTCAGTGCAATATATGCCATCACTTGCTGGCAGTGGCTGCCTTATTTCATTATAAATGAGATAAACAATGAGGAACTTTATAAGTGCTTTGGACTTCAGTTACCAGCATTTGTGATTAGCCTGGCTACAGGAGAGAGTTATAAAGAAGATATCAGAAAGTCACCATGTTGTTTCCCCCTCCATAAGACAAGTAGATCAGTCTTTTTGTGTATAGGTAGTTCTTGTGTAGTGACTATAATTAGGACTAGCAGCTCTGTCATTAAGGAAACCCGTCGCTAGGTGGAAAATCACATGACCATAGGTGTGTTTTCCTTTTCTCTACTCCCCAGCCTTTGGAATGCTCATCCCAGCACTGGGGTAATTAGCAATTCTATTTACATTCATGGGAGAGGAAGGGATTATAAGAGAGTAAACAGACTCATAGTGGGGAATATACATAGACAGCAATGCAGTCACAGCGGCAGCCTAGAGCACACTACAATAGCTGAGGTACTCCCCATGTGTGTGCTTACTTTTTTGTAAACCCTTCCTCTTCACTCTGCAAAGAGAGGGAGGAAGGAGAAAACAGAACACACATACTGGCTGTAATGGTAAGCACATGATTGAGGCATGTGAAGATCATGTAAATTGTAAATTTATTTTTTCAGCACCACCATGACTTTGAATGATTATTGAACAAGGCAGTCAGTAAGCGAGGGCTACCTGTACACTGAAATAACAATATTCAAAAAGGAAGGAAGACCATTTCCATTTTCTTGGATACGCTTCCTGTTGATCTGATTAGTGCCCCCTTTCATCAGAAACATTTCAAAGGGAAGCTCCTACATGAAATGGATGGACTAAGAATAACACTAATCAGTTGGGGTTCTCTTTATTTAACTGGAATCAAGCATCAGCAAACCAGAAAAAAAAATGTTGTCAGGTACTCTGTTTTACTAATAAAGGAGAATATTTGTAGCTCAGGGTTGATATGAGGGATCCTTGGTGCTTTCTGAGCTTGCTTGTTTTCTTACAGACATTTCGTTACCCAAACTAGGTAACATCATCAGTGCTAGGATCCAGATTGTTGGGGGCAATATGCTGACTCTAAACCGCTTAGAGAGGGCTGTAAGGCACTGTGAAGTGGTATATAAGTCTAAGCGCTATTGTTATTGCTATTGCTAGTCTCTCTGTTTTGATTGCTGTCTAGCATGTTATTTGAATGTTCAAAGTATGATGCTACAAATAGACTTAAATTGCTTCCATATCTGAGTAGGAGTGCCTTGCCCATGGTCACCTATTGAGTTGCCAGGAGAGCTGAGATTAAAGCAAGTTGGCACCTAGGTCCACCATTTCTGACCAAGGAGGATTTTCCCCTTCTCATTGCTTGGTATAATTCACTTTTGTGACTTTGTTCCCATGCAGGCTGCCAAAAGAGTAATCTTATTATCAGGAACCCCTGCCATGTCACGTCCCGCAGAGCTGTACACACAGATTGCAGTGGTCCAACCAGCCTTCTTCCCTCGGTTCCATGCCTTTGGGGCCCGCTACTGTGATGCTAAACAGGTAATCTAGGTATACTTGTAGGTCTGCCAGAAAAAGGCTATTCTGAAATAATAATCTTCCATGCTGAAATGCTCTATATAGATTTAACAAATTTGGTTTGCAGATTCTTTTCTGTAGAGAGAATCACTTTTTACAGCACCAACTGGCTGTAGAATGCATGCACCTGTATTTTTTTTAAAAATGAAGCCCTTAATGAAAATGAAATTCAGTACTTCTTGAGCAAATGATAAAAGCTGAGAAGCTTTAGGAGAATCTGATCTTCTGTTGCCATGGTCGTACATCTTGTATGTGGACTTTATTGTTAAATTTTTTATCCAGAATCTTCCTTTTATCCAGAATGACTCTTTAATAACATCCCTAAAGAATACACGATTTTGTTTTGTAAAATGCCACAGGTTTTTCCCCAAATTCTTTGACCATTCATATAAATATTCATTTCTTTACCCTACAGAATGGTTTCATTCCAAAATTAACTGTAACGACTTCCCATGTAATTTATAGACATGTAGGCATGGTTCACAGAATTATTAGCTAGGATTTTCTAGTTATTGTTTGTTGATCAAATGTATCAGCCTTGTTTATACATAATGTGATTTGTTTGATAGGTTACCTCTGTGTGTAACCCACAGCATGGAATGAGCAAAGTAGAAAAGGCATGTACTCTAGCCAGGCCTCTCATCTTTCTGAAATAGGACCAAAAATTAAGAAGAACGTACTATGGGTGCTCAGTGCAGATACTTTGCTCCCCTAGTTTCCTGCAACACCAGAATTTATTGATTTAACCCTCTTTCTCCAAATATCAGGCATGGAAATGTTTGTGATTATATTAGCTTATATTAACAAAAAGATATGTGAATAGCATACCCTGAATAGATGAGGGTATATTGCTATTGAGGTTTTGGTTAAATTTCAAGCACCAGTTATAAAGGGTAGTGTTTTCAGGATATCGGGATCTAAACATTATGTCAGCATTCATAGATAGTCATAGAAGAGAGCCAGTTTAGTGTAGTGGTGAAGGTGCTGGCCTAGACACCTAGAGACTAAGAGTTCTCGACCTGCTTTCTGCATGAAAACCAGCTGGATGACTTCGGGCCAGTCATTCTCTCAGCCCAACTCACCTCACAGGATTATTGATGTAGAGAAAATAGGAAGCAGGAGTATTAGGTATGCTTCACACCTTCAGTTATATATTAAAAATACAGCAATAGCAATAGCACTTAGACTTATATACCGGTTCACAGTGCTTTGCAGCCCTCTCTAAGAAGTTTACAGAGTCAGCCTATTGCCCCCAATAATCCGAGTCCTCATTTTTCTGATCTTGGAAGGATGGAAGGCTGAGTCAACCTTGAGCCGGTGAGACTCGAACTGCTGAACTGCCGGCAGAATTAGTCGGCAGTCGGCAGAATTAGCCTGCAATAGTGCATTCTAACCACTGCACCACCACAGCTCTTATAAATAATATAATAATAACAATAATTTGGTCTAATGGTTAAAGCACCAGGGTAGAAACCAAAAGACTAGGACTTCTAGTTCTGACTTAGGCATGAAACTGACTGGCTGACTTTGGACCAATCACACTCTCTCAGCCCCCACCCCCACCCCACAGGATTATTGTGAAGAAAACAGGATGACGAAGGAGTATTCAGTATGTTCACCTTTCTTATTGATAAAAATAAGAAAGGCGGAATAAAAATTTAATAAATAAGCAAACAAACAAAATCCATGCTTCCCAGAATGGGCCCGTCATTAGTTAGTGTGAGATGTGAGTGGAAAAGGCACTTCTAGAATAGAAAAAACATGCCAGATCCCCCAACCTGGGCATCTTCCAGATGTGTGGCTTTCAACTTCCAAACAGATTTTTTTTTTATGACAATTTCAAAAGTTCAAAGATATACTTCTGCAGGGCTCTCCAATTGGGAAAGACTGTAGAAGCCCTGATAAATTGATTGTGGGGCTTTTGGGGTTGTTGTTTTTTTGGTGGACATCAGGGTTATTTTTCCACCATTGTTTCTTTCCTGTCTCTCTCCATCTGTCTTCTGCCTGCTGCCCCAAGTGTTCAAGTTACTGATGTGGGAAGTAGGTAAGAGAAAACTGTTGGGTGCCAGAACATCATAAAACCCTCCCTTCTATCTTTCAATATCTTCCCATTGTATTCTTGCAGTAGGCGGATGCAAGGCGGATGCAATTTTGCTGTATAATAATGCTGCACCAACATGACTACAGGTGCTTAAAAATCATTGCTATAATAATAAAAAAAGAGATACTCTTACTATCAATCTCCTTATTTGGTTTAGCAAAAATTTTCCAACCTAAATAACATTTATTTTATAAAAATCTATTTAAAAGGAATTGATTTAGCTTCAGGGCAGAAAGCCACAAAATCAGTGGCAAAAGCAATAAGCAAAATGCAGAATTATTTTATTGGTTTATAATCCAGCTCCTTGGTAAGTAGCATCAGCAAAAGAACCATCACCTGTTTTTATTTATGAGCCAAAGCTTGCAAAAGTAGGTGCTTTGGAGTCGTTTTTCATAACTGTCAGAAATAACGGTTTCCTCGTTCAAATATGAAATGGTACACCTAGAGAAGCTCTGATAGTTTCAAAAGGGTCAGCAGCTTTTGGTTAAAAAAAAAAAAGTAGGAACACAAAGCAGAAAGAAAGCACTCTGTGACAGGGATGGCCAAGTTTGTGCTTGTGGAATCTTTACTAGCACCCAATTCTACCACCCATCATCAAATGTAACGTAACAGCTTCAATGAGAACACTGGGTACCTTCAAGCTGATGCTTAGAAATTTGTGACTGTATCTAATCCTAGTTTTACATAAAAACTGTTCCTCCTTTATTGTCTTCAGCTATTTGTTTTAAGTAAGAAGCTTTTTTGTTGCTAGTTCTAAAGAGCTAGTAATCTCATTGCACTTATCCAGAGATTTATTTGAATTAGACTTGCCAACAGGACTACAAAGAGACTGATATCTTTAGAGTGTCATAAAGGACAAATGAGTACTGAAGATCTCCTTACAATTAAAATGCAAGTCCTTACAATTGGGAATAATTTAATCATTTTTATTAAAAGTTTTAAACCAGAAGATAAAAACTAATATAAAGAAGATAAAAGCAAAAAAAAAATACAAGAAAAGAAGAAAAGTTGAAGAAAAAGAAGAAAGAAAAAAGTATAAAGAAGTGGCTTCTGGTATTTTTTACAGCAGTTATAAGTACAAATATATTTTGATCTTTCTCTAAAGTTACATCATATTGCTCTTCTTCTTATAATCTACCCATTCCAATAATCAAACCCATAAATCAAAAGTTCATTTTTTTTTTCATTTTTATGCAAAGGTTCCATAAGAGGCTGAAATGGGTGTTTTAAAATGTTTATTGTGCTGATGTGAGTTGCTTTGCATTGCAACTCACATTAATGTCCTGTTTGAATTTCAGCGGCCTTGGGGATGGGATTATTCTGGATCTTCCAACCTTAAGGAACTGAAACTCCTGTTAGAAGAAACTATCATGATCCGTCGCCTGAAATCTGATGTGCTTTCTCAGCTTCCTGCAAAGCAACGCAAAATGGTAGTGGTAACTCCTGAAGGCATTAATACAAGAACCAAGGCTGAGTTGGCAGCGGCTGCAAAGGAAATAGCAAAGGGTTTTAAAAGTGTAAGTTGAATATATTGGTCTAGATTAGTCAAAAGCACCTGGGTAGGGAGGATGGCACTTAAGAAACTTAAATAATGAAATGTTGCAAGTCTCCATGTTCTTGGTCACTGCTACTTTAGAATAAAAGAAAATGAGTTTCATAAATAGTCAAAGAAGAATTTCTTTTCCTATTAGAGTTATTTAATGTTCCTAGGACTTCTTTGGTGCTTTAATCAAAGCCTGGTGATTTCTAAAAAGTTTTGAGTTGCAAAACTGATAAATAATACATAGATGATGTGAAATCCACCGATATTCATTTTGTTGAAACTATGATAAATTATAGAACTGTGGCTGTAGAAATATGCTACGTGATAAATTTGTTTCAAATAATGTATACATTTTGATACATTATACATGTATCATTAGCCATGAGAAATATACTTTATATACATTATATATATATAAGTTATATATTAGCCATGAGATAGATATTAGCCATAGGGGAAAAAAGGAAGTTACTAAGGGACTTCCAAACAGATTGCTGTTTCACATTATGGTAGCTTCCCATTCCTAGTGACTAAGAAATTAGTCTCTTCGATAGTGAGATGGGCAGCATATAAATTCAACAAATAAATAAATTGGTGCCAAGCATTTTCAGAATTTGACAGTTGTCAAATTTAGCAAGTACTGCTAGTTTGGGGGCAAGGAATTTGGGCTTATAAATTTCTGAAAACTCTGCCTTTTGTTCTTGGTTTAATGAGACTAGTTTTTAGGGGGATAGGCTGGGGTAGTAATTAATTTGCATCGGGTTGAATATGCAATTCAGAAATTCTAGGATTAAAAAAAATGGTACTTCAAAAAAGTTGTGAATCTTTCTTACCCTTTGAGTTTGCAGGTATCACCAATGAGTTTTTCAAATAACTTTTTCAGAAGCAAGAACAGAAGGATGCACTCATTATCTTCTACAACAAGACTGCAGAAGCCAAAATTCACTGTATCCTGTAAGTTGCTTTTTTGGCTTATAATGCAGCAAATTACTAGATCAATCCTGGCTATAATGGAAAGATGCAAGATAACGCAAGATAAGCTTGATTTGCTGGGATCCTAGAGAAATGTCTGTTAAAAAGACTTAAAAATTATAATGGAAATGTCTGTAGTGAGACAGTCTGATGAATTTTATTAGAGTTGTGCTCAGTGATACGAACACCAATTGTTCCCATTATTTTTACTTAACATTTATTAATCATTTTGATTAGGCAAATTTTTATGTGGAGATTGCTAACAGTAAGATGAACGACCAATCAACTGAAGTAACTGTTTCCTTACCTTAGAAGTGCTCTGCCTTTCTTTGCTTAGCTTATGGCTAATAGGCTTTGAATTCTCCAGGCTGTGAATTTGGGAAATGGCATAAGAAGAGATGTTAGGTGTTACAGGAATCTTTGTAGAAGTCACAATAGAGTAAGATGCAGCACCCAGACCTCTCTTTGTGAAGGAATTTTTCTGTATGTACCCTCAAGAACTGCTAACAGTAAGATGTCACACTGTGTTGGCTTAAATGTCTTGTGGTATTTGTGAAAGGTGAATTCCTCAAGGTATCCTAAAACAGATCTGATTTTCCTGTGTATTCTTTATAGAAATGTGACTAAGTTTTATGTGAAATCCAAAAGCCTTTGCTTAAATTTTGCCATGGCCTGTTCATGACTTCAAGGCCAGCAATCGTATCCACAATATTGTCGTTGCTTCAATGTTTTGGAAGATTGATAGCTATTGGCTAGAGTTAGCTATTGATCAAGCCTTTGGAGACAACATTTAGCTTTAACCATACTCTCAGTTTGACTTTATTCAACATTACCTTTGTGTTGATTGAAGGCAAATAATAGACCTTTAGCTAGTACTTTTGATTTTGTGGTGCCAAAAGCTCTGGTCTAAATTATCTTGTTTCCACGAATCTCAAGTGCATGCAAAAACAATACTATTTATGTTTATTGAGCTTTCTCTCTCTCTAATTGCAGAGAATATATCCTAGATTTATTGGAAAGTGGAAGACAGAAATTTCTGGTATTTGCTCATCACAAACTAATCTTGGATGCAATCAGTGAGGAACTGGAAAAAAAGGTACAGTTGATGCTACGTAACTCCATAGTCAGGTCATGACTTGAAGGTGGATATCCCTGATCCTAGTTCAATTCTTTAGCTAATCATTGTTTTTCCTGAGACCTGAAAAGGATTTCTTCCTACTTTACCCTGACAACAAACCTATGAGGCAGGCTGTAATTGAATATAAGGAAAACAGAGGATCCTATACTAAAGCTCCACTGGTGAGCTCTCCTTTGCTGGATATTTTCAAGTAAAGGCTGGATAGACATTTGCCAGGAATATTTTAATTTGGATTCCTGCACTAAGCAGGAGGTTGGACTCACTAGTCTAAATAATCTACTTTACACAAGTATTCTTCACATTTTAATTCTGCTGATGTAACTGAGTCTGATAGTTTGTAGTTATTTTGATTGCTAGGTGATATAATGACTGAAAATGAGCATATATAGATTTTGCCTAATATTTGACTATGGGGCCACCTAGAAGCTCTCTTTCCTTGAGTCTAAACAATTTGGGACACAAATGGAATTTATCTAAGCACAAGTGTAGCAATGTGACTTGTAATCTCTTGGTTCTAAAAAGCTCAACTTGACATAGTGAGAGCAAATCTTTCCATTTTCGGACAGGAACTAAGAAAGAAGCAAACCCTGATGATAAGTTAGTCTTTGTTTCTTCACCTTCTCTTTCAGAATGTAGGCTTCATTCGTATTGATGGTTCCACTCCCTCAGCTGAACGTCAGTCCCTCAGTCAAGAATTCCAGTTCTCTGAGAAGCTGTCTGTGGCTGTCCTCTCCTTGACTGCAGCTAATATGGGGCTTACCCTCTCCTCTGCTGACTTAGTTGTATTTACTGAACTGTTCTGGAACCCTGGGGTAAGAAGACTTTGCCCAATACTGCTTCTGCTAAAATAAGTTATCCATCTATCCAATAAATTTACATTGTCCCCCAACTCGTAAACATGACTGTGTGCAGCTAACAATTTAAAAAAACAAGGTAGAACAGCCCAAAATTAAAACAATATCATCATTCTGTTTAAAGTAGAAAATATAGGACAATGGTGGCAAACCTATGGCACGCGTGCCAGAGGCGGCACTCAGAGCCCTCTCTGTGGGCACCCATGCCATGCCCCGGAGAAGGTGAGGGACTGGCCCCCGCTGCCCTGGCCCCGCCCACCCAGTCTGCCATGACCACCGCGGCCACACCCACCCGGCACCCGGTGATAAATAAGTGGGTTTTGGGTTGCAGTTTGGGCACTGGGTCTCTAAAAGGTTCGCCATCACTGATATAGGAGAATTGAATTTCACCCAGAGAAGGAAGAATTTGCACAGAAGAAGTAATTTCACTTCACATAATTTTCTACATAAATTAGTAGCTCTAATTCTTTAATGCTGACCTTAGCCTTCTAGCAGAATTGCTTTGTAGCTATGGTCGTTGATGAGTTAGGGGAAAAAGCATCGCCTGCAGGTAAGTATTGTTTGTAGGATTCTTTCGTCCCACTCTCTTTCATGTTAGTGTTTCATGTTTATTTATGTTAGTGTTCTTTTGTCAAAGTTAAAAAGTTAAAACCAGTTTGCTTTATAAGCTTTCTTACTATTAAAAAAAAATCCACTGGAAATAGTGGCAAGCATGCTAAGTCTGCTTCTCTTAGCATAGAGAAGACCAAAAAGCTTCCTTGGAATCTCTTCATGTGACTTAAATGATGAAAAATATGCTGGAAATTAACTTGTTAGTCTTCACTGATAGAAGTTCTTTGCATATGGAAGAAAGAGGGAAGGGATAGGATTAGTATGTTTGTTTGTTTCTTTCTTGCATGCAAAACATCAATTTTCTGAAGTCTGAAGAAGGTTAATGAATCATTCTTTTAATGTAAATGGGTGCAAACCAAATAATCAACTAATCCATGTAAACGTTATTGTAAGAACAGCCACCTACTCTCCGAATCTTGTTCCCTAAAATGGAAACATTAGGAATTTCAGCCAGCAGTTCTCTTATTTTTAAATACATTTTTGTCACCCACTTGGAATGGAAGTATTATATTAAACCAGTAATACCTTGTATCACTGGTTTATTGTATATTATTTATTGGAGTATTGTTTATTGGTTTATTGGCTCATTTAATCACAGCAGTTCTCTTTGTTTTGTCTAATTTATATATTCTACTTTTAAATATTAGGTTTTGATGCAAGCAGAAGATCGGGCACATCGAATTGGACAGACTAATTCTGTGGATATCCATTATTTGGTAGCAAAGGGCACAGCAGATGATTACTTATGGTAGGGAAAAGAAAGTGTTTTTATAGTGCTATAGATTATGATTTACGATCCTGAGAAAATAAAGGGCACTTCATTAGGAGTCTTGAGTTCATTTGTATTTCTATCATAATAAGATGGCACATCAGCACTATTTGCTGATCCTCCTCTTGCTGTCTCTTTTTTCTATATATTCTGACCTCATCAGTATGACAGATAATGATAAAGTACTTGGATTCTAGAAACATGCAATTGCAGGATTTTGCTGCAGAAATTGAAATTGCTTTGATATGGTTGCCCCTAGGAACCAGGTGATCTAGTGGTTAAAGCACCAAGCTAGAAACTGGATAAACCATGAGTTCTAGTCCCACCTTAGGCATGAAAGCCAGCTGGGTGACTTTGGACCAGTCACTCTTTCTCAGCTCAACCCACCTCACAGGTTTGTTGTGGACAAAATAGGAGGAAGGAGTATTAGGTATGTTCACCACCTTGAGTTATTGATAGATAATAATGAAGATGAGTTATAAATAAATACAAAATACTTGTACTCTAATTCTGTAACACTTTGAATAGAGAATTGAAAACCTGAGTGTTGAGCTGGGATGGACTTATTCTTGGCCAAAAATGCTTCGTAACTTTTATTTATTTACTTAAAAGATTTATAGGGCTGTCCATCTTAAGCAACTCTGGGCAGTTCACAATAACTATCTTATACCTCTTCAGCAATTTATATAAATGTCAGAATTGTGAACTGCATTTATGTGCTACTTTTACTTCAAGAACCTGAGGGACATAGATGGAATCCCCATCCAATGTTAATTTCACTGTGAGAGATAGGATAGGTTGAAATTTAGTGATTGCCTCAGATCAGCCAATAGGTTTAATGGCTGAGTGAGGATATTAGGATACTCCTAGTCCCAATCCAGTACTAATGGTTCTATTATATAATCTTCTACAAGAAAGGATGAACACAGTGAGGAAATACATATAGGCTTTAGGACATGGTTCACCAAATACTTTTCATCAGGAATGGAAGTTAAATTGTTTAAGAGTTTTCTTAGTGCTTCCTGAAGTTCTGAGTGGTCCAAAATTGCCATACATGGAAAGAAGTGAGAAACAATCACGGTCTATTTTTCTCATAAACATCTTTCCATGAAATTGTTACCAGAAGAAGAGGAGATAAAATCGCTGCACTGGAAGTAGTGCTGTTGTTCACTCTTTTTCCTTATGGTCATAATAGTAATTGTGAAGCTTGGCTAGAAGACGTATTTATTTAATGCCTGACATCTATTGTTTTATTACAGACAAATTAAATAGTTTTAATAGTTTTCATGGCGTGCATGATTATAATAGCAATTAAATGTTTTAGCTTAATTATAACAGCTGTTTTTAGTATGCAAGCAGTACTGAAAGGCTATCCCATAGTATGTGTTGATAACTGAAGTTACTTTTTTTCCCATAGGCCACTGATTGAAAAGAAGATCAGGGTGTTAGGTGAAGCTGGTTTATCAGAAGCCAAGTTCTCTGAGACAGCAGAAACCACAGATTACTATACCTGCAAGGTAAACTACTGTATGGCAAACAGTGTTTCATAGTTTAATGTAAAGTAGTTTTTCTTAAAATACATAATACTTTGAGCATTAAAAGAGGACGAAAATGGGGATTATAATACATACCAAATGTATTTATGACATTTAGACACAAATGTGACATTTAGACATTTATGACAATCCTTTAGAGCAGGATTGGGGAACCAGAGGTTCTTCCAGAATCCTTCACCCTTACCTGCACTGGCTATGACTGATGGATAAATCCAGAAGGCCACAGTTCCCTATTCTTGCTTTAGAGAAGCAAAATTAATTATGGGAGAAAGAGCAGAGACATGTGGGGGCTGCAATTAAAACAACAACAGTAAAAATTTCTGATGTGACCAAAATGATGTGAAACAATTTTGAAGTAAAGCCTGCTGCAGACACTAACCATTTATGGAGCCTAAAACTGGTGGCTTGCAGATCTGTGGGCACCCAGTGCACTTCAGCCTAATTTCAGAAGACTTCCACAGGCAATAAATCCAAAGCTCTACTAAGCATTATCTCTCTCTTTCCCATAGCCTGAGTGCTTGAGAAGGAGAGAAGAGAAAGGCCAGAAAAGAAAGTGTGCTCCAGAGAAAGAAGGAACGCACTCGTCCACTTTTGCTTATAGCCACACCCACTCATCTCCTGTCTAGAGCAGCTATGTAAAGTTTATGGATTTATTCAAATAAAACTTGTCAGCTTGTATGTGCAATGCCAGTGAATTGATCTTTCCCTAGGAATATACCACAGTTAGAAAGGTAATTACAGGTAGTGCTTGACATATGGCGTAATGGAGCCTGCCCATTATGTTCATATGTCATAAGGCAAAGATTTTACAACTTTATTAAGTGGCTGCAGCAGTCATAAAGTGACAGCGGTGGTAGTTAAGCAAATGCTGCAATAGTTAATCAAACCAATGTTTTGCTATCGGTGCAATTTTGCTGAAAAAATGAATTAAATGCCAATTTTTGGCAAAACCATTATAAAACTTTAAATGATCACCAAGCGACCAGTCTTAAGTTGAGGATTACATGTACCTGCAAGATTACTTATTTTGGCTTATTTTGGGGAAGTTAGTGCCCATATTTAACAATGTCATCTAGTCCAACTCCCTGCTCAAGCAGGAGACCTTATAGCATTTCTATCGTGGCTGTCCAGTCTCTTCTTGAAACCCTCTGGTGATGAAGCATCCACAACTTCTGAAGACAAGTTGTTCCATTGGTTGATTGTTCTGAGAGTTCTCCTTATTTGTAGGTTGAATCTCTCCTTGATCAGTTTCCATCCATTGTTCCTTGTCTAGCCTTCGGGCGCTTTGGAAAATAGGTTGTCCCCTTCATCTCTGTGACAGCCCCTCAGATATTGAAACACTGCTATCATGTCATCCCTGGTCCTTCTCTTCACTAGACTAACCATGCCCAGTTCTTGTAACCATTCTTCATATGCAGTGCTTTTTGACAAACCTGTTCCTTTGCTATGGAGAATTTGACCACTAGTTTCCTGTGCCTCTCTTATTTTGCTTCAGATGGCAGGGAGAAATAAACAAATATATGGTTCAGTTCTCTTTTTAATATCTGAAGGCTTTTTGCATCGCTATGCATTTCCTGTGTTAATTTTCTGAACTTATGTCTTACTGATGAACGGAGCTGTTTTGTTATAAAGAAACAAGTTAACAAGAATTTGACAAAGGCTTTCTCTTTAATTCCACAGGTGGACCCCAAACAACAGACCATGTTGGAACTTTTCCAGAGGACTTTCTCAGAGGATATAGAGGACAGGGATGAAGCCTGCCTTGGGGAGGTAGTGGAGACATGTGAAGATTCTGGGCAGGAAAACCCATTGAACAATAGAGCAGGACATTTTTTCTCAGCAAGCCCATGTAAAAAAAAGCGTACTCAATAATTTCCATGGAGTTACGAATATTATAGAATTATGGTTATTTTTATTAGTTAAAAAGTGTTATTTAAAGAGAAAAAAATCAGTGCCATCAGTGAATTATTTGGTTGTTCAAATAAACTATATTTAAATATGTTCTTGAATTTTGTATTAAGGATAATGATATATTCTTATTTTATATAATAAAACAAATCTCTATTTTACTCAGTCACTTATAGTTCAAAACTCTGCATGCCGGAACATAATGGGACGTGAGTCTCAGGTAACTGTGTTTTCAAATTGAAATTCTAACCTTATCAACTATTGAAAGAAAAAGCTCTAATCATGAATTCCAAAAGTTCCTGGATCATCTATCCAAATATTTACTTTGAAGCAATGTTTTTTTTCTCAGGAGGCTCAACTGGAATATTTTTTTTTGCCAGTGGAAATTGGAATTTGGCCAAAATTTGAATACTACAATTTTTGTTCAAATTTTAAATGTTGGTATTCTACCAGTAAAGGAATCAATACATGAATGTTTGTTTAGGTGTTTTCAGAACAATTAATGGATCCGTAAAATGTTTTGAAGGAATATTCAATGGGAGGAAAAGTTAATTTTTAAGGATTATAAATACCAAGCAAATAAATAAATACATAATAGACATCCAAGAAAAAGAATAAAAGTGTATTCCTTTTATTCATATTAAGTTGAATAGAAGAGCCAGTTTGTAGTAGTAGTTAAGGCTAGAAATCAGGAGTTCTAGTCCTGACTTGGGCTCAAAGATAAGCTTGGACCAGTCACTTTCTTTCACTCCTAGGAAGGGAGCAATGGCAAACTATTTCTGAAAAACCTTGCCGAGAAAACTACAGGGACTTGTGCAAGCAAAGTCCAAGAAGAATCAGACATGAGTGAATGGAAGGGGAAACATTTAATAGGCTTCTTGGAAAATGGAGCACAAGATTGCAGTTAAAGCCTTAATTAAAACTTTACTTAAAAGGGTATAAATTTTGAGTTTAACTGAACAAATATTAGCCAAAACCAAAACCAATTTACAGCTGATGGTTTAGATCCCTTTTCTATATATAATAAAACATCTGGCACAGTCAATTGCTGTGACTCTATGATGTTGCCTTCATCTTGGTCTCAGCTTGTGAGTGACAGGCTTAAATCATTCTGAGCTGTACCAGCATTGAAATAACACTTTCCCTTTTATTGAAATATAGCCCAAGGCCAGCCTCAAGGTATAGACAGTAAAATCTATTAGGCTTTGTCATCTACTGGCTTCAATGGAAGTCAGATGATCCCAATGACTTGAAACGAGCCTGTTTATTGGTCACGTGTATGTACTTTATAAGATATTTTTTTCTTTTTGGGACAGAGCATGTTTGCAATTTCAACTTTACAGCTTTCATCATTCTCCTTCCCCAACACCAAGATATTCTGTGCTTGCTGTTTGTTGAGGACATATGCCCCATCCTGAGCCTACATCCTGGTGAAGCAGATCAAGGTGATCCAGCAGAAAATTAGCGTCATGCTTTGGAAACTACAACAGCTTTTTCAATATATAAATTACTGTATCTATTCCATGTGGAGGAGGAACCCAGGGAGGCTGGTGATATTTGAGGCTCCAATTGTCCATTGCAGAAAGGCCCCCTTCCACCTGGCATTGGGCTCTTTGTGATCATGTCTCCTTTAGCTGCTGGAGGCTGCAGTGGCATTCTGATAACCAATTTATTTATTTTTTAGAATTGGGATCACTGAGCTTGTAGAATATCTTCTACCAGAATGTTATTCTCAGTGATAATATCTGCACATCCCATCACTGCTTCCTAGGAATCCCCACTCATTTCTCTCATTTCAGTGCTTACCTTTAACAGCTCCAAAGCTAGCATGATGTCTTCAGCTCCCTGCTCCACTGTGGTGTACAACGGATGGCTTCACATATCAGACTGAGGCAAAAGCTTATTATCTTGAAAATATCCTTTATGGAGCTAATTATAGCAATGCAGTCATGCTGTAAAACAGTCTTTCTTAAAGTGTGGTCTGAGGACCTCAAGGGGTCCCTCGAGACTATCTCAGGAATTTGCAGAATCAAAATTATTTGCCAGATATTGAAGATACCTGTAAAATTTGTTAAAAACATCAGTCTTCTCATTCTTTTATTAAAATATACAGGGTTTTTTTCCATGAAAAATATGTTAATATCTATGGGCTTAATGGTTATTTTTACATAATACAATAAATATTATACGTGTGTCAATTTTTAATATGGTGAGCATTGATAAATATAACTCATACAAGCTCTTTTGGGAGCTCTGTAATTTTTAAAAGTGGGAAAGGGTTCCGAAGGCAAAAAGTTTAAGAAACAGGGCTGTAAAGAAACGTATCGACATCCATCTTTTCCAGAAAGGAGTGTTTATGCACAATCCTAGCCATTTTTCTATAGTAAAAATATTGTTTATAAATAAATACGGTGTGTTCTATCGTTTATTTATTTTATTTTTTAAAATCCCATTTCACCCATCGAACAATACTTTCTAATTACGCTTGCATGAACAGCAAAAGGGGACATTGCGGAGTCAAAAAAACCGAAAACACGGGATGCTTATTTTCGCAAGTACTGAAAAAAGAAAGTTGGTCCACCGAGATAGTCCAGCCAAAGGATAAATGGAGCGTAAAAGAAAGGCCAGACTCTATCGTTGGTCACGTGTGTGCACTTTTTCTTCCGGTCTCTTCTGGCGACGGTACGGGCAGTGCGCATGCGCAGAGGGTATTTCCTTCTTTCTCTCCGCGGCCTGTTGGAGGAGCAAGATGGTGAGTGGAGTTGCAGATTTCATTTATATTCGTTTTCATCTGCTGCCATCTTTCCTCTTACTCGCGTTTGCGGGACCGGCATCTGGAAATATGTGGGATGAAATATCTGGGGGAAACAATATCTGGGGTTATTGGGAATATTTGGGGATGATCCTGGGGCGGACTCGCCAGAGACTCCCGGGTAGAGCCGGCTTCGGTAAGAATTGCGTTGTGTGAATGAATGCGTAGAGTCTGTGTTACGGGGACTGTAGATGCTAAGACATCAAGCTTTCGCCATTGCTTCTTTCTGAAAAACGGCGCTTGAATAAAAAGCGCCTACTTGGGGGGAGGATATTGTTTTCTTCCTTCGCATCGAATTAAACGCTACAAGTCTTGTTGATTGATTTGAGGTCTGTCTTTTGTACAAGGGTGATCTTGTTGGAGAAGGTAGCCGACATTTGCATTTCAGCCACTTACACTTTTTTTAAAAAAATAGTTGATTATTTGTGGCTAAAGCTTTCCAATTTCAAATATAGGTTAAGTGCTTTGCCAGCCACTCTTTTGTTTGTTCCATCCTTCTCCGCTCTCCCTTTTTTTTTGACAATTTTCCATCAAGTTTTAAGTCTTTAAGGTTTCTACAGGGAAACAAAAAAAAGTTTGTAATACTCGGGGCGCCTGTACATGATACTGCCAGTTTTATAACGCTGATAGATCACTCATTATCCAGAGGCATTTGTATTGGGGTCTGGAGTTAGGGATAAAAGTTGAACTGACATATAACATTCAGTACATTTTGGATAAGGTGGCTAGTGTAAATATTATGTTAATTATATAATTAATATGCAGTTAATAAATATGAAGTAATTAATATGCTAATACTGTTAGGGACTTGTCGCCTTTAGTCAACAAAAATTATCCTGTTAGTTGTGCCACTTGGTTGCTTGGGTGAAGTACTGTGATTAGAACCTCCTATTGATTTGAATGAAACTTATATTAAACTCACTGAGACTGAAGTAAACAAGTAGGGAGTTAGGCTGGTAAGGCATATTATCTTCCCAAATATTTAAATGTGCTTAGCTTGGTAATTGTTTGCTTCTTTAAAATACATTTCATCTGTATTCCACTTATTCTTGAGGCTTAAAATTGAATTCCTTGGGTTCTTGCCTCATTTTTTCCCCTCAACTCTGAAGTGGATTAAGTTGAGAGTATTGGTTTGTAAGAGACTTACACATAAATGAACTATGCTTTGAATAATTAAAACAGACTAGACAAAAATATAGCTGCATAACTTGTAATTCAATGTGGCATGCAAATGCATCCAATGGAGAACCCAAAGTCATACTGTGAAATTAATAATCAAGTGAAAACTTGACCTTGGATCTCCCTAGAGATCATCTCTTGCTCTATGTACTTAATCTTGATGAGAACAGATAATTGTAAAAGAAATGAAAAATGTGACACTTTTGTTGCTCTGTTGTAACAGGCCAAGCGTACTAAGAAGGTTGGGATTGTAGGTAAATATGGTACACGATATGGAGCTTCCCTCAGGAAGATGGTGAAGAAAATTGAAATTAGCCAACACGCTAAGTATACATGCTCCTTCTGTGGAAAGGTAAGACTCTACCTTATAGCAACAAATGTATGAAAATATTTTTAATTAAAGGCTGTCCATGTCTTTTCTGAATCCTCCAGAATGAAATAAGACCATTTCTGTATGAAACCTTGAGAATGTATGGATAGTTACTTTGTGTTTTATATGGGGATTTCAGTTACAAGGAAGAACTTTGAATTGGACTTTCAGCCTAATCCATTCTTTCCTATTTGGTTCTTCCCATATGTATTGGGACTGAGGTTTATAAGACCTGTCTTGGTAATTTAGGAACTAAAATTCCTATGGAAAAGGAAGGGTCTGGAAAAATGCTTTGCTTCAGTCTTCTGCTCAGCATACAGAATACTTCTATAAAATCCTAGTAGAGTGCTGTCATAAGTATACAATCCTTTTTACTATTGTTTAGGTTAAATATCACTGTAATAATTGATTTTCCAAATGTTTCAAAGCTTCAGAATTAAGGAAACCTACTTAGGTGTTATGAAAAAAACCAGAACAAAATGTCTTTTAAAGAGATGAGACATAATTTAATTGGGGCTATTTTTATTGCTGCAGATGTGCTGAAAAATAACCCATGCAAAACAAAAGACTCCCCATAGTTATGACTAATTTATTGTCAAACCTAGAATTAATTTAAATTGCTGGCTCTTGTATGAACTAAGCCTGCTTAATCGTACCATTTATCGTGCTTGGAATTTTTACATTGGCTATCTGCTTGAGGAAATTTTACGTTCTTTCTTCAAAGTGGAGTTAGCAAAATCCTTTCTGCTTTCTTAATAATAAAACTGATCCACATTACTCTATAAAAATAAACTGCCTTATTGGAGCAGTTCTACAAGACAGCTTTAAAAATAGTTTCTAAAAGAGGGGAGCAGTAATCCGGGTAACTCCCTTGCCCAAGGCATTGGTGGGCATTATGTGACTCCTATAACTTGCTTGCTGCACTCTGAGGTGTGCTATCCCTGCTTCTGTATGCATGTATTGCCAGTTGAACCATGTGAACCAATTTATGAAAACGTGTGTGATTAGAAAATGTGCATTAGAATAATTGAATGTATAGTTTGAATACTTAGCCAAGTGGGGAAATATTTTTTCTTACAGACCAAAATGAAGAGGAAAGCAGTGGGTATTTGGCATTGTGGCTCATGTATGAAAACAGTAGCTGGTGGAGCTTGGACCTACAAGTAAGAGAACAGCGCGGTGTTTAGACTTTAGTTTTGAGTGAATGTTCCATTTTTATTTATGGTGGGGTGTGCTGTATAGACAGGGAAATATTCAAATGCAATTAATCGGTTTTTCTTTGGAATTGGATTGGAATTGAAATGACCTGATATAGAATAGTTGTGGCCATGGTAGAAGTATATATTTTTAATTAAGTATTTTACTTTTAGTCGGTTAAGGGGTCTGTTGGGCTAGTCTTCTTACCTCTTTCTGGGATGAGTATTATTGTAGGTACATCTCTGAATTGTGGCCAAACTCCTGATTCTAATAACAACAGTACTTTTGTTTCTTCCAGCACCACTTCAGCGGTGACAGTGAAATCTGCCATTAGAAGACTGAAGGAGCTAAAAGACCAGTAGAAATATATTCTTGTTTGAATGCTATCTTTTATCTCAAGTCATACTATCTGCCAATTAAACATGGCTGTGAAAATGTATCCGTATGCAGTTGTGTCAATACTGGCTTTCTGCAAGCCTAGGGTAAATGTGCTCCTTCTAATCATTCCAGATCAGTTCATCTCAAATAGGAAGTCAGCACATAAATGATGCCGGAGTAATAAAAATGCAAAATTAAACACTTAAAGAACTCTCACGTTATACTGAATTAAACTATTACGTTGAAATCAATGTTTAGTACTGATCCCTCAGTTTTATTTATAATCTGTAAATCCTTAGAAGTAATTTTTCAAAAATGAGTAGACTATTGGTACGGCCTTGGAAATAACCTGCAGAATATAATTTTCAGGATCATTAATCTGCAGTCCTTTATATTTGGAAAGAGGTTCCTATTAACTCTGTTTGCTTTTGAAGAGATGCAAACAAAGATTTTCTCATTTAGCTTTACTATTTTGAGAAAAGTGGGAGAAAAGTAGATACAGGTGGTAGTAGAGTAAGCGTAAAGAAGCCTTTCTCTTGTTTCTCTTAAAAGGATGATTTTTGAGTTTTCAGCAAAATCTAGGAGTGCTATTTGTATTTGGTGTCCAGTTATTTTTCCAAGTAAATGAAATGTTGAAAAGAAATTATGTAAAATGACTCAGAACTTTGCCCATCACCAAATAGAACAGCATTAAGTCAAATGTAATATAGCAGGAAAGCTGGGGGTCCAGGGAGAAAATTTGAAAATTGGCTGGGCTTGATTGAGAGGGAGGATGTAGAGAAAAAAATGTTCTATTAAGAAAGATCAGTATTAGTTTGGATGCTGTTGACTGCTGCTAAGCCTCCCTCCTGATTATGTGGCGTAAAGCATACCATATGCATCTCACTATGTTTCCTGGTGAACACTAATAATAATAAAGTTGGAAGGGACCTTGGAGGTCATCTAGTCCAACCCCCTGCTTAGGCAGGCAACCCTATATCATTTCAGACAAATGGCTTTCCAGTCTCTTCTTAAAAACTTAGTGTTGGAGCATTTACAGCTTCTGGAGGCAGATTGTTCCACTGATTAATTGTTCTAACTGTCAGGAAATTTCTCCTTAGTTCTAGGTTGCTTCTCTCTTTGGTTAGTCTCCATCCATTGCTTCTTGTCCTGCCTTCAGGTGCTTTGGAGAATAGCTTGACTCCCTCTTCTATGTGGTAGCCCCTGAGATATTGGAACACTGCTATCATGTCACCCTCATCCTTCTCTTCATTAAACTAAACATACCCAATTCCAGCAACTGTTCCTTATATGTTTTAGCCTCCAGTCCCCTAATCATCTTTGTTGCTCTTCTCTGTACTCTTTCTAGAGTCTCAACACCTTTTTTACATCGTGGTGACCAATACTGGATGCAGTATTCCAAGTGTGGCCTTACCAAGGCATTGTAAAGTGGTATTAACACTTCACGTGATCTCGATTCTATCCCTCTGTTAATGCAGCCTAGCACTGTGTTGGCCTTTTTGGCAGCTGCAGCACACTGCTGGCTCATATCTAAGTGATTGTCCACTAGGACCCCGAGATCCCTCTCACAGTTACTACTATTGAGCAAGGTGCCACCTATACTATATGCATTTTGGTTTTTCTTACCTAAATGTAGAACCTTACTTTTTTCACTATTGAATTTCATTTTGTTAGATAGTGCCCAATGTTCAAGTCTGTCAAGATCCTTCTGTATCTTAAGCCTGTCTTCTGGAGTGTTGGCTATTCCTGCCATCTTGGTGTCATCTGCAAATTTGATGAGTTCCCCATCTATCCCCTCATCTAAATCATTGATGAAGATGTTGAAGAGCACTGGGCCCAGAACAGTCCTGGGGCACCCCACTACTCACTTCCCTCCATGTAGATGCAGTTCTATAGGTAAGGAAACTTACTATAGGTAAGTTTCACTTACTGGTGGTAATTTGGGCTGGGAACTCTGACACTAAGCAACACAGTCATAAGGTGCAAAGTTGCAAGACTATACTGGCTTACAATGGGAATTCTGGTAGTACTAATTGTCATTAGGCAAATCCCATGAAGTTGCAGCATCCCATAGTTACATTATCAACGTTTCCAACTGCCTGCTGACTTCCCCATCAATTCTGCTTACTAGCCCGCAGTAAAGGTTACAAAAGGTGATGATGTGACCGGGATGCAATTGCAAGCCTGTTGCCAATTGTCTCAATTGCAATCACGTAACGGGATGCAACCATGAGGATGCAGTAAGTACTCATTCAGAGCTGTGGCAATTTCAAACAGTGGCAAGCAAGTAGGTACCGGTATTAAATGAATGTTAGGTACTTTCCCTGATGGAAGGCATTTGTTTCCATCATAGTGGATAGTTTCAGGATGCAAGGCTTATTTCTGTGGGTAATTTCTGATGTTTAATGATAAAATGCTGTTAAGAAAATGTTATCTTTTTAAACCTACCGTTGTGTTTTAACATAGTAGCTACAGCTATTGAACTAGCACAGGAATTAGCAACCCATAGGCCAGATATCGCCTGCTATCTGAAATCATCCAGTTCATGGTCCCCAAAAGAAATACATTTAACTGGCCTGCAAGAGAAAGAGTGTCTCGTTACCTCCTTGTGTTGCCATTTTAGCAATAGCTTCACCAAGCCACCCTAGTGTAGGCAGAGCAACATATTCCCCACCTGTGCTGGCAAAAGCAAAGCTATAAAGTAGCAGAAGAAATGGCGGCGGCAGCGTGGCTTCTGTCTGCTCCTACGTAGAAGAAGGTACTGACCATCAAATCATCACTAAGTGCTTCCCTGGCGATGACCCAGGAGGTAAGCTGAATAGTAGCCTGGAGAAAGGCAGTTTTTACTCATAAATTTTGGTTAGATTGAAGAATGTAACTATATAGGGCACTTATGGACACGAGAGAAGAGTGTTTAATAAATATGCATTAGGATATGCAAAACATTCTGCGCACAGACTACGACAGCAGTTTCGTTCCCAAACAAGCTATGCTGAGCCAGAACTGCTTGAAAGGCAAGGGGCAAAGAAAAAGCCAAAAACATTGCTGACTGAGGTGAAGCAGGGAAGTCATGTTGTTGGGCAAGTGGATAGGCCAGTGAGAGTTACCGTGCTGGGAGTTTTTAGTGGGGAGTGGGGAATAATCAGTGCTTTTTTTGTAAAAAAAAAAGTGCCGGAACTCACACATGTCATACAACCCACTTTGCCTACCTTACAAGGTTCCATCCAAAAAAGGTGCCGGAACTCCGTTCTGAGCGTTCTATGAGAAAAAAAGCCCTGGGAATAATAGTCATTTTTATTCCAAATCCAGAATAACTACCCAATGGCTTGTCTCGAATATTTGGTTTTATTCCAAGATTGAAAGAACAAATTCCACTTTATGCATACCCCCAATGCCCATGAAAATGGCCACATCCCACAGCAGTGATGCCTATGTATTTGATTGCAAATGTTGCATTTTCCAGGTATGAAATGCGTTCATTTCATAAAACTATCGGTGTTGCCCAGATCAGTAGTAAATTATATTAACTTTTAAAAAACTGGAATTAATTTTGACAACGTGCTAGTCTTACAAAAATTTATAAAAATGTTAGAACTAGACTCATTCTTCCATCCTTCTGAGGTCAGTAAAATGAGGACCCAAATTGTTGGGGGCAATATGCTGACTCTAAACTGCTTAGTGAGTGCTGTAAAGCTCTATGAAGTGGTATATAAGTCTTATATAAGTGCTATTGCTATTGGGGGAAAAACCCTAGATTTATTTTGTAGCAAACACTGATTACATACATAAATGAAAGGTGGAAGTTATGGCCAGGAGCTCAACCCACTCAACATTGGCCAATCGTTTGCCCAGCCAAAAAATACCGGTGGAGTGCTTGCTACGAATCTCCCTCCCTTGTGAGGTACAATGGCAAGGAAGTGTTTTCTGAAGCAGCTCTCCTCCAGTGGCATGCCTTTCCACCAGAAAAAAAAAAATCATGCTCTCACTTTTAATATTTTGGAAATTCAAAAATAGTGCATTTAAAGTATATATCTGGGGATTGAAGCAGGACAATGTGTGTGTTATGATTGTTACGATGATAAACAGTGTGATTATATTAGGATTGTGGGCTTAATGTGTTTTTTTTTTGTAGGTAGTGCACACTGTGGGTAGTTATAGAATACTAGCATTTTCATAATGATCAATTTTACATGAAAAAATCCAAGGGAATGCTGAGTTGCAGTGACAGGCTTCAGTTTTACAAGTGGCCTCATGTGGGTGCTGTAGTTCTACCAAATCCATTTCTCTCTAGCTATAGTTTTAACCCTACTTTCAGGTGTAGCATCTGGGTGCATGAACATTGACAATATATAATGTGTAATTCTAACACTACAACTAGGAGTTTCTTGGAAAGGTGCTAAAGAGGACCTAAAGATTTTGCTCACTGCTTCCCTCCGCATGGAAAAAGGCATGGAAAAATGGCTTGCCTAGAACTTTAATTTATATACAGATACAACTTTTTAAAGTAAAATGCAGTGGCCCTTTGAACAAATCCTAAAATGGACTACCCTCCTCCTTCAGTGTTTACCTTTCTGCCTCCTATTATAGCGCAACTTTAAATCTTAAAGCAAAGATTTTTTAAATCTCTTATAATGGCATACTTGTAGTCTATTAAAAGACCCAAAGACTAAACTATCCAAATAGAATCAAACCTGTCTGGGTGATCCATTGTTGAGCAGACCATGCAGATCGATACTTGTGGCCAATGTGATTTGCTTTTGCAATAGTTAGGAGTCTCAAACACGTAATATCACAAATCCTGAGCAATGACTAGTTTATTATCCCAAGAATTGCAAGACTGAAGCCTTTTCGTGAATTGCTACAAAAATCTCTAATGTGACAAAAAAAATGAGCAGCATAGTGGATACCATTATATATTTTTTGGGGGGGAAAAATCTACCCTAAGTTACTCACAAATCCTATATAAACCCAGACTGGAACTGGATAATACTCGACTATGTACACGTACACTTAATCTATTGACAAATACTTTTAATTCAGAAATGGTACTTTTAAATAGATAAAACAATGCATACTTTCTAAATGGCTTTCTGAGCAAAGAAATTTAGTTAATTTGATTAGGGAACTTAGGAACATAAAGAACACACAAAGGAATGTTATTTAGAGCCCAACTCATCTCACAGGGCTGATGTTATGGGAAACTAGGAGGAAGGAGGAGTATTAGGTATGTTTGCTTCCTTGAATTATTTATAAAAATAATAAAGGAGAGAAATAAATAAGCCGCCTTTAATTCCAAGGAATGTCTTTCTCTGACTACAATATAATAGGCATCTGCCCTCCTCATTGGACTATGGCAACACATGCTACATGATACTGCTATTAAAGATTACCCGGAAGCTTCAATTAGTGTAAAATACCGTGACCTAGATACTCACAAGTGCTTGAGTATATCCTCCTCAAGCACCTGTAAGTATCTAGGTCACTAGATATATCCTATTCCTTTGCAGGGCCAGCATGAGTTTCCTGTTAGCTTCCAGGTGAGCAAATCAAACAGAACAAATCCCACTCCCTACTAGTACCGTACTGATGATGTTACCTAGTTTGATAATGAAATGTCTGCAAGAAAACAGCCAAGCTCAGACAGCACCAAAGACCCTGTAGTTCAACTGAGCTACAAATATTCTCCTTTATTGGGAGCTTCTAAGTACAAATTAAATGGCTGTTTTTAACCCATGAAGCCATTAATTGCTTGGCACTGAGTTGCTCATAGGAACATCATTCTCTTATTAGTCCAAACACTTTGGTCAAAGGCAGAATTAGGTGGTTATTCCCCATTTTTGGCATGTGGGAATCAAAGTCTGGAAGAATTGTGTGTGTTCTCATTATAGGTTTGTCTCCAACATTATCTGATTTCTGGACAAAGCTAAAAACATCTTTTCTGAAGGGCTTTTGTGATCTGATTCCAGGTATTGCTTTGGGTTTAATATATGTTTTGTTATTATAAATTGTAATTGTGAGCTACTGGAAGCCTTTTTTGATTATGGCAGGCAGGGCCATTTCTGAGCCTAGGCAACCTAGGCTGTTGCCTATGGCACCAAATTTTAGAGGGCACCAGCATTTTAAAAAAACTAGTGAAGTATACAATATGAGTACAAAATTTAATAATATTTCATTGTTGCTTTATAACTTTTTCTTTCTATGCTTTTCAAAAACACCCATAAAGTTGGTTGAATATTGTGTGCTGTAGAAAATGACTTGGATGGCTGCATTCAGGTATGCATGTTACAAATAACCAGACCATCACAATATGTTTTTTTCCGGCATCCCATTTAATTTATTTCAGATTTCTTACAGTTTAGCAATCAAACAAAATAAAGAAAACAGCATTGTGATTTCTAAACAGGAATAAATTGTAAGCATCAGCTTCCAATGGCAGTATTTACATGGAAAGTATTTGAATTCTTCTTTGATGGGTATTGATAGAAAATAGATAGCACCAATTATTATTAATTACTAAATGTTGCAGTATTTAAACTGGATGCCTCCCACAGGAAAGATAAAACAAAACAGAAATGTTGATTTATATTCCCAGAACATGAAGTGTTTTCAGTGTTTTTATCACCATATTTCTAGGTTTGTTCCTGAAGAAATATCTACAATTAAGAGTATAAACTTAAGGGGTAGGTGATATTCCTCTTTAAGGCACCGATACTAGTTTCTAAATTGCTAGATTGGAAGTGAAAAGTAAATAAAAAGGAACAAATCTTTTCTTCCCAATGAGAAGTATATTTATTTGATGATTTTGGGTTTGGAATATACCAAGCATAAATGTTTAAAAAGCACAAATAATCAAGGTTTTGCCTGATAAGAAAATAATGGGCTTTATTCACTGCGATGAATAAGAATGTGCCATCTTTTATCATAGTGGTTTTATTCCTTATGTACTGTGCCTGCTGGGAGAACTTCTCCAGGGCAATTTGAGATTTATTCCATCACATTCACTTACAGCATTGCCTTTTTTTCTCCACAGAATCTCTTGTCCCCAAAAACATATTAATTATTTAGCATATTTCCTACTGGTAATAATCCACTGTCTATAATTTGCTGTGGAAAAATATTTACTTGTTTTGTTTAAATTTAATATTAATAATAGGTTAACATTTAAATATCAAAGTTAATATTTAAATTTCAACTCATTTCCTCTTATCAGTCTCTGTCTTGCAACATGAAACATTTTTTTTATATTCTCTCTTGAAGCAGGTGCGTATATGTACCTGCCTAGGGGTCTGAGGTATTGACATTCTCAGTAACTCACAATTTGTCCCCTCATTTTCACAGAGATTAAGGAAATGGAAAAGAAATATGGCTGTATGTTTCAAACAATGAACTGCCATAGAGTGCTGCAATTTTGGGAGGAGAAGCAGGTAGAGAAGGAAGGAGATTCTTTCAAGGCATCAACCATGACAGAACAACAAGAGTTGGTTGTGTAAAAAGGATGCAGTGAAATGGCAAACTGACCAAAGGAGAACTCTTGTTATCTCAACCAGAGACAAGCCCAGTCATCTTTCTACTGTCATCTTTCTGCTGTGTTCTTACAGAAAAAAGATGAAAATGTTTCATTTTTTTTCTCTTCCACTATATATGGCATTAAAAAAAAAAAGGCACACACACAAAACCTGTCTTCAACAATTACACTAATAGCAACTGTTCAGTAAATATAAATTGGCATATATAATACAAGAAGACATAATACATGCAACTGCTTCTTATTTTTTTCAACATTTCCATGATCTACCCAGAAGCAAAATCAAACTCAAAGAGGGTGAAATGGTTATCCGAGAAACTTAATTCATTATTAAGAACTGAAAGTTCAACACCATATCTCTCCTAGCTCCCAGATTTGATTATTCTATACAGGCTTGTATGCATATCAATGAACATATACATATAATCTGTCCACTTTTCAAGGTTTACAAAGCACTATATTTAGTGTCATTTACTTACAGAGACATAGGCACTGCTCATCTAGGATCTACGTCATTTGGGGTAGGGAGAATGACTGGTCTACTCATGGGTTTTAAATGGGTTTTTGCTTCTTAGAGTTATGAAGTCTTATCTAAGAGGCAGCAGGATGCTGAATAATAATTCGTGGCATTGAATTCTCAGTGAATAAGGCTACACATTGATGCTTTAACATTTAGTGGCTGGGGGTATGGGGTGGTAGCAGGGATTTGCACTTTTGTAAACCTTATATTAAGTGCAGTGCGTTCTAGGACAACATGGTGGCATGGTGTAGCTCCTTGCTGGCCATGCCTTCCAAGAAATATTGATCCCTAAGCAAAGATTCTCTTTAGTCCTTTAGCTATAACACACCTAATAATCAAATGGGACCAACATGGTCAGACTGCAGGGCTCTGTGTAGCAGGCACAATGTAGTATTTACAATCTTTGGTCTTTGGCTTGGGTGGTGAGAAAGAATTAGCGTAAGGAGTATCTCATCCAGCCTGGTCGGAGCAGGAGCGCATGTGGGTGAAGAGGTCAGGTTAACTCTTTGTTCTGAACTTGGTTTCTTTGCTCCTCTGGCAAGAGTAAAAGTGATTTAGAAGCATTTGGGTAGAGTTGGAAGCAGGATAAGAGAAAGCCTGATACACCAAACCTTTCTATCCACCACCTTTATTGTATGTTCTCAATGGTGCAAGCAACTGAGATAAATGTATAGCCCAGATTTCCCCCAAACCCCCCCCCCAAAACAAAATCTCCGGGGATTTGCTGGAATATCAATAAGAAGGGGGAAAAAATCAAGATGCATTAAAACCCATGTAAAATCCAGCACTGAGAATAGGCCAAGCCACATGACAGAGAGTAGGAATGTGTCCATCTATTGCACTTGAAAGGCTGGTGTTCCCCTATCTTCCTGCTCTTGGTCAGTATAGAAGAGGTGGCATTCAGGATCTCCACGGATGGTAGGTGACCCCAGGATGGTTTTCCCAGTATTGGGATTAACACACCAACATTCTCCTCGCTGGCCATTCACTGACATTTTGCACTAAAAACAGAGAGGGGAAGCAGAAGAATTGATAATTCAGTTGGCTAAATAGACTCTTCTATAGTTGACAGTCATGGCAAATGATTGCTCAGTCTTCCAAAGTCACCAGGATTTATTATTCAACTATAGTATCTGCTGAATAGTGAAACCTATTCAAACCATTCCATTTTCTTAGGATGTTTAAAGCCAATTCTATAGACTAGAACATCAAGCTGGAAAAGCTGATTTATTACAAGCTTTGGAGGATCAAATGACTGCTTGTAGTCATATTGTCCGAGATTAACAATGTAATAAAACAACAGCATGCCAAATTTACAAATTAGATACTTCCTTTTTAAATTACATACCACAAAATCTATCACATGTAATTGGGGAAAAGATACTGAAGAAATTCGAGTTCTATCAGTTAGAAACTGCTTTCTTGTATTTCATTTAAACTATATAGAAACAGCATATAAATCAGAATGTCATGTTTTGTAGCATGAAGTAAAATTGGAATAGTAGATTTCACTTTCAATGAGAACTGTGAATTCCGACAGGATTTTGCAACACTCAATATATTTCATCATGGGTAATTTTTAAGCTTATACAAAACAACTACAAAAGCCATTCCCCAGTGAGCACTGGGAAAGGAAGGATAGGGATAGGAAGGCAGATGTTTTTTTTTGGGGGGGGGGGAAACAATGATTTTTTTATGTCTGTATTGTGCACCAAGCCATTCTCAGACTATGGCTTAGTTTATTATGTGAACCAAGCATTACTGTATGCAAACTAAGTTTTATGGCTTAGGATATAGTATAATTTCAGTCAATTCAATAAATCTTGGCCTTATACAATAAATTAATGAGAGTTACTGTATTTTTCAGTAATCTTTATCTTCAACCTCTGCCATGCATTAGTTGGAACAATCTAATGTGACACAAATATGTCATTAGTATGTCGAATTTGAGAACATCAAGAAAATCCATAGTGTTAGAGCCTTCCCAAGCCAATCATGCAAAAAAGGGCCATTTTTGCTTGGCTCAACGAGCAGAACACTGTAAATACACCCTGCCATTCTGATTTAATGATTGGAGGAGTGAATCATCAAAGATTTGTTCAAATTATTCTTAGTGGCTTGATTACAAATTTATTTGAATCTAGATCCAGTATTAATCTCACCTCCCAAATAGAAAATGTATGGCCAATGGGAATCAAATGAGCAAAGCAGCCAGTCACATAATTCTTCTTCTTGCCCATATAGTCTGCACTTTTTTTTATTTCTAACTTAAATATGATTCAAACTCTCTAGCAATGCTTATTTTATTTTGCAGTATCAAGTAGAGAGTCTCAACTCCCTACTGTATCTCCCTGTAATCTGATCTGATATAAAAAGAGCACATAATAGTTCCTTCAGGGCATTAATCAATTGAAGGGACATTGTCCACAGCTACGGGTGGGGGGCCTTCCAAGATAAGGCATTACAAAGAAGAAAGTTACATCAAAGCAACCACACCCTACATCAATGTTCACACTCTGTCTAGCAGGAGGTTCTAAGAAAAGAAAATGTCTTTTAAAAAGGAAAAACTGGATGGATTATTGATGTATCTTTAGAAAATGGCAAATGGGCTCACTTAGGATATCTCAAATGAGAAAAAGCTTCTGGTCCTATGATCCTGCCAAGAAACCTTGTGGAAACCTTTATTCCTCTAGGGCAGTGGTCCTCACTCATTCCAGCCCAGCAGACAGCGGGAAGGGGGGAGAGCTGCGGGTGTGTGTGTATTCGCCTGCCACTTGTGCGGCCTGGTTCCTAATAGGCTGCAGTCTGAGGTTGGGGACCTCTGCTCTAGGACTTAATCTGGAAACTTTATTTTCTCAGGAATAAGATCTTTTGCTTGGCATTCAAATTCAAGAGCCTAGAGACCTTTTGACAAATAGCTGATGTTCTCCCTAGGATCCTTAAGGACACGTTATAAAAAACAGAGTATGTATTTTTGAATAACCTCCAGAAATATAGTTCATGCCAGCAACTAAAATTAGGACATGGTTCCTGTCTACTGACTAGAACATCTGTTCCTTTACAAACTCACCATTTTGATGTATCAATATCCCCAGTAACTTTATGAGAAAAGTAAACATTTGACATAATATAGTTCTTTTCCTTCTGGATATGGAGATATAGCAAGGTGTCTACCAAGTCTGTATTTTGTGGAATTCCCTACTCCAAGAAGGCCAAATGAACATGAAGATAGTCAAAGATGTGGAGTATCAACAATTCTGAGTTTTACACAGGATTTGTTTTTGCCATTTTTTAATTAATTAATTCCACTCATTTTTTTAAAGCTTGCTTCCTGTTCTTAATGTTTATGATATAAAGTTGTTTTAAAGACAATAAAATAAAAGACAATAAAAACATGACTCAGAAGAGAGACTTACGGACAGAGATAACAGGTAGACTCTCTTCTGGGCAATTCACTAATTACATAGAAGCAGCAAGACCTCTTTTCCATGCTCCAGAGATAGTTTACCATATCTACAATGGGCATAAAATTAAAATATTTAAAGGAAAGTAGGCATTTTATGCCCATTGGGGATGTGGAAAACAATATGAGTGGGAAAACATTCCATCTTCCGTGATTTTCCCTTGAATGCCTATAATATATTCTTTTGATATAAAATAATTGTTTATTAACACACTAATAACAACTGAACAATACACCACTGCATGGTCTTATGTTCAGTTTTACATGAATCTGCTTAGAGTGGAGCTATGCACTGATCCTTTTACTATGTTTTCTGAAGTCTCCTAAGTACTCTTCTTACCTGTTTGAGATTGTAAAGGCCTTGCTTATCACAATTTGGGATATTCAGGGAATAAAGATGCTCCAACGGACCACGTTCATCTGGCAGGCGCATAGTTGATATACGTTCCAAAACCTGGTCCAATTCCTGTTGACAGGGTGTCTGCAATGCACCAACAGTGCAGAAAGAGAAAACAGAACAGAAAAGTTCAAGTTCTGTTTTTGGTTTTTTTAAGAAAGAGAGAACAACTGCTTTTAGCTTCTGAGATAGCTATGTCATGTGTTTGCTAAGTTTGTATTGTTATTTTTGAATTTTTATTAGAATTTAGAAGCTGCCCAACTCCAAACAACTCTCTGCAGTTTATATATTAAAAGAAGTGAACTGTAAAAACCAAAGGAAAAGATCATGAACATCCATAAAAATCTAACACCTCTTAAAGGAGAACAGGATGCGATCCATGTACTGGCTAGGACTCACAACCACCCAACTGCCAGACCTGAGAGTAAAACCAAAGTTTCAAATACTCATGGAACACCCTCACGATGGGAGCCATATGGATTGCTATGGAAATGGTGTTGATGTTTGCTTAACATAACTTTATAGATTTGAATCTAATAATATAGATATAATTTCAAAATGTGATCACTCTCTGCCTTCCCCTCGGAAAAGTATACTACCGTAGCTATTTGCATTTAATATAAGCTTCCTTAATACAATGTCCTGTGGGATGTATTTCACTGGTAGTCTTTCTCTGTGGCTAAAATCAATCAGGCCATGGCATGAGGGGATAGATGGGGAACTCATCAAATTTACAGACGACACCAAGGTGGCAGGAATAGCCAACACTCCAGAAGACAGGCTTAAGATACAGAAGGATCTTGACAGACTTGAACATTGGGCGCTATCTAACAAAATGAAATTCAATGGTGAAAAAAGTAAGGTTCTACATTTAGGCAAGAAAAACCAAATGCACAGGTATAGTTTAGGTGGTATCTTGCTCAATAGTAGCAACTGTGAGAGGGATCTTGGAGTCCTAGTGAACAATCACTTAAATATGAGCCAGCAGTGTGCTGCAGCTGTCAAAAAAGCCAACACAGTGCTAGGCTGCATTAACAGAGGCATAGAATCGAGATCACGTGAAGTATTAATACCACTTTACAATGCCTTGGTAAGGCCACACTTAGAATACTGCATCCAGTTTTGCTCACCGCGATGTAAAAAAAATGTTGAGACTCTAGAAAGAGTACAGAGAAGAGCAACAAAGATGATTAGGGGACTGGAGGCTAAAACATACAAGGAACATTTGCTAGAAATGGGTATGTCTAGTTTAATGAAGAGAAGGACTAGGGGGGACATGATAGCAGTGTGCCAATATCTCAGGGGTTGCCACAAAGAAGAGGGAATCAAGCTATTCTCCAAAGCACCTGAAGGCAGGACAAGAAGCAACGGATGGAAACTAACCAAAGACAGAAGCAACCTAGAACTAAGGACAGTTAGAACAATTAACCAGTGGAACAACCTGCCTCCAGAAGCTGTGAATACTCCAACAATGGAAGTCTTTAAGAAGAGATTGGGCAGCCATTTGTCTGAAATGGTATAGAGTTTCCTACCTGAGCAGGGGGTTGGACTAGAAGACCTCAAAGGTCCCTTCCAACTTTATTATTATTATTATTATTATTATTATTATTATTATTATTATTATTATTATTATTATTATTATTATTATTATTATTATTATTATTATTATTATTATTATTATTATTATTATTATTATTATTATTATTATTATTATTATTATTATTATTATTATTATTATTATTATTATTATTATTATTATTATTATTATTATTATTCTCACATAATATTGCTACCACAGGTAGCAATATTGCTCCCGGTAGGTTTCTGGGTGCAATTCAATGTGCTGGTTGTCACTTAAAAAAACAACCATCTGGCACGGGGCCAGATTACTTGTGGGACTGCCTACTTTTGATGGTTCTACCCATCCCACCAAGTCTGTTAGAGTGGGCTTAGATTTCTTTGGTGAAGCGGAGTAAAGCTATTGGGTTCTGGAAAGAATGCCTTGTCTGTCATGCCACCTGCCTTAAGATACACTTTCCCCGAGAGATATGGATGGTCCAGGTCTTGCTGGTCTTCTAGAAGACCACGATGACCTGGCTTTTCTGCCCAAGCATAGCTGCCAGGATGTTAACAGAACTCTGGCACGGTGTGCTACTGAGATTTTCATAGAGGCCTTGACTTGGGGCTTTTTTAAAGCAGATTTTGAGAATTGTACTTTTATCTCTGTTCTTCACCCAGAGTTTCACTGGTTAGATGGATGGATATTTAAATTTGAATAATAATTAACTACTTAACCTCCCATGATCACTTGAAAATACTTTGCCATGATTCTTTTATCTTTAGGCAGCAAGGAGATGGTTTTTATATAGCAAAGACTCCACCACTATCACTTCAATAAATTATAATCAGAGCGTGCCTGTTTTATCAGTGCTCATTCTTCAATCCATCTTGATTGAACTTCCAAGAATATAAAAGCACCACATGCCAAGTTTTTAACTCACACACACACAGGCCTCAAAAGCTTTCGAGAGACTGTGAAAACCAGTTTCAGAGCCTGAAAGGTTCTGTCCAAGAAACATCCTGAATAGTCTTCAGCTACTCAGACTCTGCCTGGATTTGGGCCAGTTAGAAAACAGTGAAACCAATTAGACCAGCCTAAATATGGCACTATGAAGGACAGAGTAATAGAGGGGAAAACTTCATACGTTGCTAGTATAGCAAACCAAGAGTGGTGGTTTAAAGGGCAGCTAGCTGGTATCAATTTTACCTGAGGGGAAAAGATCAAAGACTAAATGAGAAAACTACAACTAGAAATAATCCTTTTATAGTACATTACACCGGCTGTAATCCTGATTGACAACTGTGTACCAAAATCCTCCTGGGCCATGCCAAAATTCTTCAAATTTATAGAAAGGAATGTTCTGTTCTGATTTGTTAAGTATAATTTTCTCTTTTTCCCTGGCTGTTTTCTCTAAGTTCCAATTTAAAATTTGCCCCCCCTATCTAATTAAGGTAAATTGAGAGACCTACTGTAGTTTCTGATAAAATTTTTGCTGAGCTACAAAGTATATTAAATTTTCAGAGCACATGTATATTAAGGCTCTCTTTAACAGTAAAGGAATAAATAGATAAAACAGAAGTGTCTTGCTCGATTAGCATCCACTTAAGACACCTTGTTAGCATCCACTTAATTCATCATTTTCTGCAAAAAATCTCAATAACCAGTAGGCATTATGTGGGTCCACAGAATTCTAGAGTTCTGCGGTCCAAGGGAACATCACACTTCCCGTGATACGGCCATAACACCCTTACACTGGCTGGGCTCACTCCCATGCTGACTCAATGCCTGGGAAAATACCCAGATCTTCACAGCTTTCCAAAAGACTAAAATCACCTGGTCCTCTGCCTGCCCAATGAAATTCTGTGAAGTAGTAGGCTGATTGCACAACAAAACCCTCACTTAGAAGTTAGTTATCATTTTATCCACCCAATTTAACGCCACTTCTTCATTCTGTTGTTACCATCATATGCCACTACCAACTAAATTACTTTTTAGCCTAATCACAAGAATACAGGTCACCCTCGAACCTACAGCTACAACTGAGTCCAACATTTCTCTTGCTAAACAAGACAACTGTTAAGTGAAAATAGTTGTAAAGATCTGGTTACTTTTTGCCACAGTTGTTAAGTGAAGCACTGCAGTGGTTAAGTTGGTAACATGGTTGTTAAGTGAATCTGGCTTCCTCATTGATTACATGACCTCACCATCATAAATATGAACCAGTTGCCAAGTATCCAAATTTTGATCACGTGACTATGGGGATGCTGCAATGGCTGTAAGTGTGAACACAAGGAAAGGTCAAGAGATTGTCCATATGCCCTATGAACAGTTGCTCCTCAAGGAGACTGCATTTCAGTGGTCCATGGTGGGTTTTGAGCACTCGGAAGTGACCGAAATAGCCATCTTGCTCACAGTTGCAGTTGTTGCCTTTCAAAAGACAGTAAGTTCACAATCTTCCTTTTCTATTCATGTTCATAGTTAATAGTAATTAACTATTTTTAAACTATTAGAGACTTTTGGATTGATAAATCTGAAAATACTGGATGAGTTTGCCTTATATCTTTAATGAAAGAAAAAATTATTAATAAATTTAACAATTTTTAAAAATTAAAATAAATGGCAAAAGGCTAAATACCACTTTGATTCTAGAAAGTTATAAATGGATTAAGGATATAGATAAATTTGGAATAAGATTTCCAAATACCGATGGATATTTTTGAAAAATGGAATCAGAATTTAGTATCAACAATGTTAATAGTGATGTTTGCTTCTATGGATAGAGATGGCAGACATGGCATCAAAGATGGATCTACAAATGACAGGCTATGAGAATGACATAGAAAAGGCTATCTCATTGCATATACAAAAGAAATGTGATGTTTCAAAAATTAAAAGCATAATACAAATCATAAACCAAAACAGTAACCTGGATATTTTTTTTATTTTTATGTTGGATTTACAAAAGAAGCTTATTAAAGCTTGGAAGTATCTTGTGAGGAAAAAATGATAAGAAATAAAATTCTATGACATTATTTTAATGGACTAAACTTTTAGATCACTAGAAGTAAAAGAAGGGATTATAAAGTTGGCTTAATTGATCAGGGTTAAAATAAAACAAGTTATTATTTATAGTAAATGTCAATGGACTTCCTGCTGGCATCAGAACTGAAAAAAAAATATGGATTTATTTATAGATAAGATACGGAATGAAGTGATCATTGGCTGTAAACAGAGAGGGAGAAGAGGTACTAAAATTGTTTATACTTGTGATGAAGGTTGGAAGTCACTTCTTTATATATTTTCTTTCTTTACTATACTATTATTTTCTTTCTCTACTATATTATTATTTTCTTTCTTTTTGTACTTTTTATATTTTTTTCCTTTGCATCTTTCATTCTTTTTTTTTTAGTTTATATCAGATTTTACTATTGTACTTAAAATCTTTAGTAAAATTTTACATATAATTTTTTAACTCAAGCATCCCTAAACTAGAAAAGGGCGAGACATAATTCTAGAAAAACCTTCAGTGAAATCTTACACAGTGCCACTCAGAGAAGGACTAGTATCTTAAATGGAACGATTAGGTCCTTGAAGCTACCTCATACTAATTAATTTCATGCTGGCATTTATCAACTCACCCTAGGAGGTTGCGGGCGTATCTCAGACTTTATATTCTTGCCCATAAGCTTTTGCTGCTCATTTGTTCTGTCACGAAGTATGGCTATTTCCTTGCCATTTTTCACAGGAGTCTTTAGCCTTCCATTCACCACAGTAGAAGCACCATCTACAAAGTTTTCCATAACAGATTCTTCAGGATGTTCTTCGTTATCTAACACAGATAAAAAATAAGTTAAAACAAAGACAAGCTATTAGTTACCCAGCCTCACAAAAAGTTCCCATAGATTAATTTGTGGAATAATACCTCTATTTAAACTATGGGGGGTGGGGGGGAGCCAACTATGATAGTTTGAAAAACTATGTGGAGATGTCCCCATGTGAAGGCATTCTTATATGGAAATCATAAAGGATTTGTTTCTGTTTCTGAGAAGACAATTCCTTGCTGCCAAATAGATTTCTGAGGAGGCAAATCCATCATTCCACTTCAAATGCTTTTGGTTGTAACAAATTAACAAGGTTTTTAATAATGCATTCATTTCAAATCAAAAGCCATGCATGTCTGAACCACAGGAGAAAATTTAGCTAAAGACACAAGATATAATGTACCATTTGTACTATGAAGAGAAAAAAAAATATCTCAGAAATTGTTAGGTGCCTGGCCTTAACATGGTGCTGGTTGTGGATCCATTTTTCCTAAGATATGGCAGACCATATTACCTTCTGACTCATCATTCTCAAGCTGACATAGTATCTGAAGCAGAATGAAGCAAAAGGGAGGGTGTGTGTGGAAACAAATGAAGAAGACAGATTGTCTCCATGGTCTCATAAAAACTCTTCGGGAAAATAGAATAGAATTCTTTATTGGCCAAGTGTGATTGGACACACATAAGGAATTTGTCTCTGGTGCATAAGCTCTCAGTATACATACAAGCAACAAGTGATAATCATAAAATACAATCATCATAAATCATAGATATAACACTCAGTGACAGTCATAGGATACTAAGCAATCAATATAAATCAATATAAATCAACAAAGTTATAGTCATAAGAATCTAAGGAAATAGGTAATAGGACAGATGAGAGGTTAATAAGTAATACAGCCCTCCTAGGAGGTTTGACATCCAGGGCATAGACAATGTTGTGGGAATTAGTTGTTTAATAGAGTGATAGCATGGGGGGGAAAACTGTCTTTGTGTCTGGTTGTTTTGGCATGCAATGCCCTATAGCAGGGGTATCAAACTCGCCACATCACGTGACGTGTCACAACATATCGTGACTTTTCCATTGCCGACAATGGAGTGGGCACGGTTTCGCCATGACGCATCTGGCCCATGGGCCAGCAGTTTGACACCCATGCCCTATAGTGTCATCTTGAGGGAAGAAGTTGAAATAGTTTATGTCCAGGATGCGAGGAGTCTGTAGATATTTTCACAGCCCTCTTCCTAGCTCATGCATTATACAGTCATCAATGGAAGGCAGGCAATTATTGCAATTATTTTTTCTGCAATACTAATTGTTGAAGTCTGTGTCTGTCTTGTTTGGTTGCTTTGCCAAACCAGACAGTTATAGAGGTTCCTTGTAGAACTGTATCAGTTCCTTGGGCAATCTGAGCTTTCTGAATTGGTACAGGAAAAACATTCTTTGTTGTGCTTTTTTGATGACATTTTTGATGTTAGGTATCCATTTTAAGTCCTGAGATATTATAGAACCTAGAAACTTGAAGGTCTCTACTGTCGATACAGTGTTGTCTAGTATTGTAAAAGATGGTAGAATAGGAGGGCTTCTCCTAAAATCTACTATCATCTCTACAGTTTTGAGCGTGTTCAGGATTGTTCCAACTGTAATACAGGGCCAGTTGTTCAACTTCCCGTCTGTATACAGATTCGTCGTCTTGAATGAGACCAATCACAGTTGTATCATCTGCAAACTTCAGTACTTTAACAGAGGGATCCTTTCAGATGCACTTGTTGGTATAGAGAGAAAAGAGTAGTGGAGAGAGCACATAGCCCTGGGGGCCCCTGTGCTAATTGTACATGTATCTGATGTGATTTTGCCTAGCTTCACCTGCTGCTTCCTATCTGTTAGAAAGCTTACAATCCACTTACAAATGTGGTCAGGCACAGCTAGCTGAGTCAGTTTAGTGAGAAGAATATCTGGAATGATGGTATTGAATGCCGAGCTGAAGTCTACAAAAAGGATTCTTGCTTAGGTCCTTGGAGATTCAAGATGTTGTAAGATGTAGTGCAGTACCACATTAACAGCATCATCTGCCGATCTATTTGCTCAGTAGGCAAATTGTAATGGGTCTAACAGTGGATCCGTGATGATTTTCCGGTGGGCCAGCACTAGCCTTTGAAAGGTTTTCGTAACTATGGGTGTCAGAGCAACCGGTCTGTAGTCGTTCAGCTCCTTGAGGGAGGGTTTCTTAGGCACTGGGATTACAGTAGAGCATCTGAAGCAAGATGGGACATAACACATCTCTAGAGATTTATTAAAGATGCAGGTGAAGATGGGGGCCAATTGGTCAGCACAAACTTTCAAGCAAGAAGGAGTTACCTTGTCTGGGCCTGGTACTTTTCTAGGCTTTTGTCTGCAAAATAGACCTTGTACAGCTTTTTCTGTGATCACCAGAGGCCAAGAGGGATGGAGTCAGTTGTAGGAGACTTGGTTGTTGGTGTATCCGACATGGAGAGAGTGGTGATAGTTGACAGTGGTTTCCTCTCAAACCTACAGTAAAACACATTCAGGTCATCTGCCAGTTGTCGATTCCCTTCAGCATGGGAAGGAGGTTTGCTGTAGCCAGTGATGTCTTTAAGGATTTTCCACAAATTTGCTGGGTTTTTTTTATTTTGGAAAATAAGAAAATCTAAAAAGAAATACAGTACCTGTAATTGTATATAAATAAATAAAAAAGCAATAAAAGGATCTGCATTCTTTATAACCAAATTTATTGTCACACTTTCAAGAAGATAAAAGGTTGGAAAAGCAAAAACAGTGAAATAAAACCAGAATATTTTTTCAAGGAGAAAAGTCCCAATGGCTAGCCTACCATAACAATGATAAGATGCAATGTGATGTGTTGGGTTTTAGTTTACCATGTCATATAAATATAGTAGCATGGTTTATATAAACAAGTTTATGTCTCAGTTGCAGTGCAAAATGTTTATTCAGTAATGGATTCTTTAATACAGTATGGCATAATTTAATTTGTGAGTCCTGTTTGTATTTTTTAGGAGAGCTCTTTAGCATTGCCTTCAGTGAGAGGGTGGCTATTTAATTTTGATTCATAAACAAAATAGATTTTCATTCCACTGAAGTTACAAACTGATCCATAGAACATATGAACATCTGGCATCATCTGAATAGAAACACTGTGGGGAAAAAAACCTCTGACAACATAGCAATTCTTAGCATTTTAGGTCTGATAGCAACAGAAGTCAATCAAGTTTGCAATAAATTTGAGTTATTTGATATATTTCAGATTTCTTTTTACACATTATCTATTATTTTTGTGATGAAGTAGTATTTTCTTCACCAGCTAACTTCTCAAAGAAGAGTTAGTGCTATTGGTGACTACACTCGGTATGTGTATTCTGACAGTGTATTCTGGAATTCTTATATGGAGATAGGACTTGTCATGTAATTGACATGGCTCTTAAACCATAAGGATAGGACAATTTTGGTTTTATATTCGGTCAATGAAGTCCTCATAGACTTAAGTCAACCATACTTACCATCTTCTGTGACTATAGAATTCTTTCAGCAAATGACTCCTAAGTAGATTGTCAACTTGAATTCCATATGCAAATGTGTGATTTCTTAGAAAAATAAAATGCTCTGCTCTTGCCGTCCCAGGCTACTGATCATACAAAACATCTGCTCCACAGATAACTTTAGCAGTTTTGTCATGGAATGTTCTTGATTACTGAAGAGTTGATTGAAGGAATGAAATTCCAACTTGATCATGGCATAAACATAGTCAGGGTAATGATTTTAAATAAATTCCTATGTCTAGGTCAACTAGATTGCATCCTAAGCCACTGTCAGAACTTGCTCTTTTATTTTTGAGAAATCCTTGAGAGGTTGTCCCCATATTGAAAAAAATGGGGAAAAGGAATCCTGGGGAATTAAGAGGCCAGTTAGCCTCCCACTGATTTCAAGAGAATTTTACAACAGATTATAAAGTGATTGAAGTATCCATACTATAAAAAGGATGTTGAGTTCACTAAAAGTCAGCACAGCTGTGTCAAGAACACCTCACTAGCGCATACTGTGACAGTTGAAATCGAAAAGGAAGCCTGCAGCAAGTTTTAGTTTTAGAATTTGTGGTTTAATCACGGCTATGTTGGAAAGCTAGATTTTGAGACTGGTCCAAGAGTGTGGATAGCCTTTCAGATATTGTGGCTCATTATTAACCCTACTTCCCCAATACATTATCTTCTGCCCTTATCCAATCTTTTCAGCAGGATGGTGGGAGTAAGGAAGCGCTTGCTAAACAGGCTGATGAACAGGGTGTTCTGACGGGTGGTTGCTTAGCAAGTTCCTTTTGTTCTCCTGGACTGCTGCTGGCAAGGGGATGATCCAACTGGGCATCCAGTGACCTCCTTTGGCTGTAACCTTCCCCAGGAAGTGCTTTCAAGCCCTTCAAAGCACACGGAAACAGCAGCTTGACAATCCCTCTTCAGCCTGAGTAAGTCCAGCTTTAGCAGCATGCCCTACTTGTTCATTTTGCTTTCTTTCCATTGCTGAAGGTACAGATTGGGGGGTGAACAATGGATTCATTCTTCCCCATCCTTCCTCTAGGTCAATCCTCATCGTTTATTCAATTTATAGTGCAGGATAAAGGTTTCAGCTGTGTTATGCCCTTGTTGTGGCAAAATTGCTACATCACCCTTTTCTAAATTTCCGCTGGAGACATAAAAACTTAAGTGGGTTTGGAGAGATGGACATTTTTGTAATTCTCATTCTAGCTCAATATAATGAGCAAATTGAAGCAAATTTCTTACTTTACTTAGCAAGATCCCCTAAATCAGGAAACACCTTAATACACTTTAGATGCAATTCATGATATCCTCACATTATGATTTGGATTTTAGCTATTTGGATTTTAGAAGTTAGCTTTGACATAGAAATGGCTTTATAAATGTTGAATGGCTTTTCAGGATTTTATGTGAAGAATGTCCAACCCTTTCTGATTCAAGGACCACAGGTGGGTGGAGTCTATGGATGGAATCAGTGCATGTTATGGATACATGTGTGTATGCACATATATGTATCTTTTAAATAGCCTTCTACAGTCACACACTTCCAGAAACATGCCATACTGTTTATGTGTTTAAAATCCAGATTTAAAATATATTGTTCCCTCCACTCCACTTATAAAATGAAATGGATTTTCTATTTCAATTCACCTTTGAAGTGGATTATTATTATTATTATCATTTTCAACTACTTGTATATTTTGTGATGTGCAACTAGTTGCAGACTTCACATAAAGGAGATTAGAAAGAATCTCCTTTGGGTGATTTGGCATAACATCTATTATAAACATCTAAATTACAAGCAGAATTGGTTGAGAACAGAGTGTCCTGGAGAAAAATCTACATAGTTACTAAAAGATTATTCTGATTTAATGGAATGTAATCAATCAAGTATAGTAATAGTCATTTTGTTACTTCTGTTACCATTCTGAAAGGAAACAATCATTTTTAGGGAAAAACAAATAAAAAGTTAAGGATTTTCATTTCTTCAGTAATACAATCTGACCTCAGTTACACCCAACTGACTATTTTTGAAGATTTGGGGAAGTAAACATATGTACTGTAACCAAACGTTTGCCTTTACATTAAAAAAACTAAACCCCTAAGGGAAAAATGCCAATGCTTCACTTTAGCAAATAAAATAAAAACACAAAAGGATCAAATATGAGTTCTCCTCTCCTCTTTAGAGCTATTTGCATGTCCGACTTTGCTTTTGAATCCTATGGCTTCAAGCCAACATGTCTAAATATGATTGACTTTGAAGCCCTATTACACTTTTTCATTCTGTGACAGTAACTCCACCCAGGGCGTTAACTCCCCAGGTTTCTTTTCTCATTTTGGTCTTATTTTCTTAGTCTGCCTTTTCTAAGATCATAAACAACTACTGTGACATTATTCTAATTATATCTTCCATAAAATTTGAATCAATTGCATTCACCATTTACGGGATTTTGCATTTACATCAGAACTAGGGAACATCTGGAATGTGGCAGCATGCACTGTGAAGGGTACCCCTAGGTTTCTCCATGTAATTCCTCTGGTGCATGAGCTGCACTTGCTTTCAGTTTCTTTCTGAGTGCAGTTCGAGATGCTGGTCATCACCTTTAAACCCCACACGGCACAGGGCCAGGTTATATGCAGAACTGCTTTTCCCTAAGGATATCTACCCATTCTACCATGTTAGATAGGGTGGGCATGCTCCTAGCCTCTTCCTTTAAACATTGCCATCTAATGGGAGCTAGGAAATTTGCTTTTTCCATGGCAGCCCCTGCCCTATGGAACACCCTTCTCCCTGAAGTTTGGCAGGCTTCTGGTTCCCCCCCCCTCCAGCCTTGTGAAAAGCACTGAAGAGCTGAGTTTCCCCTCAAGCACTAGGATAAGACGAGGCGATTGCACATTGGAAGCTTGGCTTGGTGTCAGGTTTTTTGTTTTTATATATTTGGATTGAATAATTTAAATATTTTTTTTTTAATGTCGTTTTAGTTTTTCATGAGGAGCCGTCAAGAGTTTGCTATAAGATAGGTGGCTATGTAAATGTTTTAAGTAAATAAATAAAAATAAATAAACAATTCTTGAGATCACGGTCTTAATCACCACCATCACCACTCAGACTCTAGATAGTGCATATTCGGCACTCCCGTGACTTAAGTTATCAAAATGATTGTGAATCACTGGTCTCTAGAGAGAGAAAAAAAACTGCCTCCAGAGAATGTTACTTTCAGTTCTCTTATGCTTTTGCTGAACCCTTAGAGAACTCTTGTCATTTTAGCTACTGCAGTATCTTGCTATTCAGGCATTTCTCGTCTCAACTACCAAGGAAAGAATGAGTAGTAATCCCATTTAATATGTCGCATCTCTATTAGACAGATTGCTTAATTTCTGTCCTAAATAAAAAAATATTTAAGGAGAGACTATGAAGGAAGTTGATGGATTCCTATATCATCATACATAGTGAGAGATTCCAAAAGCACAAAGAAAGCTTCAACATCGACTATGATATGTAAATATCTAATTAAATATCCTTCATACTGAGCCCTACCAGACAGATATACAACTACCACCTCTTGTTCCTATTAATGAACACAGAAACAAAGTAAATGCTTCAGGAAAGAGATAAAATATAGAACACGGGTGTCAAACTGCCGGCCCGTGGGCCGGATGCGTCATGCTGAAACCGCGCCCACCCCATTGCCGGCAATGGGGAAAAAAGTTGCAATATGTCGCGACACGTCACGTGATGTTGCGAGTTTGATACCCCTGATATAGAATATAGACCTAAAAACAAATAACAGCTCAGGATAACATTCAACCAAGTATCTAATAGGGAACCAGTGTGTCATCTAAATACTTAAGGGAACATTTTACATTGAGAAGCTATAACAAATATTTAATCCCAGTCATTATTTTTAGAAGCCTCCCTTCTTCTCTTTCACTTCAATAGTCAAACTTGGTATGTATTCCTTTATTCAAGTTTATTAACCCATTTAATAGATATAATATTAATAAAGTATCAATGGAAGACATTCCAGCTGAAATAGCAGGATTGAGATCATTAAGTCAGATTAAAACTGCAGCAGAAGGCAAAATGTTACAGCTACGACCTCTTAGCAGGATCACCTCCAGAATTAACCCCTCTTCCGCATTTGAATGCTATTTTTTTAAAATATCCTAATGGTATATGTAATGGCACACAGGTTTCTATGAGATACCATTTAATATGCACTGCTTACAAACCAGGTATGCTTAGGTTTCAGAACAATTAATTTTTGCTCATTTGCAAACTCTAAAATTCAATTTTCAACCAATTTAATCAATCAAAATTTTTATTTAAAAAATAAAGGGGGGGGGTCAGCCTTAAAAAGATAGGAAATAGAAATTTGTGTGCTATTTGACAGCATCAGTGATATGATAATAAAAAGGAAATGCAGAAAGGAAGGGAACAAGAAAAGAAATGCACAAGAGACATTCTTCAACCAATCCATAAGTAACATCACATTTAGTACAAAAAAAAGATAAATTAATACTCTGAATTGGTCTTTGCTGTATCAAACCCAAATCCAACAAGTCAAGCTGATTTAAAATTTTACATAAGCAGAGAACAATGTTTGGTGATGAATGAAAGAGTAAAGAGTAAACTACTATGGTAATTCTAAACCACCACTACTACAATATGATCCTATTCTGGAAATATTAAGTTCTCTATAGATGTGTCTATCCAGTGCTTTTTTTGTAAAAAAAAAAAAGGTGCCGGAACTCACAAGTCATACCCTACAAGGTTCCATCCAAAAAAGATGCCAGAACTCCGTTCTGAGCGTTCTATGAGAAAAAAAGCCCTGTGTCTATCCAAGCGTTAGCAAACGTTAAGCAGCAAAATGACTGAATAAAGCTGCTTGAAGTATGAACACCTGCAGCTACCATATAAATTTCTCCTGGCTACTTGAAATAAAGCAACGTTCTACAACACGTTTATTAGTTGCCACTGCCCTCAGTTAATAAGAAAGCTGCTCTGCTGCAATATGTTACAGCTGTTGTGAACGCTCCTACATCTGCAGCTGTTTCAAAAATATGCATGCCTAGGTTAGTTAGACTGCTAAGCTTATAACTTCTCTATTTCCATCTGCTGGACAGGTTTATTAGTTTCTTTTATGGCAAACTCCACCCCAGGCAGGAATGAAAAGCTCAAGCTGTGATCATTTGTCACATCCCGAGTCAGGCATTCAAATAAGTCCTCCTGTCCCATCTAAACTCTGAAATAGATCCCAAATAACTGTAGTGCATGATCCAAGTTGCTAACAGTTGGAAGCACACCAACGCTAGCTTCCGGAAGGGAAAGAGATGCTGAAACTAAAGGTCTTTCAGCCAGTGAATACAAGCAATTCTACTTTCTTCTCCTTTCCCCAATTCAATTGTTTAAATTTCCTGCTCAGTATTCTTCTGCAATTTTTTTAAAAAACTCCAGTTATCTAGAGTCTGCCATTAGCTTAAGAGAAAGAACTGAATGGCATAAAAACCACAAAATATACTTTGGATAATGTACACATAACTATATTCCTAGTAACTTAATGGAATGAAAGGAAGTTGGTTCTGCTCTTTTGAGGCCCGCTGTCAGCATTTTAAAATTTTGATATAACTTTTGATATGACTCGGTGTGCTCTCCAGACACTGGTCTTTTGAATACAAGAAACATGAAGAGAAATGAAACATCCGTGCATTGGCTCTCCATCTCATGCACATAATGTCATTCAGCATGTTGACATGTTATTGCAAATGTCATGTTGGGCTGAAGAATGCAGCCAAAGGTACTAAACAGAAAAACCATCTCTTCAGTAGCTCTCATTTGCTGAAGCTACATATCAATATCTTTCTGTGCTCAGATGCAATGGAAGTTTCTGTTAGTTGAAATGGAGTTGCTGCTATTCAAATTTCACACACATCTCTCTTGTGTGGCTGAAAACTCTTGCGCAGTCATTCTTGGATTCTGGGCCAAGTCTTCATCCATTAAACCCTCGAATAATGCTTTCAAGTGTTCTTCCTTTTACCCAACACGGGAATGACTCTGGCCAAGATGCCATGGGAAAAAAATATTGATGTAGACCAAAAAAAAAAGTGCTACTTACCCGGAAGAGTGGTTTGGATGTTAAAATAGTGAGGGCTGAAAGGTGATGTAATAAATGGAAAACATAAAACATCTGTGTTATATGCCTCCATGGTTTGAAACCATCACCCTTATACTGCATGTTATCATTCTTCTGAGAAGCTTTTATTTTAATAAAGGAACCTTCAAATTGGAGAGTTCAGGTTTTAAAATATCAATGAATACTGAACGTTAAAATATTTAAGATGAAATTCAAAAATGCCATTCAATGGAATCTTGTTCGTTGTTATAGATAAACAAACAATTAATTTCCCACCCCCAATAATCATCTTATTGCATCAGTTCAATGTCAACCAAGTAAATTAATGCAAACAATGTTGTTTCCTCATACTATTAAAGCAATAATCCTTTATTTACTTGAAGTAAATCCATTAAACTCACTGATCATATATCTTTAAATGCACTCAGAGCATTTAAACAATATATCAGAGACCTGGAAACCCAATAGGACCAGTCTTGCTCTGCTTAAGAACATTTTTTCTGAACAGTCAAGTCCCTTTTTACAAACCAGCAAGATACTCATAGCACAGAACTGCTTCCAAATTCTGAACAACAACTTTAGCATACATCAATGGTCTCCCTACAGTATAGCAGTTTTGGAAGGCTGATATTATGATATGAACTGAGACTGTCTCTATGGACAAGGCACTGTTGAAACTATGCTTCATGTTTTGCTACATTGAATCTTCTATAAGGGACCAAGGACCCACCTTATAATCTTTACCTAGTAAATCACCCAGGAAATTCTTATCTTTTTTATGTCTAATTGTTGTTTTAGATTGATATGATTCACTGTCCTTGACCATAGCTAAATTTTGTTCTACTGTCTGTAAAATTAGGGAAACTTCAATTGTCCCCTGATACATGCACCATCACCAAGATATTTTATCTTCTTTCATTTTTATTTTATTTTTATTTTTAAATTTGCTTTTGATTGCTATTTTGCTTGATGACCGTAATAAAAAAATACTGCTTTGTAGACCTATGTATAGCATTGTGCTCCAGTTATCATTATATTATAATCAAGTGATAACTTGGATAACATTATAATCCACCCAGGATAAATGTGAAAGTGTTTCCTATAATAATTGGTTTCCTTTCTCCGCAAATTTCAAGTATTCCATATACTGAATTATAAATATATTTCAGGACTTAAATAAATATATTTTTAGCCAGATAGATTTGCTGGTTTTATTTTACATTAGAAACTAATGCACTGTGATCTCTCAAAGGCCAAAGGTTTTACTGATAGCATGAGCTTTTGCAAACATACATTTACTTCACTAAAACTTAAAACTAACTATAAAGAAAATGGATGCATAAATGGACAAGAGCTGTGGTAGGTAAACTGAGAATTTTATATTTTTTAAGAGTGTTTTAAAATGGAGTCAGAAAAAAAACCAGATTCTGCCCACTTCCTTCCTTCATCTAGTTATAATTTATGAGCAAAACTGAGGTTCTGACAATAGAGTATCTTTTGCATACACTTTTGTTGATAAATAAATTTGGATATTGTTACTCCAAATCATACTTTTGTTTCTGAAATGCATATTTCTAGCTCTCAAAATGCATTGTGTTTTGGCAGAAAAAGTGTTTCGTCTTTTAAGCACGTCCCTTGCTTGTGTGAGCAGTATGCAGAAAGCCAGGGTTTGAATAGATTTCAGTGCCAACTAATGAATAGTACCTATGATTCATGAGTAATATAGGCTCCTTCCGGATGAGTCTTTTATGGTGCAATAGCCCTGCCTTGGCACATAATTTTACCACTGAACAGATGTCATCATTCATTTGTTCAACAACCTCCCTTGTTCTGCCACCACTTTTTTGGTCTTTTTTCCCCCTTGGCCTTTTTACAACAAAACCCATTAAAATGGAAAACGGGAGTCTCAACACAATGCCTTTTGATTGGTAACCCTAGGAGCCATCCCTCTGGAGAACCACAACCATCCACCTTAATGAGTTTCACCTCTGCAAGAGTCAGGGCTTTATGTCAGACATTTCCATAGCACATTTAGCTATCCCCCAAACACTATTTATTTACACCTTGATCACGTATTGTTAAGAGTTGCTAAAATTATTTTTGGTTTTCTTCTCAGAGGCACAAGAAGCCAGAAACATTAATTTGGACATTTCTCCACATCCTCCAAGATTTTGCTGAAATATAAATGTGCTGAATGATAAATATTTGGTCTTTTACCATAAGAAATCTCTCTCTATCTCTCTCTCCTTTCCTCCCCCCCCCCAGGGTACACAAAACAGTTTCAGGGTTGCAAAAATCAATACCATTAAATCTACAAAAACAAAACAAAACCAACCCTCTCTATATAACAACCTTTGTAAAAAAAAAAAAAAAGGCCATCAACATTAGGCAAGATGCAGGGTCACCTTTTGGAGTAATTGCGTAGTATCAAAACATACAGGTACATGAGTGGAACACAAAGGAACGGATGGCACTAACTCTCTAGAGCAGTGTGTTTCTCAATTTTGGCAGCTTGAAGATGTATTGGCTTCCGCTTCCAGACTTCCCTAGCCAGCCAGAGGTCCACACATTTTCAAGCTGGAAAGGTTGAGAAGCTCTGCTCTATTGGCTCCAAATACACCTTCATAATTATAATCTTAAGCTCAAAGATTTAAAATTTCTACCTCTAGAAAAGGCTGAATATTAAGATGTCCACAAATTATGAGAAAGTAAAGAAACGTTTACGCTCTGCGCCTGAGATTCAGAAGGTTACCTGTGATGATCCAAATAATTTCTGAATTTCAGAACTTTCACTCACCCTTTAAAAGCCTGTCCTGAGCACTAGAGACTCTCCCTGAGCAGCGTTCAATAATGTAGCTTTAGAAGGTTGGCCTGGTTAGACCTTGGGTAGAGAAGAAAGTTGAAAAAACATCCCAGAAGATGGCAGGGGCAAACCACTAATTATTTGTAAGAAAACTATATGGAGGTAACTATATAAATACTACTAGCAGAGCCCAATTAAAAGGGCATTTTACTTTTGTAGTTGTCATTATCATAGAAGCCAGCGATCCTCTATTCTAGTCAAAGAAATATTTTCCATTGGTACAAAAAGCTTTTTCAATACAGTAGCCTTAATCGAAGAAATTATACAGTCATATTTTAATGTGTGTGAAGGGTTGGGGGGGGGGGGAATATCGCTGCATCCATTGCTTCAATGACATCTTTTAAATTGAGCGTTTGTATTCCTAGCAACATAGCCCATTACTTTCACTATCCACATGAATATTTTGTTTTTATATATATATATATATATATATATATATACGTGTCTTACAAAAACAAATTGCAACATATGACTGTTACTAAATGTTAAGTACCCAAGACTGCCCTTTGGACAGGACGGGTGATTTTATAAAATCAGTGAACAAATAGTGCATTTTGAAACTTCATTCTACATGCCAAAATTTGCCTCTGTACAGCTAGAATAGTCACCTAAAGCAATAACTAAGCTCCTAAGGGGCCAGAGCTATATCAATATTCCAACTGAGAATTCAACTCAACAATAGATTTTTTTTATTAAAATCAACACTTCATTTCTAAGTAACAAGATTTATGTGAATGGAGTGCAATCAGTTGCTGACTACTTTCTTTAAATGTATCAACATTATATAGTTTGAGCATCTATATTTGTCTTTTTCATTTAATTATAGCATTTCAAGGGAGTGATACATTGACCTTAATGAAGCATTAAAATAGTAGTGCATGCTTTTACTGATTTGAAAATTACCTTGCAATCATTCCATTAATTCACCACACTTTAATCCTTCAATTTCTGACAATTTAATGGAATGCTATAGAAATAAATGAAGAGGATGAAAAAAAAAACAGTAACAATTGAATGCAATTTCAGTCTTATTCCAAATATCACAATATTAAGATCACCATTTGCTCAGTCAGTGATTAACTATGGAATTCTTGTCCAATAATCAGAAACTAAAGCTTTGGTAAGCTGCAAAAAAGTTTCAGACTGTAGTGATGTCCAGCTTTTCACCGTGCAATTATCCTTTCAAAAGTCTAAAGCTTTCCTGGCTTTCCTCCCTTCCTTTAAAGGCCAGCTCCTTTTACTGCCCCATCACCCCCACCTTTTCAGACTGGGAATTGTGAGTAGCCAAATAAGAGGAGCTGAAAGATATCTAGGAGAAAATGACATCAACACCAAAGCCTGCTGCCCCCTAATAATGCAGTAAGAGAAAAAGCACCTAAAGAAAGTCAAAAGGCATTCTCATGCTCCCTGAGAATAAAGAAGAAAACAGATGCCTTATCTATGGAGGAAGAACACCTCTCAGAAATTGTAATTGCACACTATTAGAATATCATTCAAATAATATAGCGAGACAGGAAATAACATGTATATTTACAACAATGTAGAACACTATACTGGGGGAATGTCAGACCTGCTGCCACCTAAACCTCTAAGTGGAAACGATCCTTGGCTCCATTTGTTGAGACAGCTGACAGGAAATTGAAATGGTAGCTAGACTCACTTACCATTGTACACTGGCTGCAACTATGAATCAGCCACATCAGTTAAGATCCACTAATAAACAAACACCATCACCCCAAACGTGGGCCAGCATCCCCTAGACCTGGCACACTGTTCCACAAGGGGCAGTCATAATCTCTGTTCCATCTCTGCTCACATTCCACTGGGTTTCACTAGTAAGATTCTTTCAATACAGTAATCTAACATGTCTTTTTTTTGTGTGTTTTTAAAATTGTGATATGATTGTTTTTACATTTCAAAATATATTATTGTTGGTTTACAATAGTGTGATGAAGCAAAAAGCCAGGAGAATAGAACTCCAGTACTTTAACAGAAAGAACCATACTACTATTTATCAAAACAATATTTACTTGGACTTCAGTAAGGCATTTGATAAAGTAGATCACAACCTACTACTTGATAAGATAGAAAAATGTGGGTTAGACAGCATCACCACCAGATGGATTCGTAGCTGGCTGACTGGCCGTACTCAGCGTGTGGTCCTCAATGGAACCGCATCTACATGGAGGGAAGTGTGCAGTGGGGTGCCCCAGGGCTCTGTTCTGGGGGCCATGCTCTTCAACATCTTCATCAACGATTTGGACAAGGGGATAGATGGGAACTCATCAAATTTGCGGATGACACCAAGCTGGCAGGAATAGCCAACACTCCAGAAGACAGGCTTAAGATACAGGAGGACCTGACAGACTTGAACATTGGCGCTATTCTAACAAAATGAAATTCAATGGTGAAAAAGTAAGGTTCTACATTAGGCAAGAAAAACCAATTGTACAGGTAGTATAGGGGTACCTTGCTCAATAGTAGTAACTGTGAGAGGGATCTCGGAGTCCTAGTGGACAATCACTTAAATATGAGCCAGCAGTGTGCTGCAGCTGCCAAAAAAAGCCAACACAGTGCTGGGCTGCATTAACAGGGATAGAATCAAGATCACGTGAAGGATTAATACCACTTTACAATGCCTTGGTAAGGCCACACTTGGAATACTGCATCCAGTTTGGGTCACCACGATGTAAAAAAATGTTGAGACTCTAGAAAGAGTGCAGAGAAGGGCAACAAAGAAGATGATTAGGGGACTGGAGGCTAAAAGCATATCAAGAACGTTTGCTGCTGAATTGGGTATGTCTAGTTTAATGAAAAGAAGGACTAGGGGTGACATGATAGCAGTATTCCAATATCTCAGGGGTTGCCAAAGAGAGGGAATCAAGCTATTCTCCAAGGCGCCTGGGGCAGGACAAGAAGTAATGGATGGAAACTAGTCAAGGAAAGAAGCAACCGGAACTGAGGAGAAACTTCCTGACAGTTAGAACAATTAACCAGTGGAACAACCTGCCTCCAGAAGCGGTGAATGCTCCAACACTGGAAGTTTTTAAGAAGAGACTGGACAGCCATTTGTCTGAAATGGTATAGGGTTTCCTGCCTGAGCAGGGGGTTGGACTCGATGACCTCCAAGGTCCCTTCCAACTTTATTATTATTATTATTAAGTGTTTGCACGCTGGAAATCTAGGCAACTACCATGTACTGTATTGCTTGGAAGGAAGGATGGATGGACTAGTAGTTGGTTCAAGAATATGTATCATGATTTTGCCATCCCTCCCCACTCACCTCACCTTCTTCAGATCGACAGCTGCTCCCTTAGCACTTAGTCAGGTGCTTTGAATCTTTTTTTGACATAGAAAACTGTCATTACAAATATTTTTCAGGCAACATGTTGCTTATTTATGTCATTTATTTATTAAATGTATATGCTGCCTATCTCCCTGACAGGGCGACTCTTGTTGGGGCACCATTGGTTGGCAGCAGGCACTCTTTGCCCTGTTACAAAGTAACATCAGGATCTCCTTTGGCTGTAAACTACTACCTTGTTCAACCAGCTCTTGAAGGTGAAATTCCCATTAAGAGGACCAACAAGGGGAGTGTTTGTAAGCTGGAACATAATTTTGGACAATGCTTCACAGCTACTCCTTGGGTGCTTTGTGACCCTCCCCCTATTCTGCCCACCAAAACCAGCTGGATGATTAGTACACTTGGGGATCAGCTGTCATAGAAATAGTTCTGACAGCCTATATATTCTTCTTGTCCTGAAGTGCATGCAAACTGCCACAAGGGATTATGTCAATCAGCAGCAAACTACAGCTTGCACTCTTTCATAGAGATAATAAACCATAAATGACTAATGCAGACATGTGTGGACAAGGCTCATAGTAAAAGCTGTGCCTAACAATTTGCAAGGTAGAAAGTCAAGAGGGTTCATAATTCAATGGTATGACACATACTGTACATTGCCACAGATTCTAACACCAGTTGCTCAGTGGTTATTAGGGGATACAAAAGATTTCTGCCCTGAGCTCTAGGAAGAGAAGACACTTAATTAGAATGATTTATGCTGGGTGCCAAATATAATGATTAAAATGATGCCTGGGTTCATACATTATAAGGTGTATTTGATTTTGGCTTAACATGCTGTCTGAACATGATTTTTGCAACTAATTTGGCATGTTGAATGAACACAACCAACACTAATTCATTCAGTAAACCTTAGCAAAGCACAAAGCACAATTTAGTTTTTACAATATAATTGATAACATTAAATCCCATCATAAGGAAACTTCTTTTACTTCATCACAAATTCAGCACTATTTGATTAGATAAGGGTACTAATTTGCCTATTTACACACACACATATTTGTTCATACAATTTATTTTTATATGGTTTTGCTGCTGTTAGACCATTCTGTCCTTTGATTGGGGCTGTTAATAAATAAAATTAAATAAACAAATGTGCACATAAAGGAACAACTTTTTAAAAACATTTCTTTAGAGCAGAATATTTATTTAACTTATCCTTTATTGACTATCAAGATACTTAAGACTACCTCCTTTGCCCATTCTCCATACTAATTCCTTTTTGCTTTTGCAGTTTTGACTTGATGAATAAACAAGCATACCTAAGTCCAGTAGCAATCTCTTTTGTAATTGCCCCACTGGAGTTCAAGAATGCATATCACTTCCACAACTATCATAACTTCACTAGTTCCCTGATGATATCCAGATCTAATTTAAAGTGCAATTATTGATTTGCAAATCCTGAATACAGGTAATTCTTGTCTCTGTACTTTCAGGATAACACTTGTGCGAAATTGCCCATCTATGGATTCTTCTTCACTGCAGTTCTGCTTCTTATTCCCCTACCAACAGAAATTGAATAGGTCTTTTTAAAAGTTATCATTAGACCTGGGGAATTTTCCTTCAGACCTTTCCTTCAATGCTTCCAACAATGCTTACATTGTCAAAAAAAGAGGAATCACCCCCACCCTATCTGCAAATCATACATATAGATGCTCATTTAGGGAAAATTATTCTAATATGTGCCATTTTTATATTTATCTGTAATACCAGATGTGGACCAACTGGTCTTTCAAACAAACTCTGAAAAATAAAAACATGGTTTTAATTTGGTTTTAGAATTCCAAGATAAGGCAGACTCCCTTACGAAGATTTTCAAATTATCCACTTCTTTATGTTTAACCTCTTTTGATCAGTAATACTGCTAATAAATTTTACAGGAACCTTTTTTTCTTCCTGGTATTGTACATGAACATGACCATGACATCTGAAATTTTCCAGCATGACAGTAAAAGGCAACTCAAGAGTGAAGATGAATTATCGCTTTAATTTTCCTAATAAAGCAGGCTGTATGCAGAAGGGTCTTCCCACTCCTTTCAAAAATCATTTCAGCTTTTTCCACAATTCTTATAAGAATCCATATGGAAAATCTCTACTGGCTTGGCTGCTCTAGAAGGATGAGAAATAAAACAATCCTATTTCTCATGAATAAACCCAAGGGGGATTTAATTAAAATGAGATCTAATTCAAAGCAGAATGTCATGAACAGAATAGTTTAGGGACCTGCTGGCTAGAGCAATAGCGGATCTTGTCAGAATTCTTGTCAGCTCTGCCAAGTAAGCCAGACAGGAAACACAACTACGGTAGGTGAGCTAATTTTACTTTATTGTAAGGCTACATTAACAGAATCTTGCAAGTCTGAAGATACCACAATCACTTTTAACCACCTGATCAATTAGGGTGGGTCCTTCCTAAGTTTCTTCCTCTGACCACTAAAAACTGAGGGTTCTTTCATCTCTTGTCTGATCATTTCCTAGGCAGCAAGTATCTCTTTTCCTTCTCCCTCAAGGTCATTCCTACATACCATGATATTTATCCAGGAGGCCATCAAACCAGCCCAGTGTATTACATGCTCCAAGTCATTTTCTAGTCACGTGTTTCAGCAATTGTCAAAAGACGCCAGCAAAGCTGCTAGGCCTACAAATTCCTGCCTGCATTCTTATGCAGGGTTCTTAAGAAGAAATGAGCTGAGTCATGCATAGCAGCCAAGATTTCAATATTGATTACACGTTTCTTTAACACAGAGTTCACTAAAGATGGGATATGATGGATTCTTAGCGGGTAAGTAAATAGATGTCATATTTGTACAAATTATCCCACCTAATTTCTTGCAAATTGAACATATTAAAAGTTCACAATTTTTTTTTTAACCGAAGGGAGCAAAATGTCCAGCATTGCAGAAGACTCACCCATCTGTTTCCTCTGATACTTTCATGTCTTGCCAGAGGTGAGAACACAAGAGCAAGAGCTCTCAATCTCTATTACTTTTTATACTTATAAATAGTTGTTGAATTACTAATAAGTACCTTTCTGTAATATAATCAGTATAAAATATTATAAAGTATCACAAAATGTCTATTACATAACACACATTGCTGCATCGTTTAATTAAGAGAAAATATTGCCTTTTCCAAAACAGATAGATCACACGTTTCCAACAATCATTCCTGGATATTTGGAGTAGTAACACATTTCCAATTTCTCAATATGATCCTTTCAGTCACCCTCGTGTTTGATGCAAGCATGATTCCTGATAAACTGTCAGTTTACAAAGCTTGGAGAGATATATTGTTCAATATTACATGAACATATTTAACATTACAAGATTTCCCCATAAATCTAAATATATAGGTTAATATGCTATTCTAAAAAGATATTAAATGATCACATGACCATATTATAGAAATCAGTAATCCTTAATATTTTTTACACTTCTAGCATAGAAAATTTCATATCCATTCTTTCAATTATCTTCTCTGGTGAGTCTATTACACCCTAAATGCAACTTTTTTGATGAATCAACTTTAATCTCAGATTTGTTAATACCATTTTAATATTTTAAGGAAAGACATGAATCTACTGGTGTGGCTTTACTGGAAATTCCAAGTTTTTAATCCATGCTTGAGATATCCCAGAAATCCCTACTTTAAAAAGATATTTGAGCTGTTGATAGGTTTTAGATTCAATCAAGTAAGAGAGCAACTCAAGTGCTTTGAGACAGCTAAAGCATCTGGTCCACATTGATCTGTTAAAACATATATAAGTTGAAGATATCTCCACTATTGCAAATTGGGAAGACCAAATTCAATCTGAAGTCTTTTCCCACCCTATTTTTCAACAGTCTCCCTGCTGGAGAAGACACACATGATCTCAGATTTGATGTTAAAGATAACTCTGATAATTATTTTGAGTTCCTCAAAATTTATGACAAATCCGTCAGATACAGGCAATTCATAATTCATAGCTGTGTCTAGTCAACCATGTAATCCCAATCACATTGAAATCTGCTTCTACCGTATTTAAAAAAGTACAGTTTACAATGTTGAAATAAGGGAACATGCTAATCTTTGATCTCATGAGATTAAACTCTTCTTCCTTTAGAGAAACCCTGTGCATTTATTGTTGTCTTAAGGAAAGCATCTTGGGCTTATCCCAATGGAGATCAGGGGGCATCATGTACAAATGCCAAGAATCCTATGCTGCCTGCACTAAATGATGCAAAATCACTAGTGTCTTAAGCAGGTAGAAACTGCCTCTTACCCATCCATCTAGCTCAGTCATACATTTATTATTCCTCCCTAATCTGTTGCCATAGCAGGATCCATTTCAACACTTTCTCTTCTTTCACCCATACTGGAAAATACATTTTTTTCTTTATAGAGTGAACACCCATAATGAGGTAATTCCTTGATTATCTTAAAAGAGGTTCAATCAGAGTGTGTCGCTGTCCAATTAATTTTTATTTACTTGGATCCTGCCTTTATTATTTTTAAGAATAACTCAAGGCAGTGAACGTATCTAACATACATCCTTCTCCTAGATATAGAGGTAGGTGTACGTACTATTGAGTTTGCAGTCTAGAAAATTGTGGGTTAATTCCTGCAGTGGATTTCAACTATGAAAGGGCAGGCTGCCAGATAATTGGAGTCACAACTGGAAAGCAATAAGTGGCAACTGAGAAGAATAAACTAGATGATCTCTAAAGTCAATTGCACAATTTTCAACTCAAGGACTTTCTGTCATCTCTTTCTCGTATAGCAAAAAGGAAGGAAGGAAGGGAGGAAGGAAAATAAAGAAAACAGTGCCAGAAGTAATCATAGGTCATATACAAGCCTTTACTTGACACATCCATTACCAAAGAAAGGAGAAAAGAATTACAAACATAGATAGATCCTAATTAAATAGATCCTAATTAAAGCTTCTATGTAGTCATTCTTTCAATAAGCAGATTTAATATTTTGATTTGTTTGGGCAAGTTGGCCTTACTCAAGTCAAATCCTAAAACATCATTTCCTGATGCTCATCTAGTTTATATGGTCTGAAACTGAAGAAAATAACAATAATTAGATTTCTAGCATCCATACTATATGTTATGGTTCCGAAGGAAGATGCTTTTCAAAGAATTCTGAGGCTTTGTTTCCCTTTTAGAATCTTTATTTTGCAAACATAGCTTCGGCATATACAAAGCGGATGCCAGAATCTGAATTTCTCTGGCTTGCGTCTATCTTATCTTGCTAAACTCCTCCCTTACTTTACAGTCATGAGTCACCTCTTCCAATTAGGCTGGAGGCCAAAGATTCACTTCCGTTCCTTTCCCACGCTTTCCTCATAAATCTCCTCCCTTTCTATGTCATCTGAGTTAACTCTAAAAATACCAGACAGTACTGCATATCTTGTCAATGCAATAATATCCTATATTAACAGCGTTGACATCCGGCTCCCCTTACAAAAAGGACAGATCCTGTAATGTAAACAAAAGCATATATTAATGACTAGTTTTCGGTTTGTTGGGGTGTTTCGTATGAAACCTTTTGACGAGCCTGTCAGCTTTCACCTCACTGGATTTCACCCAAGTGACAACGGGTATCCCTTCCATTGTACTAGGTACTGCAATTTCCCTTTAAAAATTCTAGAATCAAGAATATGTTTCACTTCATAATGGGTCTGCCCCGCAACTACGAGGGGCCCAGGTGCTTTCTTCGGGGGAGGTCTTAAAGTGGAGTCCCGATAAGGTTTTAACAAGCTACTGTGGAAGACAGGGTGAATTTTACCCAAAAGTCTAGGGAGTTTCAGTTTTACGGTGACTGAATTGATGATCTTTACGATAGGAAAAGGCCCTAAGAATTTCGGTCCTAATTTCTTGCTGGGTAATTTGAGGCGTAAATATTTGGTTGACAGATAAACCTTTTCCCCAACCTGGAACGTTCTTTGGGGAGCCCTCTTTTTGTCAGCTTGCTTTTTATAGGTTTCAAAAGTCTTTTTTAAAGCAGCTTTTGTTTTTCTCCAAACTTCCTCCCATCCCCTCACCCATTGGTCAAGTGTCTGGGAAGCGGTTGGCACTTGGGGATATTCAGGAATTGGACCGAACTCCTTGCCTGTGGCTACTCTGAAAGGTGTGTAGCCGGTGCTGCTGTCCACAGAATTGTTGTACGCCACCTCTGCAAAAGGGAGGAGGTCAGTCCAGTTCGTCTGTTGATAGGACACGTAGCATCTGAAATATTGCTCCACCATTTTGTTAGCGGCTTCTGCAGCTCCATTGGTGGCCGGATGAAAAGCAGATGATAAGCCTTGAGATGATCCAATTAATTTAAGAAAACTCCTCCAAAACTTTGCTGTGAACTGCACCCCTCTGTCTGAGATTATTCGCTTAGGGGCGCCGTGCAGTCGGTAGATATGTTTCAGGAACAATTTAGTCAGTCGTTGAGCGGATGGGAGCCCTTTGCAGGCAATGAAATGAGCCTGCTTCAAAAACAGGTCTATTACAGTCCAGATGACAGTATTTCCTCTACTTTCAGGTAGGTCTACGATAAAGTCCATAGCTATTTCTTCCCAGGGTTGGGAAGGGTCTGCCACCAGCTGCAGTAATCCAGGGGTTTCCCCCGGTATTCTTTTCATTGTGGCACATACAGTACAACTCTTCACATAGTTTTCCACATCTCGTTTCAGTCCCGGCCACCAAAAGTGCCGGTGGGTGAGATGTAGTGTTTTTAGATATCCAAAGTGTCCAGCCTGCTTTACATCATGGCTGTGTTTGAGAGCATTGAGACGGAGGGATTCGGGCAAATACAGTTTCCCCCCTTTGTAAGCCAAACCATCACGGCATGTTAATCTTCGTTGGAGATTCTGTAGCCAAGGTAATCTAATCGGGTCTGGTGAAATTCACATTTTGACAATTTGGCATAAAGCTTGGCATTTAATAGTTTCTTTAACACTTCTCTCACCAGCTTTATATGATCAGTCATATTCGTGCTGTATATAAGGATATCGTCGAGGTACACGAGAACCCCTTTGTACAGGTGATCATGTAGAACCTCATTAATCAGCTGCATGAATACGGCTGGGGCCCCCTGTAGTCCAAATGGCATGACCTTGAATTGATAGCTCCCCATGGGGCAGTTGAAAGCAGTCTTCCACTCGTCTCCCTCCTTTATTCTCACTCGGTAATATGCCTCTCTTAGGTCTAATTTGGTGAAAACACTCCCCTTAGCCAGATGAGTTAATAAGTCCTGTAGGAGGGGGAGGGGGTATTTGTTTTGCACACTCACAGCGTTGAGACCCTTATAGTCTATGCAGAGACAAAGAGACCCATCTTTTTTTTCTTTAAATAACACGGGGGCTCCCACGGTTGATTTGGCCCGTTCAATGAACCCCCTCGCTAGGTTTTTATTCACGTATTGCTGCATCTCTTCCATTTCGAGGGGGGACATAGCGTACATTCTCGGGCGTGGGAGCTTGGCTCCTGGCACCAGTTCGATAGAGCAGTCATTGGGCCTGTGAGGGGATAGGACATCACATTCATTTTCACTAAATGCCTCTGTTAAGTCCCGGTATTCATTGGGGATGAGTGATTCATCTGGTGACAGTGAGGCAGCTATGAGTACTCGCTCATTAGGTGGCCTAAAGTGTCCCGCAACGTCAGTTGAATCAGTGGGAGGCTCAGGCCCTATAGGTAGTCTCACAGTTCTCATTCCTTTCTCCCACCAGATAAATGACTTCCATTTGTCCAACCAAGCTAAGCCTAGAATTACAGTCTCAGTCATTTTTGGGGCCACCAGGAACTGAATAAATTCCCAGTGTGTGCCTATTTCTAGGCGTAAGGGCTCAGTTAATTGTGTGACTAAAGTCCCTCCCATCAGGGAGCCATCAGCTTGCTCGAACCTCACAGGTTTGGAGAGTTGCTTTGCCCGTATGCCCATTTGCATGGCAAAGGGTAGGCTAATAATGCATCGGGTGCATCCAGAATCGATTAGTACGTTTAAGTCTATTTGTGCCCCCGATTTAGGGATTATAAGCTTGGCGGGCAGTGAAAAAGATGGGATTTGTCGACTTACCATTGGGTCGTTCTCTCCTTCATCGTTGCCGTCAAAGGAGGGTAGAGCAGGGGCGGGTCCACCTGGAGTCCCGGCGTCCTCTTGTGTGGGAGGTGTAATCTGGGTAACAGGTACTTGCGTGGCCTGGTTGGATTTTTCTCTCATTAGCTCCTGGGCAGGTCTCCTTCTCGCTGCTGGTTCCCGACTGCTCTGCAGTTGGGGGTAGGGGACCGGACAGTTTGCTGCTCGATGTCCCTCCTGTCCGCATCGGAAACACTTAATTGACGGGCCTGCAGGTGGCCTGGGTCTTTCAGCCATCGCAGTAGTCGTAGGGTTTCGTGGGGGTGATTGTTGTTCGGGTTGCTCTGGTTGCTGCTTGGATTCAGGTGGGGGAGGCTTCTTATAGTGGGTGAGCTGAATGTCTAGCTTCACCGCTGTCTGGTACCACTCGTGCAGTTGATCAGGTACTGCTCGAATAATGCAGGCCTGAGAGAGGTGATCATCTAATCCCTCAATGAAGTGATGGATTAGGGACTGCTCTGGCCACCCCCCTATCCGACCTGCTATCTTGTGAAACTCTCGCACGTACTCCAGGGCAGGCCTTCCAGCTTGTTTTATTTCGTGGATTTGTTCTCTTGCTTTTAGGTCAAGGGATGGGTCATCAAATCTTTCTTTCAGACCCAGGATGAAGAGGTGGGGATCTTCCAATTCTGGGGCTTGCTCATTATATAAATTGTTCAGCCATTCGGATGCTTCTCCCTCTAGGCTGGACGCAATCACATCGACCATAGCCCCTGGGTCCGGGTAGAGATAGGCCCAGTGATTCAAGTGAGAGCATACTTGGTTGAGGAAAAAAATCAGTTTCTCTGGGTCCCCATCGAAGGTTGCTCTGAAAGGTGGAGCAATTATAGGCTGTTGGGCCCCCCACTGTGGCTGTTGCTGCTGGCCCCATCCTCATTGCTGGTTTATGCCCAGGGGTTGCACGTTTGGGGGTTGGGGCCAATCTCCTTGCTGTGGTCATTCTCCCACCAACTGCTGATCTCCTGGCCCCTCCACCACCCCAAGCTGTTGCAAGGTTTCTATTAGCTGTGGCAAGCTCAGAAGTTGGTTGCTCCCTGCCTGCTTTGAATGCCACACTCCCTATTGTTGCAGAGGCCTCAGACTGGAATTCCCTCTCTGTTTGGGGCTGGAGTCCCTGATAGAGGAAGACAGAGTCTGAAAGGCTGTCTGATACGAAATGGAGGGGCTGTAGGCTTCTCTCTGCAGGAGTGGATCTCTGCCTCTCTCCTCTGGGGTTTGAGATATTTCCAGTAACTCACCCAGGCCTTGAGTGGCAGTCTGCCCATTGTCTGTCCACTGGTTCTCATTCGTCTGCCAAAATTCATTTCCCCACAGCATGCTATATGTTACTCCCCCCTCTGGGTTATCAGCCACTGCCGGGTTGTATTCAACAAACTCCCGTTTCATGATAGATGGTCTTCCTCCTGAATTCTGTCATTCTCACTCCAGGCTAGGAGAAAGAGGTGGGGTAATGCACCTCCAGTTGTTTGAAAAGGTTTGGGATTCTGGCATGTTGTTATGATTCCGAAGGAAGATGCTTTTCAAAGAATTCTGAGGCTTTGTTTCCCTTTTAGAATCTTTATTTTGCAAACAGCTTCAGCACATACAAAGCGGATGCCAGAATCTGAATTTCTCTGGCTTGCGTCTATCTTATCTTGCTAAACTCCTCCCTTACTTTACAGTCATGAGTCACCTCTTCCAATTAGGCTGGAGGCCAAAGATTCACTTCCGTTCCTTTACCGCGCTTCCCTCATAAATCTCCTCCCTTTCTATGTCATCTGAGTTAACTCTAAAAAAATATTCACAAATTATGTTGATATCTAACAAAATAAAAGTCAGATTTATTTAAAGTACTGTATGAAGTAACATTTTAAAAACATTAATATTTTCAATTTTTGTCCTCTATTTTAATTAAAGATTACCAGAAAACCAAAGGAGTGAGAATTTATAAAATATCTCATATAAAAGAAGAAAAGTATTTATAAATAACTGCAAAACAGGGCAGCATTTATTTCCGATCAGTGAAGACTGAATTTCTTAGCCTTAAAAGAGTAGGTGATAGAAAATAAACGGTGATGGTTTATGTTTAACATTTCATGATATAGCAGCCAATTACTGATAGTATATAATTTTAAGAGTTTTTGCCATAAAATAGTTAAGAGTTTGCCATATATTATTTGAATACCTGCTCTAAATTGTTAGCCTAAACTGTTAAAACATAAGAGAAAAATATTATCTTATTACTATGTGGACACAATATAGATAATCGTTCATAACTGGTAGATGAATGCTATTACCAGATTAGCCTTCTAATGAATGAAGGATAAAAACATAGACCTAACATTGGCCTATTAAAACAAAATTCCATTCTGTATATATGCTGTGTCTTTCATGGACAATATCAGAACATTTAGGCTTTGTATATAACCAGTTTTGCAAAATTTAGCAGTCAGTTGCAACAGAGATACCTAACAGTTAAGCTTTTTATTTTTGCAGTGATCTCAGCAATACCAGATTTGTATGTTTGTGTGTGGTGGTGATGGACCAATGTTCCCAAATTTCTGTAACTTGAAAAAAAGGCTGTCACTATAGTAAGTTCTGCATACAGAAACATACCTCATTTCCAGTTTAGTCCACAACTAGAACAGTGGAAATTGGGAGAGACTCAGCAAAGCAAGGCATGAAAAAGCTTAATAGATAGCAGATACATCCAGCTACTAATAAAATATGTGTACTTCTAAACCATTTCTGTAATTATGATTTTCACTGAAAGAACACTGCAAACTTCACAGGGATATCTGAGATACCGTAGAAAAATCGGCTCCTATGAAGTTGTTACTGTTTGCTTATTCTACAGCTTTCTAAGAAAAATAAATGCTGAATGAAATAATTAACCAGACTCAAGGACATCAACACAACAACTACCGAGATTAAGCAAAATTTCTGTACTCTCAGAACTTCACAATCCTGGGAACTGTTGTGATTTCCAAAGCAATGTTTCTATTGCCCTTTAACCCCAAATGATTTTATGCAACCCTACGCCTACCCCTAAATTCAGTTAATTTTATAAGATTTGATAATCAGGCAAGCAAAAGAAAATATGTGCAAAGTCCAGGGAAGCATTGCACAATGGTGGTGATGGTGTTTAACTACCAGTTTGTTTTGCAATTTCACCTTTTGATGAATACAAAATAATTGATTGTCCTGTGTTCAGAAATAAATACAATTAACATTCCAGATTAGAAATATATTCTGGTCCAAACTTTCTCCATCTTATTAGAAACTTGTATCATGTGGATAATAACCTCACTGAAGGCTCCTTTTTCACATACTTTGTTCAATATTTTTTCTGTGCAAGTTTCTGCAAAAATTAAGGCACAAAGGTTTTTGGAAGATAAAAAAAAGAGCAAAGCAAATTCTATATCCAAGAATCTCAATAAAATGTAAATACAAGCCTGTTGCCTTAAGTTATATCAATGCACATATTCATTTTGTTCCATAGATTAAGTCTAACAGTCATGGCACAACAGCATCACTTTAATAAACTGAATGCATGAGAAGAATCTGCTCCCTTCATCTAGCCCAGTTTCTATCTTGAACTCCACAATAGTTCTGGGATATCCTGGCTTCTAACTACACTTATAGCAGCCATCTGTGTTGAACCTTTTGACTCCCTCTTTTGGCTGTATCGATTCTTTTCTCACTCTTTTCATCTAGGTTTATGTTTATGGGCTGCAACCAATAGTCCTGGAAGTGGGAATCTTTTTGAATTATTTTTGGGGAAGCAGGAATGCTACTGGGAAGAAGGCAAAGCCATATATCCCTAAAATCAGCGCTGACAATACAATCCTAAACCCTTCAGAATTAAATCCCACTGGATGATATTTACTCCTGTTAAATATATATTCCAGAGACTTTAGAGAGCCAAAAGCAACCAGAGATAATTTGAGGGGTTCATGGACAAATAGTCAGATCTAGTAGGAAACAGCTCTTCATGTACAAGATGTTGTCTGTGTACAAGAGAAATTATATGGGCTTGGGGGGGAAAACTACCCTTAATTTGATTCATTAGACACAGAGAGGATTCCATGGTTAGTTTCCTTAGTGCAGAAATATCCATGTAGTTGCTTCACGGTATCCTTCTGATACTTTAGTAACTATTTTTGGAGGGATATGTCCTCAGGACATCACCTCCATTTTATCCTCAGTCTATTGCTCAGGCAGCCTAAAGCTATCTTCAGTTATTCTAAATTGGAAATGTTATTTCCTTTCTTCTCTCAGGACAAACTTCTAGGGCACCTTAGCAATAAGCTTGGAGATGACATGGCCAGTAATCTGCTCAGCTCCAACTGGCCTAGCAATCTCTTGTAAAATGCCCCCTTCAGTTCAGTTGCTGGGTACTGCACTTTTGACTTCAGCTGAAAGAGAGACCGGAAATCAGGTCTTTTCCTCTCTTCATACTGGAAGGGCCAACTCCCAAAGATCAATAGGTCTGTCACTCATGAATCTTGCTATTGGTGAGCATGCATGTTATGCATTCAGGTGTGTGCTGGGTGTAGTGCAAAGTAGGGAAAGCACATGAGATTCTCTCGTACATAGATACAGATGTGGAACTGGGGTGGAGAAGGAACTGTTTATCTGATTAAAATTGATTCACAGGGGAAATTGGCTTTAGAAGGAAGAAAGGAGAGAAAAATCCAGAGGCTCAATACACCTAAGAGCTTCTCTGCTTTGTATTTTGAATCAGTTACCCTCCCTGTCCTGAAGCAACCCTATAGTATAGTAATTAATTCTGCCCAGCCTCACTGTTGCAATATGCTAAAGAGAGGTTGTAATGCAATTTAGGTGATGATTCAAGGATGGGAGGAAAGCACATCACTGTGAGGAAGAGTCCTTTATTTTGGAATTGGAATTGGAATTCCACTTTTGGTTTGCATTCTTTGTTAATGGCATACCACATTTCTGCAGTAAAGGTAGCTTGTCAGTAAAATTGGCTTGTTGCCATCAGACCACAGCTGATACTGACAGCATGTGCTTCAATTAAAAAAAAAACAACTCCTATCCAATATTTTTAGAATAAATTTTAAAATTATAATCACATACGTGCAACCTCCTGCGTCACCATCTCATCGGAGAGTCCTTTGTTGAAAGTAGTTTTACAACAAAATGAAAATGTTCCATTGATAAAGTTCAGCGGAATCATTTTCCTCACTAAAGAACCTCACAGCAACTGCTGAAAAATCTTTCTCAGGATCTGCTAAGATTTGGTGGCAAAAGAAGCTCCTCCTTTTCTGTGCAAAGTTGCTGATAGGGTGGAGTTGTAGCAGGGAAAATGGTTAAATTTCATCACATTCCACAGATCCACTGCTACTGCTTTTCAAGGCTATTATTTATATGTTAGGAACATAAGTATTTTCAGCAAAAAATAAGAATGCACACTCATACCAAGGACACATTGCATACAGCTATTAAGGGAACACAGAAACTAAGAAGGAAGAAAATTAGATCTCTGTGCATGGGGGAGGAGAAAAATGGAATTTTTAGGGTTAATAAGGTATTTCTGAATAAGTTTCATAATGCGATGCTTCATGGGCGTTTGTAGAAATAGAGATCCTTGTTTCCTCATTATTATTTTTATTATTTCCTGATTTTGTTTAATACAAAAGGAAATATTTGTTATCTTTTTCTCAAAACCAAGGGAAACTCATCACACCCGTATCTCTAAATCATTCACCACTAGTAAAAAGAAACAATTTTACCCAACAAAGATTCCAAACAGGAAAACAACACAAATGGGATTATAAACAACCTGAACACAAAAGATCATAATCTTATCTAATGAATGCATGTGCATGATGGTTTAAATATTAGTGTGAAGTAAGAGAAGAAGCTACAGAAATACCAATAAACAAGGAAATGTTATTTGTACCAGATTGTAACACTTTTTCAACCCCACTTTCCGTACAAGAAGTATGGGCTATAGTTCAAGAAATTTCACCCTGTAGTAGCTTTAGGTTCACAACAATTCTGTGAAGAAGGCTAAGCTAGCATATGCTTCATTTTTTGTATGAGAATTTTAAACTAGGTTTCTTAGTGCAACTCACCAAGATGGGTAATAGGTCTGGAAACATTCTTTAGCTATCCATTCACTCACAACTAAGTGTATAATATGGCTCCTATTGGGGCACAAATCTTTGAACAAATCCAGATGGCATTCAAAAAGTTACTTTTGTATTTTCACCTTATTCCAATTTTGGGGGGAAATCCACCAGACTGCATCCAGATAGATTAGATAGATGATAGACAGATAGATGATAAATGGATAGACGATAGAGCAGGGCTTTTCAACCTTTTCACCCATTGTACCACTTTTAGGATATGGCAACATCCGAGTACCACCACTCGCCTAGCAAGGTGTCAAAAACTTGATGACCCAAAAAAAAAAAAAAAAGGAAAAAAGTGATAAAGTACAGGTAGTCCTCGATTTACAACAGTTCGCTTAGTGACTGTTCGAAGTTACAATGGCACTGAAAAAAGTGCCCCCCAAGCCACAACCAAGCAAGACACCTGCCTGCCCACCCAGCGGCGCTCTTCCTCCTGTCCGAGGTTTCCATTGTTGTGAGCATTTCTGTTGAGGATTGGCACCAGAGGTGGGGTGGGATGGTATTTGGTTTTTATTCCCCCCGTCTGCTGGGTGGTTGCAGCAGGTTTTGGTCACTTCACATGACCCTGGGACACTGTGACCATCATAAATATGAATCAGTTGCCAAGCATCTGAATGTAAATCACAAGACCCTGGAGATGCTGCAACATTCCAGCTGATCGGCGCTTTTTCTGGGGTCAGCAGAAGCTTCAGGATCAGTGCTGCTTTCCAGCTGATTGGTGCTTCTTCAGGGCACTTGACAGCCCTGACAGCCCCAAGAAGCGCCGATCAGCTGGAAAGCGGCACTGATCCTGGCGCTTCCGCTGAGCCCTGACAGCCCTGCAGCTCCAGTCAGAGGTTCACCGCAGCTATTGCTACTACTTTTCTAGGATGGTCCACACCTGCCAGGTGCCAATGTAACATACCTGTACCACTGGTTGTGCGATAGAGGATGATGATGATGAAAGATATGAGAGACGATAACAGACAAACAGACATAACAACTTTCACCCTTAAGTGCCTTTACATGCTTTATAACTTTATATAAACTTTATTATGCACACACATACAAATATATATATACATATACATACAGTACAGTATACATACATCTCAGTAATAGTAGTAGTAGTAGTAATCAACTACTAATCTAAAGCCTTATTCAAAGGTACCATTACCAAACCAGATATCTCATATCCTATATGTGTTTTTATCTTTTAAAAATTTCCTTCCTTTATTCTCAGCCTATTTACTTGAATATTCATTCAGAATTCTACTTCTGAAGTTCATTCAGAATTCTATTTATAGAATAATGAACATCCCACCCAATTCTGTATTATCTGCAAATCTGATAAGCATTTTTGCATCTCTTCATCTAAGCCATTCATAAAAATATTGAAGAATATAGGGCTTAGAAGTGGTGCACCCCCTAGGTACTTCACTCTAGATGGATGAATACCTGAGTAGAGTTCTTAAGCCAGCTATATAGCCACTTAATTGTCATGCTATTCAATCAACACTTATATAGAGTCATGTGTATGAGATATGCAGCTAGAAAACAAACAAATAAAGGTAGCTAATCAGAATGCCACGCAGCATTCCCAGTTAAAAGGTTTTAAAAAAGGAATTAATATGGGAAGACTTGTTCTGGACAAAAATAGTTGACGGGTTAAATTACTCTTCTAGAATTATCCAAGATATGGATCAGACAGACTGGCCCATAATTCCTTGAATTATTATTCTTTTCATTTTTGGGAAATAGGAACATTTGTCCTACTTGGCACTTCACTAAGATTTCTTATTACTAATACATAAAAGACCTGGCTAGTCCATCAATAAGTTTCTTCAGTAAATAAGGTAATGGAACATGGGCTTCCAAATAATAGACATGTAGAGAATTACCCTGTTAAGAATGAAAACATTTCTTAAATCAAAAATAATGCAAAGGAGCTATTACACCCACAAATACAATTCCGGTCAAGCCCATTTATGAAACAAGATGAAAGCCTTTTTGACAAATAACTCTCTTTCCAATGGTTGAATTGAATACAAAGCCTATTTTTGTTATCAATCTGAGCAGTGGGAGATATAAAGTATGCCTAGCATAAGGATTAGACCTACCAAGTGTTAGACGCAACCCTGTACATATGCAGACTTTGGGATTATATCCTTTGTTTCAGCCAGGATCCCATTTATTTCCAGTGAAAAGGAGCAGCCAGGACAAATGTGATGATGCATCCACAATCCAGAGGAATTTACAAACTATTATAGGGTTTGTAAAAATGGGTGAAAAATTCTTCTTGTTGTTAATTGTCGCCATTTTGCTTCTGTAAACTGAGCTTGCATTAGGGACGCCATTTCATGTAGGCAGGAAGAACACGTACACAGACCCAGAGACAAGGAAAAGAGTGGGAAAGGAATGAAATGTGATTGGCTGATACTATATATACTGACATATGTGTGATTGGGTGGTTCTGCCTATATAAAGAAATGTCTGACTGACCAATGTGTGGCACTTCTGAACACAACTGCTGCCAGTGTTTCAGACAGTGTTCCACCCAGCGACTTCACTCGTTCAAATAAAGTGCTGTTTCCTTTGGAAGCCTCTGCCTGAGTCTCCTGATTTGCCCTTTGGATCCTCAGGTTCTTCGGGTAGCTGCTAATCCTTACACTATTATTTCTGATTGATACTACTTTGATTGGAGCCAAATATAACCGATATTTTTTTTAAAAGTTCATGTTTAATAAATTAATATTTAGATTTGATAAAAAATACGTAAGAAAAAGAATAATGAAGTATTTAATGAATATGAATAATAAGAAAACCAAATCAGGAAGTCAAAGGAAGCTGGACACTGAAGTGAAAATTTCAAGTTATATAACTTATATAACTTGCGATTTTAATCAATACACAGTACAGAATACCTGTTAAAATGTCCGAAGGTTGAGCTATATTTAACAATTTTCATGTTGTTAAACAGCTTGCTTAACGTGGGACATTTTATTCTAAAGTAAAAGCAGCCATAGCCAGAGCAGAGTTCAACATTTAAATTAGAGCTTCATTTGCAGTTTTCTGCTGGAAAATCATTTGCTCCAGGCCTGCTGTTTACACCCTAATGTAAGCAGCTTTGGGGAGCAGAGTTCGGTGGGGATCTATAGAGCTTCACCCAAATTGCAGGGATCATTCTTTTACAAATAGGTTACTTCTGAATACCCTTTTAGAAGTGGACAAATATTATTAGTCAATATAAGGTCTAATGCAGAATCACAGAGAACAGTTTAATCAAGAATAAACTCTCTGTGATGGTTTTCCAAAGTGTACTAGGAGAAGTGCATTTTAAGAAGTTGTATCCCCTTCAAATATTATACATTTAGCACTACATAATGATGGATTGTATTTAGTATTCTTCTTTCACCAGCAAAATGGAAACTGTTAGAAAGAAAGGATTCCTGCTTCCTAACTCTGTATATCTCTATGCCTTCTTTGGAGAGCTGAGGGATCTCCTGGAAAATACATGGAAAATGAGAGACATTCCTGTTGTACAACCAGATGTCCACTTGCATGACCTTGGACACAGCCAAAGGTCTTTAACTTGTGTCTGTTAAAGTTATGTGATATTCAACAGACTTTCTTAGACTGAATGTTCTGTAGGAAATATCATTTGCATACATGTGCATATGTGCGCAGACGGACACATATGCACATACAGAGACACCCTCCAAGGGCAGTTATTAGTGAAATAAAATCTAAGCTGCTCTTTATACACCTTTCAGCTTTTCTATTGGGATTATAATAGATTTCATAACTTTATCACTGTAAACTAATCTTTGTTGATTATAACAAAAGAAGGAAAAACAACCATAGTTGAGGCTGACCTGCTACCCTCTTCTCCTCATAAAGAAAAAGCTATTCAAAAATGGAAGTTAAATATTTACTTCTACGCTTTTTACTTCCATGCTATTTTTGAAGTATTTCAACAGCAGACAAACTTCTGCTGTTGCTACTGCTACTGGGATGGGGGGTTGATGGGAAAAACCTCATAGTTTAAGCAAACTCTTCTCAGAATTAAATATCACAAATCACACTACTAGAACAGCATACTGGCCTGTGGATTATTTTGCTGAACTTGGAGCACATATAACGTTGAAACTGAATAAATACTAAGGATGACAACTCTAAATGCATTTTGTCAAATATTGGATTGAGCACACAACAGCATATTTTGCTTTATACATAAAACATCAAATCAAACTTAGAATAGCAAAAGAAAAATAAATATGCCTCAATTAATAGGTTCTGTACAGTTGCATAAAAAGAGCAGAAAAAAGCAACTTAATTGGCATTTAATAGACTTGTGACATATTGCATTATGTATTTGAAAGCTTTTGAAAATTGTTTAGGAATCCTTCTGTAAACGTTTCTATGAGAAAATTATCTGGTGGAAAAGTATACCAGGTAGCTTTAAATACAATTTCTAGTTAGCATGGCATTTTGAATTGTGCAAGTTGCAATTAAACCCACCAGGTTGTTAAGAAAGAAAGAAAAATATTAGGAAGGCAGAGTTTCCCTCTCTCTCTTTCTCATATTGAGAATACTAACATAATCTATCCATTGGGCAATGTATAATAGGAATTGTGAATAAAGTTAGGCAAACAGAGAATGTGATGGATGTAGGATAATACATTTCAGAATTAAGATACATAGAATTAAATTTTGAAGGACTTATTGTTTGTAAGTCACTGAAAGTGAGTGGATGGCCATATAAATCTTCCAAACAAACAAACAGACACTCCACTAGCTTATTTGAAAACAGCTAAACTGGTGGCTACTGTACTGGAGGATATACTATATGTTGAAACTGTAAAAAGCAAAACATTAATTAATTAATAACATAAGGCACTCTCTCATATATATGATGACCAAAAGATATATATATATATATCTTATACATATATACACACACATATATATATATGGCTTTTTTTTTACTCCCCCATGAACCACTAAAGTAGTTCTATACTGAAGATAAAAATCATTTCATTAGAGGCATATCTGCACACTGAATCATGTTTCTCAGCTCCAGATTCACAGTGGATTCTGTCTGCCTTTCTTCGATATCAAGGTAAGATGTGGCCCGAAGGCAAGGTGAAGCTACTTGTCCTTGCTGTAAATTAACCACATGATCTAAAGCTTCACCAGTTGTATCTTCATTCTGCATAGGCAGTCATGCAGCACTGACTAAACCCCTTAAGTCCTGTTCTAACATGTATTGTGAGAATAATGAAAAGATGAATTGGTTAAGAACTGATGGGAGGGTAGTATTCTAAAACATACTTGCAGCTATGGTCATAAGCAGAGAGAAAGCTTCCCTAGCATGTGACAGCTAAAATAAATGCCTTTACTTAATTAATGTCTTAATTTAGCAATTGTTTGAAAAGAGTAAGACAGTGGAAAATATGTGGGAAATTTTAATTTATTACTGTATTAACAAGTATAGAAAACAGTAGATTGGATACAGATTTTTGTCATGTCTAAAATAAATCCATCGAAATCTGATGGACTTAAGCTATTTATGCCTATACCATTTCAGACAAATGGCTGTCCAGTCTCTTCTTAAAAACTTCCAGTGTTGGAGGCAGGTTGTTCCACTGATTAATTGTTCTGTCAGGAAATCTCTCCTTAATTCAAGGTTGCTTCTCTTTTTGATTAGTTTCCATCCATTGGTTCATTTTCCATCCATTTTGGACACATTCTGTAAGTTAGCCCATTTGAGCTACATTATTTCAAAAACTGTTTTACTCAATTGAAGGTTACAAACAGAGAGACAAAAGAGTTTTAGTAATATATAGATTGTTGAGATGCCAGACATTCCACCCACTGTGGGCTTCACTAGCTGAGATTATTGTATATAAAAGAGAGATCATACGTCTCTAGTCCTTGTATTTTGTGTTTAACAAGGAAACTGCAGCAATTTCATGGCTTCTGATGGACCAGCAGCTGGAAGTCAGGGCAGGAGACATTTGTCCAGCTTTGGCTCCTGCAGCAAATGTAACTGTTCTTTGAACTGAATGTACTCATATTCTCACAACCTCACATGAAGAATACTGCAACATGCTGTACTTGGATGACAATTCAGAATAATATTAAATGCAATAGCTCATTCTGTTTCATGAAAATGAATTAAGCAGGGCAACAGCTCTGCTTTGGTCACTGCACTGATACATTTCCAGGAACAATTCAAAGTGCTGGTTATTATCTATATAGCCCTTAATGTTAGGTTCCATAATCTATAGAATTGTCTACTCCAGGTTGAAGATGCTCATTTTAATGTTTGTGTTGGCCAGGTATATTATTCTTTGTGCAACTAAATTGCTGGGTATAAGAAATGTATCTTTTCGGTTGCTTCTCTAGTTTTGTGGAAGAGTCTGCCCTCCATGAAATAAGTATAGTCTCCTGCTGACATTTAGGAGGAAACTTAAACTCATTCTCTTCCTCTGGGCTTTCAGATCTCAACCAATGGGGGATTCTTATTGTGATATCTTGATATACTGGACTGCTGGAACCAGGTAAGCTGTACCATATCAGGAATTGTAAAGATACATTGTGGCCAAAAATGAACTTTATTAGTAGGGTTTTAAAACCTTTGGGGAGGGTTCAGAACACTGGAGACTTCACATAAAGACTTGTGCATTATACAAAATTGGAGTACTGTTGAAATAGGTCCTCATAAATCACACAGCTAAATCAGAAATAACATTTGTTTATAAAGAGCTTGATGTTGTAACTGCTAAAGTGGAAAATGCTGTCTTAGGGTACTTAATCAGGAATTCAGATCATGGGACTCTGCCTGCCTGTTTGCCTGCCTATCTATCTTCTATCCACTATTGTTTACACCACCCATCTCATCTAAGTGGCTTTGGGAGATTTACAATAAAAATTGTTCTATCCTATTCTGTTCTATCTATTTGTTCAATTCTACTCTGTTTGGTCAGACTAAAATTGGAAAACTGTGTGATAGTGACAAATTAGAGCAGGTTCAGAGGTGGGCTACCACAAAGTTGAAGGATCCAGAGAAACCATTAAAGAATCTGTGAATGTTTTTACAGCCTACAAACAAACAACCATAGTGAGAGGGGATCTATTGAAGGATAGATTAGAATCTAATATTCCTACAGTCTACAAGTCTACAAGAGGGATTAGACTTAATTTCTATTCCCCCAGAAGGCAGTGTCAAAATGAATAGGTTGAACCTGTAAGAAAGCAAGTTCAAATTAAGACATAAGGACCTTCCTCACTTTAAGAAAAGGCTATCACAATAAGTGGTGAGTTCTCCTTTTTTAGAAGTCTTCAGACAGAGGGTAGATGGTCCTCTGTCAAAGCTGTTGTACTGGGTCTTGCACTGAACAAGGAGCTAGACTACATGACTTCTGAGATCACTTCCAAATAAGACTGTATGAACTTAACTGTTTATACACCAATGCTCAGAATATAAAAATGAGTCTCTGCTTCTAATATAGAACAGCAACTATAATTTAATATGTAAAACAGACACATAGCTGGAAGCCTCTTATGATTAGAACAGAGAATTGAAGTATTTATTCAAAAGGAACAGAAGAACTGAAGTGTTGAGGTGCCTGTCAAAAATATCCATTCTTGCTCTGAAATTCAAATGAAAAAACTTGGTAACGCTATATTTTAGATTACATTAAGTGGAAGAACAAATGAACATAATACTGTTCCTCTTTCATCATTTTCCCAGAGGAAAGTGTGAATGATATCTTTCAAAAGCAAACTATAGGTCTTTCAAAGAAGCATGTAGTGATAGGACATTTTAATTATTCTGACATATGTTGGGAAGCCTATTCTAACAAGTATGGTCCTTCCAGGAAATTCCTGACTTGTCTTGTAATTTTCTCTTTCAGAAGTGGAGGAAGGCACAAAGGATCACCTATCCTTGACCTATGTTGTTCCTAGCATCAAATAGAGAAAACGAAGATCTAACAAACTGTACATTAGTCAGTTGAGTATTGATGACTGGAAAGATTGTATAGCTTTGTAAGTGCCTTGAAAATAATGGAATAATTACCAACATTATCATGGATTTGTAAAGAAAATATCTTGTCAATCTAATCTTAAGCCTTTATAAAATGAACAACTTCTTTAATAGGTTGGGAGAATGCCACAGACATTATATTTCTTGACTGCAGCAAAGCATTTAACAAGTACCCCATGACATGTTGTTTAGTAAATTATTTAAGCATGGGTTGATAACATAACAATTAAATAGATAAACATCTGGCTTGAAGATCTTACCCAGTGAATGTTTATCTATGAACTGAACTAATATTAAATACTCTTCAATATTTTATTACAACTTTAATGAAGTAAAGACATGATATAAAAATCACAGGATAGCTAAAACACTAGAAGATGGAAATAATTTTTAAAATGATCTTGATAGGTTACAGAATTGAGCTGAAAGTAACAGGATAAAAAATGGCAACTACAAAATTCTTCACAAGGAAAGAGAAATCAAATGTGCAGAAATTGTAAGCATAATATTATGTAAGCATAATAGAGAAATACATGACTTGGGAACAGTATTTGAATTCATAAGATCTTGGAAAACAGTTGAAAGAAAACTGGATATACGTTAATCACGTCAATAAAGTGATGTGTAAAAAAAGCAAACATAATTCTAGGCTGGATCCACAGAAATATAACTTCTAAATTATTGTTGAAGGAAAAGTCTTCATCATGGTTCAGTCCAAGCCGGGAATAAACAACATGGCGACTGCTTTAGAAAGAAGGTTGCAGTTTATTGAAGAGGAGAGCCAGACAGAAAGATGGCTCTGGAAGAAAAGAGAGAGAGAGAGCACATGTAGGGAGTGGGTTTTTATACCCTCTGGGGCTCTTGAGGTTGTTTCCTGTTCCTGTTTGAGGCTTTGTATTTCCTGTGTCATGTATTTTGACCTGAGTCCGGGTGTGCCCGTTGGCATCTGTGGGTTAATCCTATTATGTCCTGTCTTAGAGTTTGGGTGGCGTATGTAGATTTTAGGTGTCTTTGTCTTCCTAAGCTTCTAGCTGGGGGCCTCCAACCTTCCTGAATAGTTTACTTCTGCATTTCTACAAAGCTGGTTTCTGCTTGGAGGAGGGAGACTTGGGGCTATTAAGAAAAACTGGGCATGCTTTTATGCCTCTTTAAGATCCTTTGAGGAAATATATTTTTCTGCTCTTTTAATATTTCCTTCTCTGGGGGCTGACTTCCCACATTATGGAATCATTCCACTTTTATTCAGTTTTGGTTAAACTCCAAGTACAGTACCACATCCAATTTTGGGCACCATGCTTTAAAAAGTATTCAGAGAAACAGGTCCAAAGATAGCTAACAAAATTGATCAAGAAACTTTAAAAATCTGGATATGGTTAGTCTTGAGAAGGAAAAAAAAAAGGAAGGGCAATAGAATATGGAGCACTCTTCAAATACCTGAATGGAAAGTCACACTGAAAAAGGTTATAGATCTTTTCTCTTTCATTCCATAGTACAGAATATGGAATAATGGCATAAACTTATGTAGCGGGGCTGTCTGAAAGTGTCTGCAGGAGCCTGGCTGGGGAGAGAGAGATTGGGACAGCTGCTGCCGGTTTTGGGCGCGGCAGGCGTGGATGAGGGAAAAAGACAGAAAAGGAAGGAAGGAAAGGAGAGAGGGGTTGTTTGTTGCAGTTCGTCAGGTGAAGGCAAAGAGGGGTTGGAAGTTTTAAGCTGATCCCTTTTGGTGGAGGAGGGGAAAAGAGAGAGTGAGAAAGAGTGAGGGGGTGGAATTTTATTGCTTTCTTTCGCAAGAGGGATATCCCAAGTGGAGGCAAGAGAGAGAGAGTGTGGAGAAAGAAAGTTGCTGGGGCTGTTAACCTCAGATTTTAATAATAAAGGATAAGAGGGGAGGGGTTTGACACTGACCTGCCTGAGACTGTAAGAAGCCACAGAAGAGGAAGAGAGGCTTCTCTGCTGCTGTAAAGACTGAAGGCCATCTGAACTGTGACTATTGCTGCTTGTGCAAGTTTCAGACATTGTGGGGAGTTGCCCTGAGGGGGGGCGAGCCGTTACTGCAGCACGCTGACTGCTTTTGTTCGTGTTTTACTACTGCCTGGAGCCAGGGGTTTTTCCCCTCCCCAATTGTTTCCAAAAGGTTGCTGAGGAATCATTGACTGTTGCTGCTATGACAGCCTGGGGCTGCTAGACACCATCACAGCATTGACTATTGGGGCTAGGGGCTGGTCATCTTTGTTCCTGGAAGCCCCTCCCTGAAGACAAGAGCCTGCCACCTCCTCACTTTGTGTGAGCCTCTGTTAGAAGAGACACTTTACTAACATCTAGAGAGCACAGCTGCAGAGCTTGACTAAGGGGAACGGGGCTGGGGCGGGCCCTGGGCTTTGGCGGTCTCTGAGGAGGTAACGCTATACTTATAAGAAGGCAAATTCCAATTGAATGCTAGGGGGAAAAAACTTTCTAACAATTAAAGGGAAATACAACACTGCTACCCATTACTTAGAGCAGGGCTTTTCAACCTTTTCATCAATTGTACTACTTTTAGGATATGGCAATATTCGAGTATCACCTAGCAAGGTATCAAAAACTTGATGACCAAAAAAAAAAAAACAACCAAAAAACTGTTCAAAGTTGCAATTGCACTGAAATGACTTACGACCATTTTTCACACTTATGACCATTGCAGCATGCCCAGGGTCATGTGATTTATATTTGGATGCTTGGCAACTGATTCATATTTATGATGGTCACAGTGTCCCAAGGTCATGTGATCCCCTTTTGCAACCTTTTGACAAACAAAGTGAATGGCAGGGCTGCTGGTGGCCAAGTGCTAAGGCGGACTTCCTTCCCTCCCTCCCTCCTTCCCTGTCTCCCTCTTTCTCATTCCCATCTCCTTCTGAAGCAAGAATTTGAAACCCCCCCATATTTTCCCTCTTCCATATATTCATCAAACAAGGAAAAGCCTCCAGAGGCAGAAAAGACAAGCCGCGGAGGGAACTAGCTTAAAAAGGCGCATTCCCCTTTAAGAATTAGCTACTGGCTAGAAAGGAAAGTTAAGGAGCCGGCAGCCAGCACTTAAGGAAGAAAAAAAATGTAGTAAGTACTGGCTGCAGGCTAAGGCAGCCTCCCCAAATGGCTCCATTCATAAGTAAGGGAATGCTATAGGCAAAATCCATTCAGGAGAAAAATATTTCAAAATCCCTTGCAGCAAAACTTACAGCTAACAATAGTAGAGCAATAGAAGCTAACACCAGATATCAGCCATCAGCCAAATAGAAATTGCCAAACACTCCTTAAGAACACAAAGCCCACATTGCACAAATCCCAGAACTTCAAAGTCACAAAAGCACATAAGAATCCTTCCACTCTCCATCTCCCTCCCTCTGTGCCTCACCTCCAGCCAATGCTGCCTTTCTTCATTGCTGCCTTTCTTCATTCCTCGTGGAGGGTGACCCCTCCCCTGCTGTATTTCTTGCCTGTTTGTTGCTGCCAGCACAGGTGGCTGCAACAGAAATTGTAGATCGGCTCATGGCTGGCCTGCTTGATCTCCTCTCCTCTCCCCCCATCCTCCTCCTCCTTTCCCTTCAGTGCAGCTAGAGCTGACTCCACCTCCTCCCAAGGCTGCCTCTTTTTTTCTCTCTCCCTCTCCCACCCAAACCTCCTCCTTTTATAGCCTCTCCTGTCTCTGCCCCTCTCCTCCTTTTTCATCCGGGTGAGCTGGAAGTGAGCCTGGGGCTTTTGCCTTGCCCCAGCCACTCTGCAGCTCCGGAGGACTCTCTCACAGTAATTCCTGTGCTGTGCTAGCTCGTTCCCTCCCCTACACTTGGCTGGGCAGGGCCGCATACCACCTGCCATATGCTAATGTACCACAGGTGGTACGCGTACCACCAGTTGAAAAGCCCTGACCTAGAGGTCTAGTAGGGTCCTCTTATTTGGATTCAGTCAGAGGCTGAACAGCTATCAGTCTATGATACTTTATTCTGGATGCTTGCGCTGAATAGGAGGCTGTACTTGATGATGTAAGGGTCCTTCCTACCTAAGAACAAACCTGATTATCATGCATTATTAGTTAGAGGCAGACTGAAAGCTAAGTTTTGGTCAATGAAAATTTAATAACTATCTCCCCATGGTGGCAATTCACATTCACAAACATATTAGCGAAGTAGAACAACTCTGGATAAAATTGGTATATAGAAATAAATATTATAAATGCAAACTTGGAAATTAATATAAAAATGCAACATACTTAACTATAAAGTTACGTGAAAGTGAAGTTTTGGATTAGGGGTGGTTGTACAGATTTCTATCCAAATGCTAACAAGCAACTTCAGTATTTCTACTCTCCAGTGTTTAAAATGAATACGTGCCTGTCTATGATTGTTAAAATAGGATCATTAAGTTTCCCCACCTTGACTATCTTGGAAATTGAAACACCTACGCTTCTATGCATTCCAGAATATCTCTCCTGAATAAAATCTGCAAAACTGCATAGCCATATAAAACATATTCTTCATTAACAGCAGACATATACAAGTTGGGTATTTTAGGTTCCTACTCATCTTGAATGTAGAAATCATCTAAATGATTCGTCCTGTAAAGAAATGCACACTATTTTGAGATTAGATCCCAGCAGCATAAAATACTTGTTTTAATTAAATGTGTACAGAAACATGTGATTTGCTTCTTTAGTGGAAACCACTTCTATTTTAATCAAATTAAAAAGTTACAGATTTGCTGTTGTATTTTTTTATCTGGTGCAAATTTAGGAAGAGAAAACACCCAACCCTTTGCAGGAAGCATTTAACAAAAAATATATGTTTTACTTTTTTATGCACTGTGTCATGGCATTAGCTTTCAAAATGACTATGGGTGACTACGGCATGCAAATCTAACAGGGGCAGCCTATGTTATTACTTAAGGTACATATATAGAGATTGGCAACATGCAGGCAAAAGCAAAGAAACAAACAAAATATATCATAGAAGCATTTCAGAAAGACATCATGCTATTGAAGGCTTGTCTGTAGAGCTTTACACTTCACATAATGTCATAGGTCTATCCTCAAAAAACCTGTTAGCATCATAGAAACAGAATTTCACTACCTTAAAATCTATTGGATGAAATGGATATATATTTAAATAGTAAATTGATTATATATGTATATGTGTGTATATATGTGTATTTGTGCTTGCATATTTCAACACATTCTCACTTGAAGTGGGAGCAAGCATCTCAAAACCTTCACCAACAGCAAGAATCAAAGATGATTAGCTGAAGGCAGAAAGAGTAAAACTGAAAAAATGTTAGACTTCTGTAATGTGTTCTACATGGGATTGCTCTTGAAGAGATCCAGAAGCTTCAGCTGATGCAAAATGCAGCAACATGGACAGTTATGTGTGCCCCTAGAAGGTCACACATTATGTCCGCTCTATAAGATGCACTGGTTGTCGTGCTTTTGGATCCAATTCAAGGTGCTGGTTTGACCTTTAAATCTCTTCATGGCATGGGGTCAAGTTATCTTGAGGGACTACCTCTCCCCAACTATATTTGCTTATCACATCAGATCTGGCAGAGAAGGCATGCTGCAGATTCCATCTAATAGGGAATTGCAATTGATGAGTACCAAGAAATGGGCCTTCTAAATTGAGGTGCCTACATTATGGAATCTTTTCCCCTTGGGGAGAGGCTAGCCCCATTCCTTTCAACATTTCACAAGTCCCTCAAAACCTGCTTATGTCCCAGGGGACTGGGGAGATCCTGCAATGGCTCCCTTACTAAGCTAACATCGTCCTCTTTGCTCTTGTTCTTTTTAATAGTTTAATTAAATAGCTTATGACTTTAATAGTTTAATAGCTTATGACTGTTTTTATTTTTAATTCACTGTTGTACACTGCCCAGGGTCATGCTCTTATGAGACGGGCAGCCATATAAATATGATAAATAACGGAAGATTTAAGAGTTGTCTTGGATGCATGATTTTTATAAGGACAAATTGAGGGTGCTAAAGCTGTCTTTTTAAACATTCCTTTCCTGTTACGATGACTTGCCTTTTTGTTTCTAAGTGGCCCAATGCCAGACTTGGAATAGAAAGGCACCAGATGGAGATGAAGAGTGGAAAGCCAACTAAATAGAGCAAGGTGTGAGCACATTCTTTGAGGAGGAGGGGGGATGTGGGTGGACTGCCATGTTCTTCATAGAATGTGAAACTTCCTTGAGCTTTGGAGGCAGGCTACACTGTGCAGGGAAAACGACTAATATTCATATAGTCTACTTCTCAAATTTACATAGAGAATAAATTCAAAAGTAGCTTTGCTTTCATCAAATGTTACTTTGATCAGAATCTGGATCAAAAAGGAATACTGTACCACCTGTAAGCTGCCTTGAGCTCCTAGAGAAAAGATAGAACACAAGTCTATCAAATAAATAAGACAATTTGAGATGGCTTAGTCAGTCATGATTTTGACCAGGAGGCCATATCATGTTCATATAACATGTATTTGTTATATAGTTTGTAGCATAAGTTATTTCCCAAGTTAAAAAAAAAAAAACCTCTCAAGAGGGCATGTAAACATTGAGGAGGGTATGCATGGGAGGATGTATATCAGATACCTGATTTATTTTTGGCTTCAGTAGGCTTAAATTCAGAAATAGTCAGTTCAGCTAATGATTACACTATAGATATTAAAATAATTAGTTATATCTTTTAGTTTGGGGGATCTTTTCTGATTCAACTGATGCTTTGGAATAGCATTAAGTTTATTTACTCCAAGAGATTTCTTCAATAGACACTATGGACCAAGCTGCAGTGCAACCCAGAACCAATAGTGCTATAGATAAAGCCTGCCTTTCTTTATTTGCCCATATATCCCATCTACTCAAAAGGTTGTAAGAAGGAACAATAATGATAATTCAGCAAAAGGGATTTAATTTAGTTACACATGTTATTTGGCACCCAAATTTAGTTTATATAAGTAAAAAAAGATTAAAATATTTGGAAAAATATGTAGTGGTCTAAAATGTCCTTAAAAGCTTGTTCTATCTTTTTCTTAGTGCTTATCCTGCTCTTATCAATATCAGAAAAGTGATCTTTATTCTGAACAAAAGCAAAGTGATGCCATGTGTGAACTTGTCTGCTAGTGAACTCAGTTGGAGAAAGGAGAAGACTTTTTATCTTCCTGTGATAGCTGAGAGGTTTAGAATAGAACAGAACAGAACAGAATAGAATTATTTATTGGCCAAGTGTGGTTGGACACACAAGGAATTTGTCTCTGGTGCATAAGCTCTCGGTGTACATACAAGTAATACTGTAGTGATAAATCATGACCATAAACAACATGAAAATACATTCATCATAAATCATAAAATATAACACTTCATCATAAACCATAAGATGTAACACTTAGTGATAGTCATAGAATACTAGCTAAGCAAACAACATAAATCATACTAGGATACCAAAAACAATATAAATTGAAAGATACAAGCAACCAAGTTATAGTCATAAGAAGATAAGGATAGGTAATAGGAAAGATGAGGAGAATAATAGTAATGCGGGTTTACTAAGTAGTTTGACGGTGTTGTAGGAATTAGTTGCTAAGCAGAGTGATGGCATGGGGGGAAAACTGTCCTTATGTCTAGTTGTTCTGGTGTGCAATGCCCTATAGTGTCGTCTTGAGGGAAGAAGTTGAAATAGTTTGCTTCCAGGGTGTGAGGGATCTGTAGATATTTTCACAGCCTTCTTTCTTGCTCGTGCAGTATACAGGTCCTCAATGGAAGGCGGGCTGGTAGCAATTGTTTTTTCTGCAGTTCTAACTATTCATTTAAGTCTATGTCTGTCTTGTTGGGTTGCAGATCCAAACCAGATAGTTGTAGAGGTGCAAATGACAGACTCATTCATTCCTTTGTAGAACTGTATCAGCAACTCCTTGGGCAGTCTGAGCTTTCTGAGTTGGCGCAGGAAGAACATTCTTTGTTGTGCTTTTTTGATGACATTTTTTATGTTAGGTGACCATTTTAAATCTTGAGGTATTATAGAACCTAGAAACCTCAAGGTCTCTACTGTTGATACTGTGTTGTCTAGTATTGTAAGAGGTGGTAGAATAGTTCGGTTTCTCCAGCATGAGGATGGAGACTCCACAAATGGGTTAACTTCATCCTCCTGCCCAATGAGACTAAGTCAAATGATTGCCACGCCTCCTGCTGGGCTGGATCCTGGCCCAGTTTACGACTTAGTCTCCAGCCCATCAGGACGCTTTTCGTTTGGCTCCTCATTGATATAGGCAGGTCATATCCCCACTTGTGGAATTTCTGTCCTCGCTGTATTTACAGCATTTTTAATTGTAAATTTCTGTGCTGTCAAGTCCATCCGACAGTCAGCCGGAAGAGCCGCGATCATCTCCTGGTGATCAGCTGGGCAGTGGGCTCCGCAGGGGGCCACCGCTTGCCTGCAGCGCGGCCGAAGCATAAATAATCCAAATTTGCAGCTTCCTGACCATTGCAAGCCCTTGAGAGAGACTGTCAGAACCGGCGCAATCGTCTCCCAACGATCAGCTGAGCTGCGGGCTCTGCAAGGGGCCGCCGCTTGTCTCAGCGCGGCCAAAGCTTTAAACTACAAAGTTTTTTTCTCGCTGTCTGGAACGCACCGCTGCGAGCTCCGTACAGAGCTCTGAAGCTTCTAGAGGATGCTCCTTCTTTCCTTGCTTCTGCTGAGGCGTTTTGAAGCAGCTGGGCCTTACAGGCACCGCAGATTTGGCAGGCTCATCGCTGCCGCCATTTTGGCCATAGTAACAGTTCTGTCAGTCGTTTGCAAAGCTCCTGCAGGGAGAACCTCCCCTCTGCCGCTCTAATCGGCTAGTGAAGCAACTGTAGGTTAGACCTACAGCTTCAGGAGCACTGACCCTGGCAAAAACCAGAAGGGTCATTTTCCTTGGCAACCGGGCCTACCCCTCAAGGCTCCAATTGCCCCAGCCGCCATCTTGAATTGCCTCATCGTTACAACTGCCACCATTTTCTGCCTCAGGCAGGCCAAGCAATTTACCTCAGCGACGTTTGAGCGGCAACAATTGTTGGAGCAGTGACCAGCCTCGCTGGTAGCTCCCGGTGTGCGCGCGGCCAGCCTCTGGTCCAGTGGCCACCACTAATTGGAGCCATAACCGGCCTTGCCGGTTCCTGGGCAACAGACATCCCAGAGCTCCACCTAAGATTGTCTACATTCTCGGCTTCTGCTGAGAGGTTCCATCAGTGATGGCAGACAGCTCCACTCCTATGACCACCCACGGTGGTCCATCATCCCCAGCAAAAAAGAGGTGCAAGTCCTCAAAGCTGGAGGCAGCGGGCAAGCTGAAGGCCAAGGCCAAGGCTATCTCCAACAAGACTCCTTCCAAAGTGGCTGAGAAGGAGGCCAACAGGCGGCATCTGGCCTTGGAGAGGCAGTTTTCCAGGGCCCAGCAACAGCAGCATGCTGACATTGTAGGCCCAGCCGTGTCTGCCTCAACTGTGGGGACTCTGTTCGAGCCTCACATCGTTCCTTCTGCCCCTCCATTCCAGAAGGCATGGTCTCCCGAAGCTGAGACCGCTCAGGGGCAAGAAATGCTGAGCCAGTCAGCATGCCCTCAATGGCCAGCTCAGCCGCCGGCCGCACGGCCTGCACCTGAGGCCACGTTTACACCTACTGCAGCGGAGATCCGCTCTGTGGTCCCTCAGGAGTTCTCACCAGAGCAATTCCAGGCTTTAATAGCCCAGGCCATTTCCCAAGGCTTGGCTTCTGCTCTCCTCAAACTCAAGAGTCGAATCAGCCACACCTGCTATTCCACCCTACTACCCGTCAGAGCCGGCAAATTATGCCCAGTCCATCATCTCTGACCATTCCTCCCAGGGTATAGATACCTATCCAGAGGAATATGAGCCGGGTGAGATTCACCTCTCTGAGGATGAGGAAACAACACCTAATCCTATCCCATTTGTTGGGCTGTTTGACCCATCATTATTTAAATCCCTTTTAAATAAGGCAACAGCCTCAGCAAACATTGAGCCTGAACAAGAGGCTCCCCCTCCCTCCACTGATCAGGTCTCAAATCCCTTATTCACGGAACCTTCTGTATCTCAGAAGCGAATTCCTTGCCCTCCTCTGTTCCTTAATATCATCAAAAAGCAATGGTCAGCTCTGGGTTCACCGCCCTCACTGATTACTTCAGACAAGAGACTATTTAATGTGGCCTCTTCTCTGTCTGATTTACTTGAAGTCCCAGTGGTGGATGAGGCCATTACACCCCTAGTCTCTCCATCCACCGTATCCGGTGACATGGCTGAGACTCTAAGAGCAGAGGACAAAAGGTCCGAGTTCTCCCTTCGCAGGTCTCACCAAGCCTCGGCGTGGTCGGTGAAGGCATCGACGGCTACTTCTTTTTTCGCCAGGACCTCCATAATGTGGCTGCATGAACTCCAAGCCACGATAACTCAGGACCAGGTACGAGTCCACCAGACCCTGGGTAAGTTACTGGCTGCATCCAAGTTCATGGCAGATGCGTCTCTACACGCAGCCAGATTTTCTTCGCGAACCATGGGCTACAATGTGGCTGTTCGCAGACTGTTGTGGCTGAAACAGTGGAGAGCGGACCAAAAGGCAAAGTGGCGTCTGGCTACCGCCCCTTACACTGGCGGACAGTTATTTGGTGAGTCCCTCACTCCATATCTGGTGGTGAACTGCAATAAACGCAAGGTTATGTCCCACCTTAACAAACGCAGGGACAGACACTCTACTTCAGACTATCGAAGAGCACCCTTTCATGCATATATGAGCCCAGAATGGGCTCCGCACGCTCGGCCCTTTCCTCCCAGACCCGACCGACCATGGGAGCGCCCTGGCCCCAGACCCAAACAACAGGCCCAAAGTAAGTGGCCCTTTCGAGGGGGCGGAGGTCGTCCGTTCAGAAGGGCTAAATGACTCCAGGGACAAGGTCCTCATAGGAGGCAGACTCTCTCTATTCGCAAGTCAATGGGAGAGCACCACGACAGACTCTTGGGTGCTCCGAACTATCAAGGAGGGTCTATCTCTAACCTTTCTCTCCATACCCCTGGGTCGCTTCATACCTTGCCCGACGCCACGATGACTGGACAAGAAAAGACTTATGCAACAGGCCATTCATCATCTTCTAGACATCAGGGCCATAGAGCCAGTCCCCACTGGCCAAAGAGGGCAGGGATTCTACTCCATCCTCTTTGTGGTGCCCAAGACCTCAGGAGGATGGAGAGCCATTCTAGACCTCAAAGGTCTGAATTCCCATCTCAAATATGAGAGGTTCAAGATGCAGATGCTCCAGTCCATCCTGGCCAGCATCAGGTGGGGCGACCTCTTGACATCCATAGACCTCATGGAGGCCTACTTGCATGTTCCCATTATTCCCAGCCATCGCAGGTTCCTCAGATTTTGTTTTGCCGGGCACCATTTCCAATACAGAGCCCTACTATTCGGCCTTTCCTCCACCCCAAGAGTGTTTACGAAAATCTTGGCGGCATTGACGGCCCACCTGAGGTTAATACCAGTGCGGATCCAGTGCTACCTGGACGACATTCTAATTGAGTCCTCGTCCATCCAGGCAGCCCACTGGGATCTCAACCACACTATTGGGGTTCTACAGACCCACGGATTTTTCATAAATTTCCTGAAGAGCCACACCGTTCCATCCACCCGTCTATTACACCTGGGGGCGATCATAGACACGACGCAGTGCATGGTCTACCTGTCGCAGGAACGCCGGGACAGCATTCGGTCTCTGGTGCTCCAGATACAGAAAGATCGAGTAGTTTCCCTGGCCATACTCTCCAAACTCCTGGGGAAGATGGTCTCATGTATGTCAATCGTCCCATGGTCCAGGTTGCACTCCAGACACCTGCAATGGTTCCTTCTACCATTTCAGAGGCTGGGCACGAGCTCTTCCACTCAGAAGGTCAGGGTCCCTCTTCAGACCTTACACTCCCTTCAATGGTGGATATCTCCGGCATTGGCAAAGGGGTCCTTATTCAAGGAACCACCTCGTATCACCCTAACTACAGACGCCAGCCTCTTTGGTTGGGGAGCTCACCTCCAGTCTCAGTTGGCTCAGGGCCGGTGGTCTTCACCGGACCTGCAGCACAAAATAAACTGGTTGGAGCTCAGGGCCATACATCTCGCCCTTTGACACTTCAGGAGCAGTGTAACAGGGCAACATGTCCTGGTCCTTACGGACAATGTCGCAGCCAAGGCCCAGGGGGGTACCCAGTCCAGAGACCTCATGACCGAGGCCCAGCTACTAGCTTCTTGGGCAGAGTCCAACCTCTCCTCCCTCAGGGCAGAACACAACTCGGGAGTAGCGAACCGGCAGGCGGACTCCTTGAGCAGATCGACGGTAGACCACTCAGAGTGGCGTCTGGATCCCTCCATTTTCAAGGAGGTCTCGATCCGATTTGGACAACCAGTAATAGATCTGTTCGCCTCGCCGCTGAATGCTCAGCTCCCAAGATTCTTCTCTTGGTTCCCTTCCTGGGGGGCGGAGAGGGTGGATGCGCTCCGCAGCCCTTGGCCCAGGGAACGATTATACGCCTTCCCTCCTCTTCTTCTGATCCAGGCGGTCATCCGCAAGGTGCTGCTGGAACGGGCGGAAGTAATCTTGATTGCCCCATACTGGCCCAGACGTCCTTGGTTTGCAGACCTCGTGGATCTCTCCATCTCTCCCCCATGGAGAATTCCCCGCAACCGCATTGCCCTGAGTCAGGGAGCCTTGCAGCACCCAGAACCTCAGTGGCTTCAGTTAGCCGCCTGGCACTTGAGCGGCAACTGCTAACAAGGGGCTCCTATTCAACGAGGGTCATAAAGATGATTCAAGCCTGCAGGTGCCCCTCCACGAATAGGATATATGACTCCACCTGGAAAAAGTTTAGTCTCTGGTGTGCTAAGAGTCAGTTGGATTTCTCCTCACTCACCATCCCGAAGGTCTTAGAGTACCTGTTGGAAGGGTTGGACAAGGGCCTATCGCCGAGCACCATCCGTCGTCAGGTCGCAGCTCTGTCAACAGTATTGCAATGCGACAACTCGATCCCTCTGTCCCAGCAGCCTATGGTGCACTCCTTTATCAAAGGGGCGACCAATACCAGGCCACCAGTGGTACACCGTTATCCCTCTTGGGATCTGCCAAAAGTCCTACAGGCCCTTACATCGGGCCCGTTTGAACCCATTGGGGCATGCACTCTCCGCCTCGTCTATGAAAGTCGCCTTCCTGGTAGCCGTAACTTCGGCCAGGCGCATCTCGGAACTGGTGGCTCTCTCGGTAAGGGAAGATCTGTGTACCTTTCATAACGACAGGGTGATTCTTCGCCTAGACCCATCATTTGTCCCCAAGGTTAACACCTTGTTCCACAGGGCACAGGAGGTGGTACTTCCTAACTTTTGCCACATAAGTGGCATACTTTGGATGTTCGCAGAGCGCTGAAACATTACATCAAGCGGACATCCACTGTTCGAAAGTCGGAGGTGCTCTTTATTTCTTTCCAACCCTCTTCCATGGGGCAGAAAGTGTCTGCCTCAACAATCGGCAGATGGATCAAAGCTTGCATCGCACGGGCTTATCAAGCACAATCATTGCCTGCACCTGGCCGCATCACGGCTCATTCCACACGCAGCACCGCAACATCGGCAGCGTGGGCCACGCAAGCTTCCATCATCGAAATCTGTAGAGCAGCGACCTGGTCCTCGCCTTCTCCCTTTATAAGGCACTACAAGATGGACAAATATGCCTCCACAGACTCTTCCTTTGGCCGAAGGGTTTTGCAACAGGTGGTGCCATCGACCGGGACACAGGCCCAGACTGCTTTCCTTCCATAGGGACAGATGGCTTTGGTACGTCCCATTTGTGGAGTCTCCATCCTCATGCTGGAGAAGGGGTGTTGTCTTACCTGAACGCCTTTTCTCAGCATGATGATGGAGACTCCACCCCCATCCCCTCAAAGGGCCGTCAGGTCCTGTGTAGGGGCAGGAGGAGCCAACACATCCAACTTTAGTTTCTGTGCTTCGCCTTCATCATAAACTGGGTCAGGATCCAGCCCAGCAGGAGGCGTGGCAATCGTTTGACTTAGTCTCATTGGGCAGGAGGATGAAGTTAACCCATTTGTGGAGTCTCCATCGTCATGCTGAGAAAAGGCGTTCAGGTAAGACAACGCCCCTTCTCCTAAAATCTACTATCATTTCTACAGTTTTGAGTGTGTTCAATTCAAGATTGTTCCAACGGCACCACAAGGCTAGTTGTTCAACCTCCCATCTGTAAGCAGATTCGTTGTCTTGAATGAGAACAATCACTGTTGTATCATCTACAAACTTCAGTACTTTAACAGAGGGATCTTTTGAGATGCAGTCATTGGTATATAGAGAATTGGAGAGAGCACACAACCCTGGGGGGTGGGTGGGTGTCCTGTGTACTGATATCTGATGTGATTTTGCCTAGCTTCACTTGCCGTTTCCTGTCTGTTAGAAAGCTTATGATCCACTTACAGGTGTGGTTAGGCACAGCTAGCTGATTTAGTTTAGTGAGAAGACTATCTGGAATGATGGCTTTGAATACCGAGCTGAAATCTATAATCCTGTGATACCTGAGAGGTTTAGAAGGCAGAAGATATGACATATGAAATATTTTAGGTCAATAAGAAACTAGAAGCCAATAGGAAATCTGATAGGTAAGGCTGAACACTTCTTCTCTTTGACAGATGCATTCCTGCAGGAGTAATCTCTTGTAATCACATGTCAATCATTCTCAGAAGAGGAAGAGATTTTTTTCTTCCTCTTCACACTGCAGGCTACTTTATGCCAATACTGCTTGCAGAGGTATTTGAAATCAGATGGATCAAATGCATTAGGTGGATCAGATGCATGACACTGAATAAGCAAGACATGCACTTTCCAATACCACATTTACTACATTCTTGCAAGCCAAGGTTTTGCTATAGAAATTCAGCAGAAAATGACAAAATTTTAGAAGTATAATTTTATCTTCTACATTTAGCAATGGGAATTGAAGGCTTCTGGGAGGGAAATCTTTCACATTTCTACTGTTAAAAGAGCACTATAAACTTCCTAAACTAAGACCAGCTCATATCACTGAAATCTGGCAATGAAACGGCTGGATTTATTGCAGCAGTGTAGTTTGAGACTGTTTAGAGGAAGGATGTTAGGGATTTAAAGGTAGACTCCCTATTCTACTTACACCTCTAAACACCAGTTCTTCCCTATTAGAAAAAATGGGCCAGAACATTAGCTCTGACCCTTCTGGTGATATTGTCACATCAGTGGGTATATTTCTGCAGCTTTCCAACAGGACAAGAGAAAGAGTTGTGGTCTTTAACCTTTTGGAAATTGTCAATCGTGGCATGGTAGACCAGTTTTACATCTCATGTAAAAAAATAAAAACATACAAGAGATTCTATAGTTGTATGAGAATTCTTGATGCTTGAACAGCTTATTCAGAGAATCAGTTAGTTTAGATAATTTGGCCATAGAAATCACTATAACAGTCTACACAATAATAATGAATCAGAATAGAGCTGGAAGAGACCTTGGAGGTCTTCTAGTCCAACCCCCTGCTCAAGCAGGAGGCCCTATACCATTTCAGATAGGTGGCTGTCCAGTCTTTTCTTAAAAACCTCCAGCGATGAAGCACCTACAACTTCTGAAGGCAAGCTATGGACCACCTAAAATATTATCATTAAATAAATGTAATGAAATGGGAAATGATACTATAGCCAATTATTTTAAAATATGGGCTCAATGCACTATTATACTTTAAATGAAATTATCTGTGAGAAAGCAGTTCCACTATATCTCCATCTAGCTACAGCCATGGCAGACAAATCAGCGAAAGATGCTGATTCAAAAATGCATATCAGTTTAGAAATCCATCAGTGCAAGAAAGAATTTATATGTCATTGTGGGACTCCTGCAAATATGCTGCATATAATTGCCCAATTATATACTGAAACTGCTGTGGGAACAGCTTATATTCAGATTGTCAATGGTCTGCGTATTTGTGCCTAGAGCTGTCCTTTTGCTCCATCTAATTCAATAGGAATTCACTATTTGCACTCACAAAATGCATTTAGTGCTGCCCTTTCCAAGCAATTTATATATTAAACAAAAAGAAGCCCCTCAATAACTATACTTTCACAGTACTATATAATTGGAGTATATTCAATAGTTAAGTATATTTCATAAACTCATTCAATCAATTCACAAATCCAAGTAATAAAAAAGAAAACTTTTATCCAGACACAACAGTAGAGACTCACTGTTCAGTTCTTTTTAAAGGCCACTAAATTTTGTAATGCTTCTAGATACTTTCCAGTAAGAACATCCAGTACCAAACTGAATAACTGTGTTCTTGGGGTACCATAAAAATCAATTAGATGGACAGACTAAACAGTATTTTGATGTGCATGGAATTAGGTAGAAGAATTGGCATAGGGGAAATAACGAGTAATGTAGCTGAGAATCACTGAGTGCAGTTGTGACTTAAACAGCTATTAGGGACATAACGTTAAGATAAAGAATTGGAAGTATACTTGGCTTAAAAATAAAATGATGTCAAAATTGCACCTAGTGTTACCAGTCTGTTTAAATTATTATTTCAATGGACAGAAATTTTAAAAACTAGACCTAAAATATCTGGGATTTATATGATGATCAGATAAGAAGATACTGTTTTGGTTTCTGTAAAGTGTCATATACTAAATCCAAAATTTATTTATAATTTATTCATAAAATTTATTGGCTGCCCATCTTACCACAGGGTAACTCCGGGCAGAAACGATATTGACTCTACACAGCTTATTCTAAATAACCATTTTAAATTTAATCCCATTTTAATTTTAATAATGAAATTGCAACTTAACTCATACTCAAAGCTTTACTCAGGGATTTTCCATCTTGCTTCCAAAATCATTCAGCTTTAAAAGAGATGAATAATCCTTTACCCAGTCCGAGTCTAAACATGCTTTGTAACATGAATCTGATGGAACAGGGCACTGCAATTACTGGAGTCTACATCAGCAGAAGTTGTAAAATCCTCTGAGTTGAAAGCTAATGTAGCATCAGGCCAAAGGCTAAATTCCAGAGAAGGTCACAACTTTTCTACCACTTCATTCCAGAAGAGTTTGAAGGTTGCAAAGAAAATGTCTTCCACCTTTATTTCCCAGGAGAATGAAGAGCAAACCTCTGCAATCTTTCCTTAGTATTCTATAATTGTTTCCTCTTGAAATGAACTATCGATTCAGACCTCTGACCCTGATATTATTCCTGCTCAGAACATAAACTCATTCTTGTTTTGTTGTGACCAAAGGGACAGAGTGAGCAGGCAATCACTTTAGCCACTCTTTCTAATCTAAGCTATATACCTGTACAGCACATGTCATGTTAGAAGTATAATTCTGTTTTAAGTATTTAAATGCTTTTCAAATATGTATCAACCATAGAAAAAGAGAAATACACAAATCATAACTTCTAAATAAAATTCATTACTTTATGTGTATTAGTAATTCAGTAGTTCTATGTTATCAAAATTATTATTTTGTTCTTTAAAGGTAGTAGCCATTCTACCCCCCCTTCTCCTTGGTCACATGGGGGGAGGAAGTAAAATGGGCTGTCTGATAAGTCCAATTTTTATGACAGATGAGCCAATAATCCACTTGGCAAAGTATTAAATGACCAATGATATTCAAGTTATTAAGCAGTTTTTTTTTTAAAAAAATGGCAAAAATCAAGTCAGAAAAACCCAAACTTTTATAGACTCACTAGCACTAAGGATAATAAAGCCAATGTCCCAGGATACTTTGCAAACATCAGATTTGTTGTAGCATGCAATCATGTAGGTTCCTTCTGTCAGATAGCCAAAGCACACCACGTTGACAGTGAACTGAAGTACATCAGGCACTATATCAGGTTAACAAAATAAGACCAAAGAGAATAAAAATGGGAAAAACAAGGTAAAAATACCAGGTAGCATGTAGAAGAAACTTTTGGGGAGAAGATTTTTAGGTTTACTGCATGTCATTCTCTTTCAAATGCTAAGCAATTCCACCAAATATGTTTATGAGAATGCTGACAGTATCTTGACAGTTCAATACACAGTTAAGGGTTTTTAAGCTTAGTGGACCCAAGTGCCCATGTACATAACTGTAGCAGTTTCTTTACTAAGAGCTTTCAGAGTTACTTGTATACAGTTATTAGAGTATGACGACATATCTTAGAAATAGGAACAATGGAAATATTTTCATATCAATAGGAAGAAAATTGCAATTCTTTATGAAATGGGGTCAATTTAAAATTTATCTTATTAAAAAAAAGTGGAATAAAATTCACAAAGTCACTTCACAGAGGATTTGGAAGAATACATTGAGACCAGCTGGCAGTGTTTGACTATAGACATGGGTTGAGGCAGTAAATAGAATGTCATCTTTGTTGACTTAATAGAAGTGAAGCAAGAACTCCAATTAAATACCAATTAGGGATTGTTGAAGTTAGTCTAGTTTTAATGAAGTACCTTTATGAAGCAAGATGAATTATTCACAATTTTATAAATCTTAACCCCAAGGGTCATAATTGTACTTGAACCATTATTTTGATTCCCACAAGTATTATACAGTTCAGGAGAATACTCACAGCCTGTTTTATGATCAGAAATGGCATCTATTCTTTCCACAGATTGTTTGCATTTCTTCCTACATGAAGCTTCACTGGATTGCACAGGCTTTAGTAGAAGATTAAACAATCGCAAAGCCCATAGTAGAAGCATATTCACTCTTATTCCTTGTTTGATTCCTGCAACTTTCCTGACTCTCATCAGGGATAAAATCAGCTATTCACTCCTTATTTTAGGAATTGCATTCCAGTCCTCAATTAAGAAAAGGCTCACCCCTCCTTTCTCTATACAGTACAAATAATCAAGAATCCATGGGATAAACATGTACCACATGCACACATGTACCAAATATAAACTAAATGAATTACTGGAAGAAAAAGTAAAGGGTCTAGAAGCAACTCTAGCCACTCTGAAACTCAACCTACAAAATGAGAAATTCCAACCTAATGTATTCTTCAATATCTTACAGACAACACTAAACTGGCAGGAATAGCTAACACCCCAGAATATAGACTCAAGATCCAGATTGATCTCGACAGACTTGAACACTAGGCCTTATCTAACAAAATGAAATTCAATGGAGAGAAAAAGTAAGGTTTTACACTTAGGCAAGAAAAACCAAATGTACAGGCACAGATTAGGTGAAACCTGGCTCAATAGCAGTAACTGTGATAGGGACCTTGGAGTCCTTAAATATCAGTCAGCAGTGTGCGGCAGCAGCCAAAAAAGCCAATGCCATCCTAGGTTACATTAACAGAAGGATAGAATCAAGATCACGTGAAATTTTACTACTGCTTTATAAAGACCCAGACTACAGAATACTGTATTCTGTTTTGGTCGCCTCATTATAAAACAAATGTTGAGACTCTGGAAAGAGCACCAAGGTGATTATGAAGAGCGGTTGCAAGAATTGAGTTTGTCTAGTGAAAAGGAGTAGTAGAAGTGACATGATAGTAGTGTTCCAATATTTGAGGGGCTGCAACAAAGAAAAGAGGGGTCAACCTAAAGCACCAGAAGGCAAGACAAGGAACAATGGATAGAAACTAATCAAGGAGAGATGCAACCTAGAACTAAGGAGAAGTTTTTTAATAGTGAGAACAATTAACCAGTGGAACAGTTTGCCTTCAGAAGTTGTTGGTGCTCTATTACCACAGGCTTTTAAGAACAGACTGGACAGCTACTTGTCTGAAATGGTATAGGGCAGGAGTGTCAAACTGCCGGCCCATGGGCCGGATGCATCACATGGAAGCCGTGCCCACCCCATTGCCAGCAATGGCAAAACCGGCCCGATATGTTGCATGATGTCACGTGATATCGTTTGAGTTTGACATGTCTGGTATAGGGTCTCCTGCTTGAGCAGGGAGTTGGACTAGAAGACGTCCAAGGTCCCTTCTAACTCTGTTATTTTTTTATTCTGAATATACCCAAGGCTTTAAATCAGCATCTGATTTTGGCAGATGAGGGTGCTCTTGCCAAAATATGTTCAATTCAGATTATATTAAATTCAATTTGATTTCTCCCCAGTTTGAAAGAAGGACCTTAAACCTCTGTGTCTTACACTGAAATTCAAATTCAGCAAAAGTGGTTTCTTCTCATTCTTCCAATCCATTTATAATGAGAAAACTCTCATCACCAGTTCATCTTTTGCAAGCATTATTTTGGAATGTGTGATGAACAAAGATGGTTTCTGTTCAGAAATTTCTCTTTATTCAACAATTTTTTTAAATAATCTGGTTATCTATTAACCTATTTCCTCAGGAAAAAAAATTAAGCAAGCTGTGCTTTCCTCTAAATGTTTGTACTTTTAAGCAATGCAATACTATTAAAGTTATGTTGTGTGTCTTCTTCAATCACCTCTTGACACAATACAAAGAGTAACAGTAAACATGCAAAAGTTATGTCATAAAAATTAAGTGTAAATATTATTACAAAAGTATTTTTAAAAACTCCTACCAAGCTATGTTGACGAAATAGTTTGGTATAAAACACTGATTATAGAAGAATTATTTCATTCAAGTGTTAACTATATTTGAAATTCCCTTTAGATCCCTGATGCTCATGATTTTTTTGAACGTCCCCTAATTAGCACAAGACTGATCCTTTATACCTGTAACCTGTAACACTATATCCTTTATACCTGTAATCCGAAAGAGACTAACTTTAAGGCCCACTAAATTTAGAAGGAATCCTTTTTGACTAAGCATGGAGACATAGGAACATACCGTATGTCACATAGATGTATAGAGTATAAGACTAATTTAGAAGAATTTGAGAACTACATAGAATAAATATTTTGTGAAAGAAATGCTGTATATACTACCATGGGGCATGGATAGTTTTGGGACAGTTTCTTCTAATCCTAGCCATAATAGCATTCTTCTTTCTTTACCTCAGGCAGAGTAAGTTTAAATTTCACTATAATTAACTATTTGAGCTGAAAGGCTTTAAGCTAAGACAGTCAAGATAAGCTTTTAAATGGTAAATTGCAGTACCCTCTGGTCACAATGGATTTTGGAGATTACAAACAATTAAATATGTACACTGTGTCCTAAGACAGTTCATGAGGCAGTTGAATTTGACATGGATATATCATTTTACAGTGTGTTTTCCATAATCTATTAAAAATATCCTTAAATAACACTGGGGATATACGTTAGCAAACCATGGCTGCCTATGTCTCTTCAGCACATCTACAATATATATTGACACCAAAAACACTATAAAGTAATTATCAAATTACTCTCAAGAAATAAAGTTTGAAATTCAGAGATCAGAATTCTGAACTGGGTTTCCAATACTACAGAAGCGTTCTTTTAATGCTCTTATCATTAAAAGTATTACAAGGGAAAAGAACTTTCAGGTAGTATTGGAAACCCAGTTCAGAATTCTGAACCCTGAATTTCAAACTGTAAGTTTCTTGAGAATAGTTTTTTAAAAAAGCTGCATAATAAACCAGCATCTCAAAAAAATGTTATGTAGCAATTCATTGCAACATTTTACAAAGGACCTCTCTGAAACAGAATCTTGTGTTCTCCAGCCAAGCATGATATAGTTGAGAATTCGATTATTTCATTCTGCATCCACACATACAAGCTGTATCCACAAAATGGCATCTGTGCTGTCATTGGAAGAGGGCTTTGTGATTGAAGTCCAGGACCCCACAGCAGAAAAAAATCCAAAGACCCACCAAAAACATATATTTTAAGCAAGTGAAAATATTAATAACTCTGCAGAGAGCTACAAATAAAATAATTATGTCCATCTGTTTCTCTGCACTCTCAGATTAGAAACCCAATTTCCATTCTATCATCAACCCAACTTCCTAATATCACGTCTTACTTTCTACTTGCAATCTCCCAGCAAAACATATCTCTTCTTCAAATCCCTATTATTTTTGTTTAGTTCTTACCATTCAATTATTTCCATTTGTACAGTCAACACCACATCTAAATTCTTAGTTAATTTACTCCTGGCCTTTTTTAAAAAACAACAACAACCAAATTCTCCCTGAATATTTGTATCAATTATAATCCTCTCATTGGCTAACTGTGCCCTGTTCCTTAGAATCTCCTCTTCCATTCTTTCATTCTCTTCTCCTATTCGTTTTAGATTGGCTTTCTCTACTGCTTTCCATTCTGTTCTCTCAGTCAGTAACCCCACATTCACATTGATTCCATCACCATTCTTTGCTCCCAGCCTTCTATCTACAGGCTCCAGAGGTCTCTTTTACACACGCTCCTAAATTCCTCACCCATGTTGCATCTCAGTTAAGCCAGCTTGCTTTAGCCACTTGTAGTCTCTGGTACTTAAAAGAATTACATTATTCATATTCCCACACAAACTCTGATATGTTTCTTAAGTTCCCACCAAACTACTCTATTCTCATTTTTTGCTCAACCGTGCAGTAACTTAAATCCACACAAACTCTGATATAATTCTCAAGGTCCCACTAAACTGATCTATTTTCAACTTTTGCCCAACTTCCGATAATTTATTTTCTGTATCAAAGACACAACAATGCAAAATCCAAAACATCATCAGGGTCTTCAGATAGGCACCCAAGGAATATTTTCTTCGCTTCACCTGACCCTGCAAATGTTAAGAAAAAAGCTTTGTTGCAACCTTGAGCTCCGGAATTGCAGTATTAAATAATTACAATACGCCTGGGCAGGCAAATCACCTTGCTTTTCCTAACATCAAGTCCGAATTTGGGAAATTCTCCCATGTAATCAATCTTAGAATTTAACTTAACTACCTCCGGAGGAGATGTTGAGGCTCTCAATTTTGCCTTAAAATTCTTATCCACAATCTTAGAAGAGGACAGTGAGATTACTCAGCCCTGACACTTGGTTCAATAAATTATCATTGTTTAGTCCGGATCGAAGTCGTTTTGGGGGAACAGTTAAGAGTTTGGAAACCCTTCATCCTTCCAGTTTTAGGGAAAGCACTCGGCACATACTCAGAAAGCCAGTCCTGGGCTGAAACAGGACCAGAAGGGTCATTCTTAGCCAAATGTCCCTAACCTCAAGGTGCTCCTTGCTCGCTTCCCCGGAAGCCCGCCTTAGCCTTAATCCACCCCGCGGAGACCCTCCACTCACCCGCCCCAGGGTGCTCGACGGTGGTGACGCCGTACTCGGCGTCGTCGCTCCATCGGGCGCAGGTGCCCTGTCCCTGCACCAGCGCCTGAAGGGGCAACTCAGCGCCGGGACTCGGGTAGCAGCGGAACCCGGAGAGGCAACGTGGCGTGTACACCCCGCAGGGTTCCCCCTCGAAGCGGGCGCAAACTGAACAGCAGCCACAGCCGGGCTCCCGCACTAGCTCCAGGCAGGCGGTCTCGAGTCCGGTGGCAGGGCAGGCGGCGAGGCGGTCGGCGGTGCAAGGCGGGCAACGAAACAGCACCTCGGGCAGCGCCAGTCCGGTTGGCGGCAAAAACGCCCACCAGCCCAGCCCGAGCCACAAGTAGGAGGAGGCGACGACCAGCTGCGGCAGCTGCACCATCCTGGCGGCGGCAACCGCTTGACTGAATGCCGGCTGGGCAGGTGCTGCTTGAGCGAGCGACTGGAGGGAGCCCGGCACCGCTGGGTCCTAGAGGCAGGCGGATGGGCGACGCTCCACCCTCTCAGCTGGTGCGGCCTGCAGAGGGAGCCGCTCCCTCGCGCCCTCGCAGCCCCGCTCCCCCCGGCTCATCTCCTCGCGCGCTGTCTAACCCTAACCCTAACCCTAACCCTAACCCTCCCCCCCCCGTCCACCTGCGTGGCAGGCATCAATTTCACAAGCGAGACAACCATTTATATAGCATATCCGGGCTTTCCCCCGGGAGTCTTCTCCAGGTTCGGCTGGTTCTCCCACGTAGGGACATGACGAGAATAGTTTCGCCAAAGAAATCGGAGGAGGATTGGGACCCCGGGTCCTGTACCCGTTTCATCAAGCTATTGTCGCCTGTTGGCCGTTCGAGCTGGGATTGACCGGATCCCAGATATTCGCTCATCTTCTGCTATTCTGAAGTTTTGATTTCATTTACTGTGCTTTCCTACAAAATTTATGTAGTCTACCTTCAGAACATCCCTATGGAAATAAAGTGGCCGAAAGCTACTTGTAAATCCCGGTTATCAAATAAATGTGCAAATAAATATATTTAGTTGGGGAACTAAAAGAAGGGCTCCTGCTTACTCTTTTTTTTTTTTTTGCATTGTGCTATTAGGATTTACTCTGGTTGGGGGGGGGGGTTCTACTTAGGACTTAATTTTTTTTTTGAGGAAATACATTTTTAAAAAACCTTAATTGTCATCATAATCATCATCATCTTCATCATTACCACTGTATCTTCATTTGAGCTGGGCTTTTACCTCCTTTAAGGAACAGTGCCATCAAGAGGTAATTTGTGAGATTATAAAATGTGAAATCCTAAACCACTTTGGAGCCTTGGCCCCAGTCAGTTGATGGAAATGAGCATAAACACAATAATGGTTGTTACCAGCGTGTAAGATATGTTTTGTAACCTTCGGTGGCTTACACTGGAAAACTATAGGCTTCTTATGGTGATGTCCCCACCACAACAGCATGTAGGAGATTGAAGGGATGGTGGCAGAATCAAACAGTTTGAGCACAGTCTCTGATATTCTTTGACAAGGACAGAGCTGGTGATAATTCTGAGTCCTTTCTTGAGATGATATACAAACAAAGTGATAATGGGCAATATGTCTAGGTAGATTACACTGACATGTGAAGAACCACATGCCTTCTTGGAGAAGAAAAAAAAAGATTGTTTCCTTTATGTTTATTTTATTTTTAAAAAATTTTATGCTGCCCATCTCCCCTCCACTCTGGGCTGCTTTCAGGTTATAATATTATACCGATCACACTTATAACCTGTGAGTCCTTTATGTTAATTCTAAATATTTGAAAGTGTTTGATTTTTCTCTTTAAATGTTTAAAGCTCCTAAAACAATGGAGAAACATCTCCACATCATCCATATCCCACCTTGACAGCTTTTTGGGGATGGAAAAAATAGCTCTGCCCCCCCCCCCAAAAGAGCAACACTTTTATTTCACACTCAGTCTCTTGATAATTCAGCCATTCAGCATGGGCCTCACCCAATCATCTTAAGAAATACCACTAGCATTATAGAAGACTGGAAATAAATGTGCAGCTTCTGAAATACCTTCTGGAAAATACTCTTTTAAAAAAGAATTCTAAAGTTCAAAACTAAGCCATAATAATTCCTGCTCCCAAACCAAACACAAACATGGCATTGAAAATACTTTAAGCTGTAATTAATGCCTCAGGCAATTAAGACAACCTGCTTAAGCTCTGTTAGAGAAATATCAGATGATGATATTAAAAAGAATATTGAATCCTAAGGCTATGCAGCACTTTGGATTCAAAAGCTAAAAGGGTTTTTGAACTCCCAGGAATGCAAACGTTGCATCTCTCTGTAAAGTGGGGCACACCTACAATAGGGCCTAATTCTTTTAAATACACTTACCAGGGAAAAAAAAAACACCTGCTGGAAGCCTGATTTTATTGTTCCATTTCACTGGTGTTAATTACAGCCTAGAGAAATCTTTTAATAATCCAATCCTATGTAAGCTCACCCAGAATAACGTTCCATTGAGTTTACTCCCACTCCCAGGTAAGTGGGTATAGAATTGAAGCCTAAATTAGTAATGCACTTGTCAAAATACAGCCCTGATTTAAACACGACATGGCAGATAAGCAAATTCTGTAGGTGGGATAATTATATGTCTCCTCAACTCTTCTCAAAAAGGGGGCAGGAGTGGCACTTTCCTGAGTTTGCTATTTCAGTTCCTGGTAGTACTTCCATGGATTATACTTCAGAGCACTATTTCAAATGCTAGCCTAGATTAGATAGATAGATAGATAGATAGATAGATAGATAGATAGATAGATAGATAGATAGATAGATAGATAGATAGATAGATAGATAGATAGATAGATAGATATACAGTACATATATATCTCTTGGATGTACAGATATATAGATGATATAGATATATACACACTCTTGGATACATCTCTCTCTCCCTCTTCCCCCCCCCTCTAAATAGGGTTTAATTTTAACTACTTCTTTTTATAATACATGCAATTAATATGACCAAACAATCACAGAATCTTGCAGATCTGTTCCTTTTTATTTCCTAATTTGTTAGCTTTTTCTTACTGCAATTGGTCTACATATTGAATGATCTCTTCACAAGGAAACAGAACATATTTTTCATGAAGGAAATAAAAGCATTTTTCCTTGTTCCAAGTACTATATGAAGTTGAAGTTAAGATATTAGATAAATTGAAGTAGGCAGATTGATGGATGGATATTCTGATGGATCTCCTTTTATTTCTTTATTTATTACTAGAACCACATACTCCACAGAATACAACAGTGCTTGGCAAGACCCTTTAGAATTAAGTTCTAAGGCAGGGGTGTCAAACTCACAACGTCACGTGACATGTTGCGACGTATCCAGTGGTGGGATTCAAATATGTGAACAATCGGTTCTCTGTGTGGATGCTGCTTCCAGAAGTCCATTCTGGGCCTGGGCAACAAAAAATTAGCTACCGGTTCTGCCGAAGTGGTGCGAACCGGCTGAATCCCACCACTGGACGTATCGTGACTTTTTTGCCATTGCCGGCAATGGGGTGGGTGTGGTTTCGCTATGATGCATCCGGTCCGTGGGCTGGCAGTTTGACACCCCTGTTCTAAGGTGTCTCAGAGTACATGTTCATCCCAAAAATGTGTTGTTAGAACCAGAACCGTGTTCTTAGTTATTTTAATGCAGGTAGATATACCAGGTTTTTCTTCAAATTTTCTTAGGGCCATTAAATCAAAGGAGGGGGTGATATAGTAATTACTTACCCTGAGATTTACTGGTAATTTCTAATTTAACTTCCACCTACTCCTGAAGCATTCTAAATACATTTTTTTCCCTTCTGAATGCTGCAAACAATTAGAAAACTCCAAATAGTGTTTTGCTTTGACTTCACATGATGAGGGATTTGAGAGCAAGCCAGGACAGGTTCCTTGAAAGAGAAGTCCAAGTGTTGATGGGCTGATGAAGAATTCTGAAGCCCCCTTTTCATAACTGAAAACAAAAGTTACTTTTCAAGTGTTGGTGTGTTAGGATAGGCATAGCTCAGAGGCATTGAGAGGGATCTGAAAGAGGCTGTTCTCCTCAAATCAATGGGGTGTGGCAGTTCTTTTCGTGTCATTCACATGAATCTGCTCTCATGTCACGGAATGTTTAATCAGCTTTTGGCTGGGCAAATGAATGAAATGGAATAAAGCACGGGAACAAAATACAAAATTAATGTCAGCAAGCAACTTCTGCTAATTAAATTGTCTAAGTCTGGGGAGCTGACTATTTTACTGATTAAGTAGTTACAGAGCCTTTGATATAAACGTATTAATAATGTGCAAAATGTTTTGAATTCACAACAAATTGGAGACATGCTTTTTTTAAAACAACAACAGAATCTGAAAAATAATAAAGCAGGAGTGTCAAACTGCCGGCCCATGGGCCGGCTTCATCATACCGAAACCGCACCCACCCCATTGCCAGCAATGCAAAAAGAGTCACGATACGTAACGACATGTCACGTGACGTAGCGAGTTTGACACCCGTGTAATAAAGTGAAGAATGGCAGTAACCGAGATCATACCTTTATCAGTGACCGTTACTAGATGATTCACCAGCAGCAGGGGTCATATATAATGCCCACATATCACAAGCACTCTCATTAATGGACAGTTTAATTCTGTCATTAACCATCCAGGTAAGGAACTCATTCAGGAATTTACCTGCATAGCATTTACCAAGCTATCTTGTGATCCACACCTGCCTGATGAAGGGTGCACTCTGAGCATATCTATGCATCTGAAATAACTTCCACTGACTTATTTCACATAATATATATGATTGAATTAAGTCTTGCAGTGGCTGCTGAAACAAAATATTGTTTTCTGTGATAAATAATATTTGTTCATTTGTTTCAGTCAAGGCATAGATTGAAGTTTGCAATAATAAAACTTGCAATTTTGGATAGCACTACAGTAGTGATTACCAGTTGCAGGTATGAAATTGAGTGAAATTCTAATAGCAAGAAGCTTTCCTACGCACTTTCAGTGAAGGTAAAAGACATAACACTGCACCCTCTGCAAAGTTCTTATAGATGGACAACACAATATCCTCTAAACGATTATGTTCTTGGGATTAGTAAAGGCATTAAAATATAATAAACTGACTTTGCAAAGCTAAGAAATACTATACTTTTAATAAGCGTCAAAGACATTTAGGGAAGATGTATTGTATACATGTGTCTTGATGATCATCATGATCATTGTCATCATGGTGATACAATCTTTTCAATTGTGTCCTATTCTCAGTGATTTTATGGACCATTTCTGTCCACATTTTGCAGTCTTGTACAGCTTCTTTCCATTGTTGTATGCTCTGGATGGAGTCAGCTTTGATGGTGTCTGGCCACTGTATTTTTTGGTGGCCTCATTTTTTTTGCTGCTGACCATTCTGAGCATAAATGCCTTTTCAAATGTGTTTGACCACATTAATAGTAAGGCAGAATTTTGTGATTTTGCCAGCACTTGCTTGTTTCTCACCTTTGCTTCCCAAGGAATGAACAGGAATCTTCTTCCAACACCATAGTTCGAACAAATCTATTTTCCTCCTGTCTAGTTTTTCTCATGGTCCAACTTTTACAATCATAGGTAGCTATGGGAAACATAATAGTGTGGATGAATCTTCATTTACTTGCTAGGCTGATTTTCTTGCTTTTCCATATTTGATTCATGGTGATCATTGTTCTGTGACTTGATATGATTCAACACTTTATTTCTGGACTGCACTCATTGCTTTGATCAATCCACGATCCTAGGAAAGTGAGTCCTTACATGCGTTTGATCTCTTCATCATCAAATGCTATTTAATATTTCCATTATTCGCAGTGGTCCTGAGCTTGGTCTTGCTAATGTTCAGGAAGAGGCCAAATTTCTTGCTTTCTTCTTTAATCATTTTGATCAGATGTTTCAGGTCTTCCTGAGAGTTATGTCATCAACGTATCAAAGATTGTGGATGTTCCCTTCCAATCTTTACTCTAATTTTTTATTCTTTAGGTTTCAGCTTCCTCACGATCACTTCAGCATACAGGTTGAATAAGAAAGGTGAAACAATACAACCCTGACACAATCCTTTCTCTATCTTGAATCAATCAGTGTCTCCATATGGTGTTCCCACAATGGCTTCCTGATTTGTGTATAGCGACTGCACCAACTTCAACAGATGTGTTGGCACCCTTAGATCTTTACAGCTTGTTACAACTGACACAATCAAACGCTTTCTTGTAGTCAATAGAGCAGAGGTAGATGTTCTTTTATATTCTTTAGATTTTTCTGTGATCTAGCATAGATTTGCAATATGGTCACAAATGCCATGACCTTTTCTGAAGCCAGTTTGAACATCTGGCAAATCCCTTTCAATGGTTGGCAACAGGTTGTTGTATGTATCTTGCTAATGTGAGGGATGAGAGCAATTGTGCAGTAATCCTTGAAGTCACCCTTTTTTGCCAATGGAATTAACACTGATCATTTCCAACACTGATCATTACCAATTTTTTTTACTGTGATGGTTGTGGGTGTGTTCAGGCCTCAGCAACTCTGCTGGAATGGTATCAGCACCTGGGGCCTTGTTGTTTGGCAGCTGGCTTGTTGCCCACACAACTTCTTCCTGAAAGATGATTGGTTCTTTTTCTGCTTCCCTTTCCACATCATCTTTTGGGAGGCTGGGCCTCTTTGTTGCTCACAAACATATCTTCTGTACATTCTCGCCATCTGTTCTTCATACCTTGTAGGTCAGGCTGTTCTTCAAATCCTTTTGACTTGCACAAATGCACTCCTGGTATGGCCCTTCAGGCAGTTCTGTTTCTAGCTGCTTGCAATGCTGGTCCCAGTAAACTTCATTGTCTTTCCTCTCTGCTCTTTGGAAATCCACATTCAATCTCATTGCTTCCTCCAACTTGACGGTTCCTTGGTGCTCTCTGAGCTTGGTTGTTTTCTTGCAGACATTTCATTACCCCGAACGAGGTAACATCATCAGTGCGAGCAAGAAAACATCTGCAAAGGTGTTTTGGGGTTTCCCCTCCCTTTTTCATCTGGAATTTTTTTAGTATTGATTAATTGTTTAGATTTTTTTGTTTTTTGTTTTTTTGGGAGGTCTTTTCTCTTTTTTTTTCTTGGTAATTTATTTTTTCATCTGGAATTTTTAGTATTGATTAATTGTTTAGATTTTTTTTGTTTTTGTTTTTTTGGGAGGTCTTTTCTCTTTTTTCTTTCCTGGTAATTTAATATAGGGTTTCTTTTCTTCTCATTATTCATCATATACTAAATTACCAAGAAAAAAAGAAAAGAAAAGACCTCCCCAAAAAAACAAAACCAAAAATATCTAAACAATTAATCAATACTACAAAAAATCCAAATGAAAAAGGGAGGGGAAACCCCAAAACATTTAGCATCTGTTCAGGGATACAGGTCTTCTCAGGTAGGACCCACATGTGGTTCTTAAAACAGTTCAGGGTACTGTAATCTTTTACATTCAGGACTGGATGGCGCCTGATGAGCTATAAAGCTTGTTTATTCATGGTACTTTATTATAATGTGATACTATAGCTGCATTAATTGTTTTATCTAAAGATGGCAGGAAATGCTTTCCATTCTTTGCTTTCTTTGTTGCTTTTCCAAGTTCCAATTTTGTTCATTGTTTCTGGAATTAGGAGGATGACCTTATGTGATCCAATATTCTAGAGCCAGTTTGGTGTAGTGGTTAAAGCATCAGGCTAGAAGCATCTAGTCCGATCTTGGGCAAGTCATTCTCTCTTAATCTTAGAAAGCAGGCGAGGGCAAACTACTTCCAAAATCTTGCCAAGAAATCTACAGAAACTTTGTAGCCAGTTATCAGGAGTCAAAAACTGACTCAAAGGGGGGGGGGAATCCACTTTCTGTGGATGAGTAAAAAGGACAGTTTTTGATCATATACTTCTTTGACCCTTATCTCTGACTGATGTTACTTTTCATCTATCTATTTGTTCCTGGCTGAAACAACAATAAAGTTGAATCTTTAGTAGAAGATTCAGCAGACATTTTTGTGATAATCAAAAGAAAATGAGTATTCTTCTAAATATATATTGGGGGGGGGAGATAAAAGCAGGAAATGCAGCTGTTTGGAGGTGTTCCCCTTCCCCCAGTTAGGGTGTGTGTGTAGCATAGGCTCACAGGAATAGATTAGAGGATAGTTTTACTGACCAATTTAGGGTATATAACAAGCAAGGCTCTGTTCTTAAGTGTTTACTCTCCATTTAAGTTGAGCCATTTGTTGCCAGGGGTTTATTTTACCATAGAAATCCTAGCATTGCAAAACAGATGTAGGCTTGTTCCTAGAGGGGGAAAAGGTTTTTTTTTTTAAGTCATTATGATTGCACCTCCCTAAGGCATCAGATCCTGCAGCCGTCTGCAGAAAGGAGCCCTTTCAAGGCAGCATTTTCCCACAGACATCCATCCTTGATTATTTTATAGCTTTCAACTTTGTCAATGAAGGATGAAGCAAAAACAAATGGGCACATCAAAAAGCAAGAAACAAAGAATAGAGATCTTTGTCTTATTGTTGTTCAACAAGAAAATAAAATAAATAACAAATCTTGAGCAATGGAACAGGGACTGATTAATCTCTGACATTATTCTCTTCCCCACCTATATCTTAGAACCAGAATAGATATTATTCCCTGCTTTCCAAATTCCGCACCTTCTTTAAGTAATGTTTACAGTTGACCTAATTAATTGTATTTCTCCATTATATAGCATCAACATAGGATTAGATTCCTATCCCTCCTTTTGTCTTGGGGTTCAAGATTGCATCTGTAGCACTATTGCCTCTCATTTTCTCCCATCATACTGGCAGGCCTAAACTCATCAAATAAGCTTCTCTGGTTGAAGACCTAGATCTGCACGTAGTCTCATACACTAGCTTTCACCATAGATCTGGTGTCAATAAGATATTTTATGGCAGCAAAGTTGAGCAAAGGATTTTGAAACATACACACGCACACATACAATCTGCTGACCATTAAATAGGCCATGTGTCTCAAAAACTTGGTGCTCTCACTATTCTTTAGCTGGAATCCTTGTAGAATTGTCTACCTTGGCATGAACACGCATGCTTAGAAGAATGGGAAAAGGACTAAAAGCAGCCATGTCAAGCTTTTCAGAAATATGGCTCACTTGGGAGTCTGTGTAGACAGCTTTAAGGGGCACTTCAGTTGCCCTGCTGATTGAGCCTTAATGTAATCCAACTGCATCTTCCCTTCCCTTCCCTTCCCTTCCTGTATAAATACACATGCTTTTTACTCAAAAAGTCACAAAATCTTGTATATAGTATCATAAAATCGCGACAGTTCTCTTCTGCTGATTATTCTGGGCTTCTTCTTGTTCTGGAGAGAAGAAGACATCCTTCTGTTGCTCAGCCAAAGGACGATGTAGGCACTTTTACTTTGAAGACTTGCCTGAATCAAGAGCTATTGTCTGCTCCTGCAAAGGTGATTATTTCATTGTGAATTTGCCTGTCTGCAATGGGGAAAATCACCCAAGACTACATAGTTATTCTCTCACCTTTTAGTCTTGTGTAGTGTTGTTGGATAGGAACTTTCTGAGGATGGAAGGGCAATGCATAAATACCCTATGGCTCAGCCCCATACTTTGTTTCCGGTGTATGGTGCTTATCCTGTTCCTATTATCCTTATGGTACAAATCGTGATATGTCTCTGTTTGAATATTTAGAATTTTTTTTGGTAACTATAAAGGCTAGCTTGCACACTCTTACAATCTGATCATGCAGGTTCTTAACATCAAGAGATGGCATGTGTGAACCACCCATAATTATGCTACTTTGCACAACTAATTTTTAAGCAACCATAAATAATAGAAATATAATTTAAATCAAGAATTGCTTTGGTAGTGCTTTCAAATGTAAAGCTGTAACTGTAAATTAGTTATTTGTATTTCCACTTATTTGGAAAAAGCAGTGTTCCAAAGCAAGGCCCCTTTGGCATTGCAGCCTTGTTCCATGGACTTAGGGTGGTATCTAAGTTGACTTTTGAGATCTTCTCTGTTCTCTTCTTATTAAAACAGAGGCTTTCTTTTAGCCTGTCTGAGTTGGCTTGATCAAATGAAGGTTTCCTATTAAACAGTGCTTCCATCATCTAATTTCAAGGGACATATTGTGGGGAGGGGTGAGGGGAGAAGGTCAGTGGTTCCCAGCAGTTGTTGGACACAGGAGCTAACAAGGCTCTCTGTTGATATAACAAAAGCAGACTACATAAATCTTCCTTCCTCCTTTTTACCCCATTAGGTTTAAGTCACAGTCTTAGGAAAATACCGCCTTTTCTAATGGAGCTATTCAATCAGAAACAATGCTACTAATGTGTCTCTGGAGAAGGCAAGGCAGACACATTCCACATAAGAAGCAATTAGTTAAGAGACTCTATCATCCTTCTGTCTCATTTGAACATAAAATCAATGATAGAGCCTGATATCATAGTTGGGTATAATGGGAAAAATTGGCGGATGATTTCAAAGATCTCCTACACCCCTGTCAGCAACCAGTTAAGATTTGTCACTATAGATAGACCAATCAGCAATCAAATCATAAACAGCAATAACAATAGCACTTAGACTTATACACCGCTTCATTGTGCTTTACAGCCCTCAGCTGTAAAGTAGTTTACAGAGTCAGTATATTGCCCTCAGCAATCTGGGTCCTCGCTTTGCCAACCTCGGAAAGATGGAAGGCTGAGTCAGCCATGAGCCGGTGAGAATCAAACTGCTGGCAGTGAGCAGAATTAGCCGGCAATACTGTATTCTAACTACTGCGCCACCATGGCTCAAATAAAAATGTAGACTGAGGGATGAGGCACTGAGATACAATGAGTTGCATTTAGCTGAGTCTCAAAATGTTCATATGGACTGACTTTCCCCATCCCCCTATGTTGAAGATGACTTGAGAATTGTGGGCAATGAAATTTACCACATCTGAAGGGAAGGCTGGCATGGGACATAACGCCACCAATTCAAAAAGAACTCAAGAGACATATGGTTAAAAATGCCATAAAAACACACAGCCAGATACAGAAATACTAATGCATCAGAGAAATGTAAAGTAAGAATATTTCAATCATCCATCATCAATCAATAGGATCACAAATCGCTCCAGCCTTTGACCTGTTTAAAAAGCCAACATTTCTAAAGGTTTTCTAAAGGATAGGAAGGTCAAGACCAATTGACCTGCAATGTTTTCATTCAATACTTCTCTTCATTTGGATATCAATAAAGTAACTCTCACAATAGGCCCTATTACTTTACAAGTGCAAAGAAATTTATTAAGAATATACTGGAAACTGGAATGAAATATTCTGTATTTTGCCTGTTTAAGGAAATGATAGAATTAAGATTCTTTGGGGTATTTATATCCATCCATGTGTGACTTCCCCACGGATACATTTTTTGCCTCAGAAACATTATGCAGAACAAGGTAAATAGTCAATGAATCTGCGCCAGCTACTCACATTGCAATCTCAAATCATAGTTTTGTCATTCAATATCATCTATCTATCTATCTATCTATCTATCTATCTATCTATCTATCTATCTATCTATCTATCTATCTATCTATCTATCTATCTATCTATCTATCTATCATTATCTATATCGTCATCGTCATCATTGTCATCATCATCATCAATCATCTTTATATGCCACCCATATCACAGAAACAAGATTCTAAGTTTAAAATAACAAAGTATAAAATAACCATAAAAACAATAATTGCAAAAATTCTAATTGCTCTAAATAAATACTCTAAAATTAAAACATACATTTTATTATAGTAAAAAGCTAAAAGGGTAGAGAAAGCATAGATGTCACATACAATATAGCCACCTCATTAAATCCACATTTTTGTAAGACCTCCAAGTCTGTTGACATAACCACATTTTAAGGGACTTCCTGAAGGACATCAAAGAGGGTTCCAGTCTCACTCCAAGCAGGCAATGTGGCAAAAATCCCTCCCATCTCCCAGACAGGACCCAAAGCATATCACTTCTAGCTGATGAATGGATGGAACTAGTTGGGAAGAGGTGGGCCAAGGCTTTATAGGTCAAAACAAGATCCTTGAATTGAACCCAGAAGTAAACTGGCAGTCAATGTAACTTGCGAAGTAAAGTAAAGGCACACATTCTAGGGATACACAAAACTGCCCCCATCTCTGCATTTTGCATCAATTGATGCAAAAGCTTCCAGATAGTCTTCAAGGACAGCCCCATGTACAGCACATTGCAGTAGGAGGTGACCAGAGCATGAATGACCATAAATAGTACCTCCTGATCCAAGAGCAGGTACAACTGACACACAACTCAAAGGCCTTTGTAGCCACAATTGCCTCCTGCTCTTTGAGCAGGAGTTGTGAATCCAGAAGGACCCTCAAATTGCAAACTAGGTCTGTATGGGGCAGAGTAGCCTCAGTGTAGCCTCAGTGTACCAAGGATGATATAGTCCCAGAACAAGAAGGTCTCAAAACCCAGAGCTACTTACCAAGGCAGAGTGTTCTCCACCGAGATCCCCACAGCCTTCAGGCATTGGCACAGGACATCAACAACATTGCTTAATTTGCAAGGAACAGAGATATAATTGGGTATTACCTTATGGTGATGGATGAGCTTTTGGCTGTGGTTTGTTCTCCAAGCTTTTTTTAATATAATTTCTGAACGTTTCATTACCAAACTAGGTAACATCAGCAGCAGGATTTTCTTGTCCTATTCTCCTTAGCTCATAAATGTCTTGTGTGCCAGTGTGGTCAGTTGGTCGTGCGACTGGTTGTTTGTTAGGAGCTATATTTGAATTCTGAGCAGCTGATTGGTTCTCTAGATCAATATGCTTGTTAATTGCTCCTTTGGTGGAATACCAGGCCTCAATAAATTCACATGTATGGCGGGTGTTGGCATGCCCAATAATTTTTAATTATTTAAGTAACAAGCATATTGATCTAGATCCAACATATCAATATGTAAGAAACCAGACCATTTGAAGTGCCAATCAACAAGAGAACCAATCAGCTGCTCAGAATTCAAATATAGCTCCTAACAAACAACCAGTCACACAACCAACTGACTACAGTGGCACACAAGACAGCTAAGGAGAATAGGACAAGAAAATCCTACTGCTGATGTTACCTAGTTTGGTAATGAAATGTTCAGAAATTATATTAAAACAAGCTAGGAGAACAAACCACAGCTAAAAATCTAAAACCCCGAGCTACAAATATTTTCTATTATTACAGATGGATGAGCTTATCCAGTGGCTTCATATATATATTGAATAGGAGTACTATAGTGAGTTCTGAACCCCGTGGCACTTTATAAAATTGGGGCCAAAGGTGGGACCTCTCACCTACCCATGAATAGTATCAACTCCAGAGAAAGGAGGAGAATGAGCACAGTAATGTGTTGCCCATCCCCAATCCTCAGAGCCAGTCCAGAAGGATACCATGGTTGATGGTATTGAAGGCTGCTAAGGAGTCAAGCAGAGCAAGGATGCACAGCCCCCCAGAAGGGTGATCAATGCTGTTTTTGTCCTATATCTGGGCCTGAATCCTGACTGAAAGGGATCCTGATTGATATTCAACTAAATTTACCTGATAAATATTTGGGAGGAGTCTTAGATCGGTGGTAACATACTGAAAGGCAAAGATGGACATCAATAGTCTTCCTGAACTTTACCTCAATCTCCCTAAATATATTGGAGATTCTCAGTCATCCAGGTCATGGTTGTTTCAAAGGTGCTTTTTCAAAAGGCAATTGGACCTTGTTTTTCCTTGAAGATGTTTCGCTTCTCATCCAAGAAGCTTCTTCAGTTCTGCAATGCTTAGAAATTAATCTTTCAGTGCAACAGAAAGAACCTTCAATTTTCTCAAGATTGAAGTTTAATAACTGCACAGGCAGTGATCACTGGCTTAGATGAGGCCAGTAAGAGACAACTGTTCAGTTATGGTATCAGCCCAGTACTGGAAGGCAGTATTTCCCTGGATGCAATGGGAGAGTGGAAGAGGGTAATTGCCCCTTCCTGCCAAAAGGAAGGTGAGGGTATTCCATTGCCTTTTATGTTCTGCAAATATTTTTTCAGATAAGTAAACCCAAATATCTTGGGTATAAATAAATTAACCACATAGAAATAATGAAATAAAAAATAATGAAAGAAAGAAACTGAGATAGTAAAAATGAAAGCATAATCTTCTTTTGAATATGATTTCCACAATAAAGAAGCATACGGAACGTGCATCAGTATTTTGCTCTTACTTTCTAAATCAGGGGTTCTTAATTTTTTTTTTTACCATCACTCCTTTAGTGTAATCTTAATGTATATACCTCTCCTAATAATCCAAATACCTAAATGATCACAATGAACAATGAAAACAATATTGTATAATGAAACATCAGAAAAGGTGGGTTTATTGTGGCAAGGTTGTTACATTATATTGTAACAATGTACTGATGTATGCAGCTCCCCATTCTAGAGGTTGGGGCAAATATATGTTGGTTTATAAAGTAGTCTCTAGCTTTGAGATTCCAGCTTGCATAGCCTAGCATGAGCATGCTTTTAGGAAAGCTCAATCAAAATATACCAGAACTGATAGCAAGAAATCTACTTGGAGAACAGGTGCAATAAGTCAAATAGGCCACTTTACAATCTTTTTATCTTCCTAAAAAGGATTATAAAACCCTCAATTTTCCAAAGCTATAAAGGAAAACAAAGATCAATATCCAAGGTTGTTGACCTGATGTCAACAACCCCAGCATATGGAAGGTTGTGACTGTAAGGATAAATAGCAAAGAATATGAATTAATAAATAACAGAAATGAATGTTGTTATAATGCCTGCAAAATAGGAGAAAGAGTAAGGATGTCCTAGATATGGGTGCAGATCTAATATTGTGTCCTACTATATCTTGCTTATTTTCTGTGCTGTGCATGATGTTGTCTGCTCTGAAAGGGAAGAACATGTGAAGTATGTACAATAAAGAAGACTCACAACCTGCAATTTTAGAAAAGAGTGTTGTTGCCGTTGGACAGACAAATACTGCCACCTTCTGGGTTTTCACAATGAAATGATCCAATTAGACTTTTATATTAGTAATAAGTTTATACAATTGTGTATAATTTATAAGTTGCTTCATACTTGCAGTTAAAAGTAATAATTGCTTTTGTACTGATTGTTTTCATACTGGGATTTTATTTTGCTCTTGTAATAATTAGTTCTATTTAATCTTAATTTCCCATTCTCTTAGGAGATGAGATAAAATTCAATACTGAAACACCTTTCTTTAAAAAAAAAAAAATCCCCATTTGAATTTGCCTGAATGAGTGTTCACCCCAATGGAAAAGAGTTATTACTTATGCAAATCACCCTAATATGTAACTACCTAACGGTAGTTCTTAAGAAAGCATTTCTTTTCATCCTCCAAAATCAATCTGGCGGAATGGTTAGGTCTACCAGATTGTTTTTTTCTACTCCATCGCCACAGTCCAGAGGTCATCTGGATGTCTACAGCCCAGATCTAGTAAAATACATTCTGATAGATTTGAATCTTCTCCCAGTTTTACATAAAACCTCTCTCTTACTTTAATATCTCTCAAATGGGAGTCTTCTTTCAAAACTAGGCCATGTTTCATTGTTTCGGTATCTGCTTTGCATGGAGAAGACCCAGCTTCAACTGATTTCTTCATTTGAAAGCATCATGAAGATGTGTGGATAGGGAAGACTTCTGAAACCAGGAACAGGAAATAATTAATTGGTTGGTAGACAGGTTGATTTGACTTAATATAATTTAGGAGTAGTTGCTTTCCCCACTCAATTCCAAGCCAGAAAGTGAGCTCAGGAGATCAGACCATTTTACCAGTTCTGACTCTCGCTTGTGTTTCAAAGAAAGAACTTATTGGAAACCATATCTTGATCCTGTCATGGTCTGAATGGGAGTTGGGGGGCAAGATGGCCAAAGAAAAAGTATTCATTTAGCTCTGTGATTTCACTTTCACTTGTGACGCCATGAACTCAAGAAGGCCAATGAATGAGATCTAAATCTCTTTGCATGGAGCAAAAGCTGGGTAATGAAATGTCTGAAAGCAAAACCACCAAGCTCAGAGAGCACCAAGGACTCAGCAGTACAATCTAGGGCTGCAGATGCTCTCTTGTAGTGGGAAGGCAGGCTGCTTATATGGAAAGAAGAGAGGTTGTTTTGCCCATGGGAATGTCCAAAGTATTTCTTCCAAATCATCTGGGAAGCATTTGCAACTCTCATCTATAGCACAGATCATACGTTATTTTTAAAGTGAGCTTGTTTTTCATCTACTGCAATTTTCTGACTGGCTGTTACCATATACCCAAAGAACAATGGGTCTTCTCTAGGAATGATTGTGGCTTGTCTGTGGGCAAGTACAAGTTGTTTGTGGGTGTTACCCTTTTGCCAAAGGAAGGAAAAATATCTCCTAGGTTTTTTTTATTGGTTGGTTTTATCTTTTGGAAAAAACATGATCTTTCTATTACAGCGTGTTTTTCTTTGAGTGAGTTTAGCTGTGGAATGGGCCTGGGGTTTTTTTCCTTCAAATTTTCAAAATATTTGGGTTGGTAGTGTTTGTTTGTTTTAGATACTTGGTAAAATTCACTTAATACATTCTTTAAATTCCACATAAAACGTGTTTTAAGCCTTCTTTTCAAGAGTTTTTCCATCTGCTGTTAAAACTCTATTTCATCATTTCTGTGTGTTTAGTCTAAACTGTTGTGAGTCATATTTTCCCAGAGAACAAATGTTCCTTTTAGAGATCCCTTATGAAATACAAGCGACTGCATTTATAGCTTTTGGGACCTCAAGGCAGCATAATGGGGTGGGGTGAGATGGTGGAGATGTTTCCGCTTATTATTCTATAAAAGATCTAAGAGGTAGTTTGGAGTAAGAGTTAGTAACTCCAAGGTCATCCAGAGATTTATTAATGGCAATGAGTGGCCCATTCCTTTGTACAAAATCTCTCATCCCATTTCTCTGAAATTTTGAAAGGGCCCCAACAAAAGAAGTTATTACTGTTGCAAATTTCATCACAATGTTTCCACAGATGGAATTTATACTGTTCAGAAGCTTTTAAGTGTATCTTGAAAAATTCCTGTGATAAATTTTATGAAATTTGAAATATTTTCCCTTTATAAATCTAAAGCCAGTTTGTGAACTGTATCAGATTTTGCTAAAGAAACAAAAACATGGATATCAGCTTGTGTTTTTCCTCCTCTAGGAGTGCAGAGTAGGGAGACCTATTTTCTGATTCCTTCTTGGGATCCTAGAATCAAGTTAAACCAGATCACTTTTCAAGTCACCTAATCTGGATAAGATTATTTCTAGAGCTTCAGGTGCTATTCAAAATCAAAGAGGATATATTCCTTGATACATTTATCGATGGAATGAAACTCATTCCCAGTGTAATCTGGAAACCATGTGTGAAACATACATAATAAGAAAGTGTTATTGGTTTGGGACAACTGTATCGAATGTGTTATGGATGGCTATCCCTTTGGAATTTGTTTTAGATCTCTGTAATGCTTGCTTCAGAAAGAATATAGTAACAATAAGAAAGATAAAGACCTCTATCTGACCTTAATAATAATAATAATAAAGTTGGAAGGGACCTTGGAGGTCATCGAGTCCAACCCCCTGCTCAAATTAAGTTCAGAGACCTCCTCAAATTAGACCTCCTCAAATTAGACCTCCTCAAATTAAGTTCATTTCGTGGATGATGATACGGACATGCCTATGTTTTCTTCCAAGCAACGCAATGGAGGTGGTTTGGCATTTCTTTCTTCTTGAATGAGGAAAATCTGGATTTTCCTCAGAATCCATCCAAGTACTATCAAGGCTGATCTACTTGGCTTTTCTACAAAATTAACCCAGGTCAATCAGTGATGCCACCAGCCTGATAACCTCCATGACTTTCCACTGCCAATAAAGCAGCTATCATTGCTCTTTGCAAGTCTCTACTCTTGGATTAGTCTTGCTGGTCTATGTTACCACATACTGTATCTTCATGAGATAAAACTGATCCATCATTTACCTGGGAGGCTGTTTTGAAACTCTGTTTTTAAGCATATTTAGTTAACATTCTCCTCCAACCATGAAAATGTTGGGAGAATGAAATCTAGGTCTACTGGTACCCAATAAAGTTCAAATCATTCCAGCATTTTTAAATCCCCAGAGCTGCTGGGGGTGACAGAGACTTCCAAATCAAGCTGATTGTCCAGGTTTTCTGGACTTTGGGCAGCCTAAGTCCGACTACCTGCCTCCACTCACAAGTCTTTTAAATTTGGGATGCTGAGATATACCAACATTTGGCAGCTTGTAATAACTTTTATTCAAAATAGAAATGAGGAATCACCTCCCCCCCTTTTTTTTTATGTAGCAAAGCTAGTTTTTCATGTGAAATGTTGCAAAGTCATTTATTTGTCTTTCAGGCTAAGTGGGTCTCATCCAGCCAAATTCTTTCTCCTTTGTGCCTCTCTGTTTTTTTTTTTGTTTTTTTTTGCCAATACGCAGGAAGGCTAGAACATTGTGCTTAGAGCCTGGAATTCACTAGCCATCCTTTTATGGTCTCTATCAGTTAAGTATTTATGAGCAATAGTTTAATTTCTGTTAATTAATCCAAGCTGTACAAAGGGTTTAAAATGTTATTTTCCCTGCATAATGTTATTATTGTGATCACTGAATGGTCTCTTAAAACAGTTGGGATGGGGGGGGCAGGGGCAATTCCCCAAATATACGGAAAGGGATATTGTGCTGCTTTAATGATCTTGCCTTTTGGTTAATGGTCACTTGATATTTCTAAAACTCCCTATTGTTAGTCAACTTGGTCTCCCCTGTCAGTCAGCATGGGGCCAAGCGGCAAACAATACTCGACAATCTTTTGAATATTTCCCCTCTGCATATTTTTTTTTTTGCTTTTTATCAAAGCCTAAAGTAACTGGATGGGAATGGAGAAACAAGCACTTAGCTCTTTCCTTATGAGCTATTTTCCTTAACAGACTTTCTGGCCTCTAAGGGGCTTTTCATTCCTTTGAATACTAAAGTAAATGTTGGGTCATTTGTGCAAACAGAATGAGACAGAGAAAAAGAGAAGAGTTTTCACTTGCAAAATAGATATTCCCAGAGGAAATTGTTCTCAGTTTTTGCCATTTCTCTGGGAAACTCCAAATGAAAGAGGAAAATGAATAATGCTTTGCTGAGTTCCTTGAATGAGGTCCATGACTGCTACCATTGCTTCCCACCAGTGTGGAGCCCAGGAGTGATGAGTCTTGTAACCTGACCACCTGGGAAAGGTATCAGGTTGAAGAAGGGTAGATCTTATCTTTGGAAAGGTGGGGGGGGGAAGCATGAAAAACAAAAAAGGATGAGCAAATGTCACATTGATGCCCTTGTGGTCAAGCTGGCACCAGGAATTGATGTTCTTTAAATCTAGTGAGTTCTGTTGTCTTAAAATCCTGAACTGCTGTTATCCTTGATGTTATGTCCTGGGCCTTGCTGAGTCGTTCAGCAAGGCTCAGGAAGGCTGCAGAAAGGTTGCAGAGACCCGGACAGACCACGTGTCTGCCCAGGACCCAGACAGGCTGTCTCCAGCCTTGCGCACATGCACGAAGCGGGAGAATGGCCTGCAATGATTGGCTGTGCATCCCCTTGCACGGGGAGTATAAAAGGGCCTGTTGCCATTGTGTTCGAGTCTTCTGTTCTGCTTCTGTTCTGTGAATGTAATCAATAAAAGATCCTTTGTTGTGAACCTGCCTCGTCATGATGTCTGCTTTGCGAGAACAGAACACTTGAGTCAGCAGAAAACTGTACCTGTGCAAAATTTGTTGTCCTGTTCCCCATCTCTGTGTCCTTTGATCCTAGTCTATTCAGGCTACCTGATTTTCCTCCAAGGGAATGGGCATCAACATTCACGGCTGGAAGGAGGGGAAAATAACAGCTTCAACACTGATGCAGTAAGGGTGGCTTATGCCTCTGCCTTATCATAAGATGAAGGTAGTATATGGAGACGTGGCAGAAAAAAAAATGCTGCCAAGGAATACTTGTGCCATGGTTAAGTAATGGGAAAGACCCTGGGAAATCTAGAAATATTTAGGCAGAGAAGCCTACATCAATACCCCATGACATGCTCCGACTAGTGAGTTAGTTAAACTTGGGCTAGATGTCATGACAATTAGGTGGATATGTAGCTGGTTGAAAATTGATTATCGAGGGTTCTTCATGAAACAGGAGGAATCCAGTTGAGCCCTTGAGTCTAGTTTTCACTTTTTTTAAATTAATGGATGAAGAATAAGGAATGCTTTTCAAATGTTGATGTGATAGTCTGGGCTTAAAATATGAGGGTGGTTCGAACCCTGGAACCCAGCAGTCATAAAAAATAAATAACTGGATTATTTATTGGGGAAAGTATTAATCATTTTGACCTGAAAACCACTAATTGTTAAATTAATAGCATATTGATGAAAGATATTATTCGGATCATCACTTTCAGCTTAACGTGAAAATATTCGGGCCTGTACTAGGCCCCATTCCCCACCACTTTCCCAATAATTTTTCTCTTTAAATCCTGGTAACAACTAACCTATTTAGTAATACAAGAAGAGACTGGGTGAGACTCAAACAGGAAGAAAGTAGAATTCTTGGAAAGTACTTGCCAAAATTCTGGTTGTAAAACATTGATTTAGATGGTTGGAAATAGTTGATAAGCCAGAAATGATTGAAGAATTCTAACTTCCAGACTGGGTCCTCAGGAACATGATGTTTTAACATTTTGAATGATCACCATGTTCTGGGAGAGTGGTTTTTGAGTGTTTTCTGGATGCCTAAGGTTCTCTTTGATTACTTGTCAGAAAACATTTAAACTGTTAACATGGCCCTGCCCTCCACTTTGTTCTATTTAATGCTAGTCAAAACTAGATAGTTTAATTAATGCTGTGCTTAAACATTTTGCCCTTTCTCAATCTGGATTTACATATTGCATTAAGATACTGTGGGTTTTGGCTTTTGATTTGCATTGGTGCATGAACCTTACCAATGTGGTTTGAAAACCATGGCTTGTGGCATGACTTTAAGTATGGTCCAGACCATCATGGCTTGTTTATTAAACTGTAATGAAAGTAAAGCATGGTTTAGGGTTATGTATTATCCAAGCCATTTTTGTTTCCAACAATGTTTATTTCTTACAATGATGTAAAATGTCTTACAAACTACTACAACATGTTCAAAAAAAACATTGTTAAATCAAAATATGGCCTAGTGTGATATCGGTACCCAAAGGAGTATTTTTTTTTTTAATGAATATTCTTATGGTTACCTTCTTATAGTTATTCTTATTTTCTTGCATAGCTTTTTATGCAATTATTAGAATATGTGGCTTGAAAATGGAGAGCAAACCCCCAATTAGATGCAAAATCTTGGTCACAAACAGTTGGAATACCTAAGAACTATTCACCACAGATAGAACTGTGGTATTTAGATCAACAGGAGAAATCTTATCTAAAGATTTGTGTTAAATTAATGGAAAGGAAGATAAACCAATTTTTGTTACTCACGATTGCCAGTCAGTACAAATCTGCAGCATGGTTTAGTTCACTTGGAGTTGTAATAGATCAGGACCTATGCCCTAGAAATTAGAACCTTTGTTGGGTGTAATTATTGCTGTTTTTATCCTCTCTTTTCTTCTTTCAATTATACCTTTCAGCAATTTTGCTGAGTTACTACTTTACACAAATGAATAATTAGTTCCTACCTGGTATTTTCCTAAAAAACCCAGAGTCGGGTCAGGAGGTTCTCCATTACAAAACCTAAGAGTGTAAGTATGACGATGGAGAAGAAAATAAGTTAACTCTTATTTCTTATTTTATCCGAGTAACTGAACAGTTGCACAGAGTGAAAACAAAAAAACCCTAATAGGACTTCTCTCCATTAATTTTATTTCATTTTCTTAAAGTCATCAGGTATTTGATTGGATCATGAGATGTAGGTAAATGAAATCTTAGGTTTACCAGGGCAAAATTTGTATATGGAAACAAAGGACATATATTTTATTTGCTGGAAAACACATAGAACAACACCATTTTGTAAATGCTAAACAAACCTATGTAATTCAGCAGTAACTGAGGAACATTTTTCTACAGATGTTTTTAGTGACTGGCAATATCTCAGTCAGTGACTCTATTAAGACCAGATCACTGCATGCCAATCAAAGGCCTTGTAACCTTTCAGAACCAGAGTGCTATGAGGTTCTCCTAGAGTCTAGACTCATAGCTCCTGGTGGAGGAGCAAGTGGCAACCATGGTCAGGACGGTTTTTGCATAGCTCCATTTTGGGAACCAGTTTTACCCATTTCTGGATTGGGAGATTATCACTCAAGTAGAAATTGCCTCTTGTTCGATTTCTGTGATGAAGTTCAAATGGGGGTGTCCTTGAAGACCTTTCAGAAGCTGCAATTTGTCCAGAGTATAGCAGTGGGAGTAGTAATGGCTGCATTACAATTCGCCCATTTAACTACATTGCAAGCTACACTGGCTTCCAGCAGACTTTCAGATGCAATTCAAGGTGCTAGTTATCATCTATATAAAACACTAAAATGACACAGCAAGATTATCTGCAGTACTGCCTATCTCCCACAGATAGGTCTCTTTGAAGTTGTCACTGCCCCCTCCCCCCCACTATATAAGCCTTTTGTGAAGCCATGACGGTAGATGACCCTATACTACTGAGAGAGGGAGTGATGGTTTTTATGATTAAAGCTCTGATATTCTCTGGAGGGCCCCCTACAAATACTAATCAGGATCGACACTGCTTCTCAGCCCAGATAAATTCATCTATGTTGCCATTCTTCAAAATTTTATGGTGGGAAATGATTTGATTTCATGGGAATTATTTCTAATATAATCCCATAGTGAATAGAACTTAACCTACTCCATCTCCTTAGGTCACTTTCAGACTGGATGAAGATATGATAAAGAACTGATATGCTAACTCTGCCTGTTTCCAAACAGTCCCTCCCGCAGATTATATGATACTGTGGAAGAAGGCTTGCAAAAGTGACGAATTTCAATCCATGCTTTCCAGTCACTGGAAAATAGGAATTATGCTGCAGTGAATGCTATTGTCTGAATGGCTGGATTTAGCTTTTCTAATTTTTGACGAGATGATCTACCTCTTGCTTTTTTGAAGAGTGGAAAGATGTCTGGCCATATATCTGGCTTATGTTTGAATACTGATTGGTTGGCAATCCTTTGCTGTCTGCTGTTAGTCCAAAGGAAGCAATACTGGAGGTTTCCTGCATATAGACATGCCAATCCTCATAGTGTTTCAAGTTTCCAAAAAAAATAAAAAATAAAAAAAATTCCAGAAATGGCAGAATAGTCTGAAGCAATCATAATTGGATAAATTGGAATCAGAAGTGATTGGAGACTGAAAGGCTGGTTGTTTGAAAGCCCTTTTTGCATCAATTGATTGCAAATGTTTGGACTTCACCTTCCTGACTACCTGCCTTCTGAGACAGGTGTATACATATACTGGTATTAATCTCCTGCTATCTTCAAACTGAGTAATGAAAAAAAGAATAAAGCTACAATCCCAAGTTTTTCTGTTCATGATCTTTCCCCTGTCCTGCCCAAGATTGTGGAAAATTTGCTAAGCCCACTCCAAGTAACTCTTTTCTTGAATCCCAAGGTTCCAGAGTTATGGAAAACATTTTCCCCACTTCAAGACTTGGCAGACGTAGAAAAATGGAATTTATCAACTGAAAATGTTTTTCAAGGGAATTTCCGTTCATCTTATTTTGAGTATGTAGGGCCTAACTTACCAAGAAATATTTCATCTTCCATTGCTTCTTGAATCTTGAAGTAGCATTTGCATTTAGAAAAAGAAAAAAACACACACCCAAAGAACTGGCAATTTCAAGGCAATCCATTTCCACCTAAGTAGAAGATGTACTTTTTTAAAGGTCACTGTGTTCCTTTCTCTGCCCTGAAGTGATTTGGGCCTAACCCAGCCTATTCAGAGAACCAGGCTATTTCATTATTGAAAATGTCTATGTCTCACACACAATGCCTTCCCCAAATCAGAAAAATGTGGAAGCTGTCCAATGGCCTGCATTGCTTATATGATGGAAGCACCAAGAAAGATACAGGGAAAAAAAGTACTGAGGACTTTGGGGGATCTATGGATTTATTGAAGCATTAAGCAGCAACTTGAATGTACAAGCTATCATGACCAGAGCTTTCATATTCTCTCTGCAACCCAGATATTTGAGCATTCAACAACTTTGAGTGCTGAATAATAAAATGCTACAGTATAAGATGCCTCTTACAAATGTTACATTAGTTCCTGGTAAATAGACTGAAACGTCAAAAGCACAGTTAATGGTCGTCTATGGATATTCTCAATCATCCAGGTCATGGTTGTCCCAAAGGTGCCTTTTCAAAAGGCAACTTGATTTTCTTCTTGCCTTGAAAATATTTCACTTCTCATCCAAGAAGCTTCCTCAGTTTCTCCAGAACTGAAGAAGTTTCTTGAATAAGAAGCAAAATATTTTCAAAGAAACCCCCCCCCCAAGAAAGTCCAGTTGCCTTCTGAAAAACACCTTTGGGTCACAGTGGGTGAGTTATATGCAACATGAGTGCATCTACATAATGCAAATAGAATTTTTGATTCCCTTTAAATTTGGGGGAGAATTGTTTCCCTTTTTTTCCAAATGATGTTCAGCCTATCTGGAGGTTTACAAAAGTTTTCTCCTTCAGAAATAGAAAGGGCTTCAGAGGCCACATGTACTCTTGGGATGGAGTTTGCTTAGCTCTGTAGTCAAGGCTTGGTGCCCTATCTCCCAACAGGGTGGAAAGTAAGTTGCAATTCCTTCTGCAAAATGCAGTACAATACTGTTTCTAAGACCAGCAGAAAGGAGGCAAAATATGTAGGCTATACTTAGTTCATTCTGCTGCTTATTCTGTTGGAGCCAACATAGGAACTGTGATTTGTAATGATTAACAATCACACTTTATGAAGAAAAAAGCATCTAGCTTAGAAAAACCAAGCAGGAATGGGCTTAGTATTTCAATGGGAGATCAGCAGTAAATCCTTGCTTATAGGCTATACCAAGGGTGTCAAACTGCCAGCCCGCGGGCCGGATGCATCATACCGAAACCGTGCCCACCCCAGCTCTGGCAATGGGGAAAAAGCCGCAATATGTTGTGACACGTCACATGACGTGGCGAGTTTGACACCCCTGGGCTATACCGATAAGTGGGGGGGGGGGGAAATTCCAGAAGGCAACAATGGCAAACAACTAGATCGCATACCCATAAAACTCTATATGGATGTGTCCAGGAAAACTACACTCAAAAAGAGTGTCTTACTAAATTTTCTTTAGTAAGTCAATCAGCACAGTTGGCAAAAGGCACAATGACATAATTGGCCAGCAGTCATTTTCAGAACATTTCTCTACCCATGTATCTATAGCTACCGGTAATTTCTAAATTTTTTAAGGAACGGACATGGTAACCTAGCTCTTTTGTAGCCGCCTAAAATACTCCTTTCATTGATCCAGTGCTGAAAGACCTGAATAGATAGGATTACTTTTAAAAAGTGTCTCTTATATAATCCCATCCATATCCTGTCCAGGATTTAATATTTCTCTTTATTTTCTCTTCCCCAGCTCCATTTCGGTCAATAAATCAATCTAGATTCCTGATCACTCTTCCTCCTTAATTATTCCCTTTTACAGATCAAGATTAATGAAATCAGAAGCTCTCAGATGTCCTCCTGTAGCCTCTGAATAGCTTTGGGGAAGAAGTTTCCCTGTTAGTATTATGTTCCATGTTCGGGGGACTGAGAGGGTGCTGAGAAAGGGATCCTGCCAATGAGAAGCTGCAGGTTGGATCATCTGAAAAACTCTAATGCAAGTTGCTTTCTGTCTGACTATAAGAAGAAAATGTTCTTCTCTTGGTATTAGAATTGAACCAAAGGAACAGAGTGGAATAATGGGGCACATTCTTGACATCAAAAGCAGGCATTATAAATAAATATGCCTTGGCTAGCAACAAGGCTCCTTTGGAACAAGGACCAATGAAAATATTTCAATCTGCTGGATGCTTGAAAAAGTATCACACCATATTATTAATGTGAAACAAGTTTTGCCCTGATCCTATCTCAACGTTTGGGATGAGTAACCACATCTGCCCATGTGTCCAGGCACAGATGCAAATCCAAGGCAGAAAGAAAAAAGCCGTAGGAACTGAAAGAGATTTTTGTGGGCAGAGATCCCACCAACATTGATTATCATTTTTTAATTTTATCTCAAGGGTGGGTTTTACTTGGCTAAGCTGCATCAATAATAGCCTATTCTGAGATCTTTAATTGCTGTTTGTTTTAATGATCAGAAGTAAATTAAGCTTAGGAGATGCTGGAATAGGATGTGCTACCAAACCATCTCCAGGTGGCTATACTCCCTGCCCCTTAAGAAAAGTATAAAAGATGGCAAAATGAATCTTGGCATAGACTAAAAACTCCAGAGAAAAAGATGTACAAATGTTGGCAAAAGGGTTTTGTCTGTTGGGTTCTTAGCCAATTAAAACACATTGATAGGTATATCTCCCCCCTCCCCCTGTAATCCTTTTAATATTTATTCAATAATTCAAATCAGCCAGGGTTAGATAGATGTACCAGATAGGTAGGCATTTTAAAAATAATTCCTTGCTAATCATTCTTGCATTCTCTTGAAATGCTTATGTGAACATCTGTAGATTTTTTTTTTATCCCGAGGATGTGAAAAGAGCTGCAATGATAGACAGGACCGGAATTTGTGCACATTGTGTACATTTCCATGTCATATTTATCCATTTCTCTGATAGGTGTATTCTGTGGTTGTTATACTTCATGATGGAAATATAATATAGCGCTTTTATGATCCCTTGTGCAGTTTATATAACGCTCTGTAACTCATCCCTTTTTTTCACTTGTAACTTTCTATTGCCAGCCAGATACTTTAAGACAACCTCTAATCTGTGCTTCCCTCTTGTGGACAGAGGTGAAGTAACAATCATTGTGCTCTCTCCCCCCCATTTTTTTTTTTTTTTAAAAATAGTAGTGTCTTATGGTACCATAGAGATTATTTTCGGGGAAAGTTTATGCCTTCCAGATTACTTAAACTTTAAGGTTCCTCAAGTCTCTTTGTTGTTATGACAGACTGCTTCACTGATTTTTTTTAAAAAAAATATTTATCATAAAAGAGACAGTTGAGTATAGTGATTAAGGCATAGGTGTCAAACTTGCCACGTCATGTGACGTGTCGCAACGTATCGCAATGTTTTTTGCATTGCTGGAGCTGGGGTGTGCGCGGTCTCCATATGATGCAACTGGCCCGTGGGCCGGCAGTTTGACACCCCTGGATTAAGGTGTCAGGTTAGAAACCAGGAGATGTGCATTCTTTCAAAATATTCTCAAAAATATTGAGAATATTCTCTTTCAGCCCAACTCAACTCACAGGATTATTGTTGTGAGGAAAATAGGAGACTGGGACATTATGTATGCCATTTTGAGCTGTACAAAATAAAGGTGAGAAGTAAACTAATCATAATAGTGGAATACTGGGGATGTATTCAGAATCAGTTGTATTCATGGGAAGAAGAGGAGAAAGGGATCAAACTACAACTCTTAGCTGAGTAATATATTGTGCATCTTTATCTTCCCCACCAGGCACATCCAAAATAGTCCAAGAATTACACTTGAGCTACATTGACAAGAGTGGCAGCTTGATGGATATCCTTGAATCTCCTTTATTCCAATACTAATAGGACAATGTAATTTGTTAAGACTCAACAGTAAAATACCCAAGTAAGAAAAACAAGGTCAATTTTTGTCATGAGGCAGAAAGCAGAAGCACACACATGCGTGTGCGTACATGTGTGCATGTGTGTTGAATCAATTTTCCGGTCAGTTTTGACACCTGGCAATTACCTGGACCAGTCCCTGCAGTTTGGAAAGGGTTCAGAAATGGTTTGCCCTTGCCTCCTTCCTAGGGCTAAGAGAAAGGGACTGGCCCAAGGTCACCCAGCTGGTTTTGTGCCTAAGGTAGCACTAGAACTCCTGGTCTCCTGGTTTGTAGCCTAATGCCTTAATCACTACACCAGGCTGGCTCTGAAGTGATATATTTACATTCTAGCGAATTAATCAATATTCCATCTTGCAAAATATGACTCCCCCAAAGAGGGCAATAGAATAGGACAAATGTTTTCGTGATCTAGTTCGGAATAATATTGATTCACAGTGTTCTGGTGTCATCATGGTGTAGATTTGACTTTGACCTAATAATACTCCCAACTCTTATCTTCTCTCCTGTGAAAAAGTGGGTGCTATTGACTCTTAGTGGGAAAGTGAAGTAAAACAGTGGGGAACCCTGATGAATTAAGGATAATGCTGATGCTATGCCATGAGGTGCCTTATATTCTCCACAACTTGTGTAATAATAGGTCTTTGATCCATCTCCATCTCTGTGTAAGTCTTATGTCCATTTTGGTAGTTCCAAAGAAAGATTCTCCATTGGCTCGCTTAATAGCAGGCTGGCCAATTTTAATCCAGCTTATATTGAACACACAGACTTGTTTTAGGCCATGCACACAGACTTAACTGAATGCATAACTTTATTAAATAAATGCTTTGTCATAAGAAAAGACAAAGATCAAAGAGTAACATAAATTATAAGTTGAATAAATAGTATACAGCAATCTTCACCTTTTAATAAAATGTGAGATTCTTTTTTTTTTAAGTACAAAATGCTAAACAGAGTATTACACTCCTCATCCATTGTCAGATTTTTTTTTTCACAAACTGCATTTCCCCCCCAAACTGGTAAGAGTATGAATATTCTTGTTTACTGCAAAGGAAAACAAAAACAAATAGCCACAGAACTATTGTATGTATGTAAAGCTATTAAAAGCTACTGTAAAATGTGTAGTGACTAAATGGTGTAATGAAAAAACAAACAAACCACAAAACCAGGCAGGAATCTCGGAATCTTGTGTTTTGACTGTGCTACTATGGGGTGTAATCATTGCATTGGAGGGGCTTAAAGGGGGCAAGGTTGGAAGTGGATGGACTCAAGCGTTTGTGTATCGGCCAAGAGGCTCCTAACAAGAAGGGGAACTGGGGTGATTGGCTAACTGCATAAGTTATCTAGCCTCTATTAAAAGTAAAAGAAGGAAGGAAGGAGAGAGGGATGAAGTGAAGAAATAGTGCAGTCTTCCTCTTTGAACTAGTGGTTTCAAAACACAACTGTCCACCACAGCACTGACAAAGGAGATCTGGCTGCAAATAAGTTTGGGCTATTCTAGAAGCTGCCTGCCTTTGAATATTATCAGCTGCAGTGTGACTCTCTAGAGAAGTCTTCTCTGACTTGGTGATTTCCAGATGCATTGAGACCCTAAGGTCTGACCAGAGTGGCTTAGGGTTTGGGGAGTGTTAGACACATCTGGAGATTCTTCAGGTTGGAGAAGGCTGTTAGAGGTCCAGGTCTGCTCCTAATTCCAATTGGCTCTTGGACTTCAGAATTTACCACCTTTGGTACCTCCAAAGCCTCCTTCACCACTTCAATTCTTTGTACTTCTGAAGGGAGATTTCCCCACTGCTTTGTCTTTTATCATTTTTCTTACCTCCTCTGATTTGCTCCTCTGATGGGAGGAGGGTCATTTATTGGGGGAAAAAATCAGGGGAGCCTTCTCCCTTTGGTCAAGGATGAAGATGAGATTCAAAGCAGCTGGGTTGTTGGCCAAAGTGACTTGCTTCCCTTTTCCTCCACCCTAGGACATGGTTGATCAAATTATTTTGGAGCTTGGGCAAGAAACCTAGAAAGACCTCTCCTTTGCAGGAAAGAAAGAAAGAAAGATGATCTTTACCCAGAACCAACTACCTGGAGCAATTCCACCTTCTTCCAAATGGCTGGACTTGAAAGTAAAGAAGACTAGTAGGTGGAGAAAGAATAAAGATTAATTCTAATGACAGCTGCCCTCATGAGAAGGAACCCACCTCCCACTTTGCTTTATTCACCTTTCCTAGAAATAATCAAAGCTTGCAGGGATGGCTTACAAAAGGAGCTTCCTTGCATTTCTAATGAGATTTTAAGTGCTGGGGCAAGAAATCCAGTGAAATGGCCTTCTACAGGTTGAGGTCTACAATGGTGACCCTATCCTCCAGGCTATTTAAGTCAAGATTAAATAATACAGATATTAGAGAGGTTCTACTATAGCTAATGTACATAGGTTTCTCTTTCTTGCCTCAGCCAGCAAAATAATGAGATGATGGGACTATGAGTTTCTGAGACAGTGGTGGCAGCAACATTGCGTCAGGACTGGCAAGGGAAGAACTATAAGGGGAAATTATTCTGTTGAGTCACCTCCCTTGATTGTAGAATTTGTCTTATGTGTCTCAAGGATAGGAAGGCCAGCAACCTTCCTCAAGCCTATTTACTAAGGAAGAAAGGCAGGAAAGGAAGAAAGACATTTTGTGCAGGATAGTGTTTTCAAGTGTCAGGAAACAACAGATACATATCAAGGAAGGATGGTGGGGGAGGAGGAAAAGGAAATAACATGGCTCGAATTGAAACTAGTCCAGGGAGGGAAGGAAGAAGGGTTTGAGTTACATTCTTTCGTCTTATGTAATTTAGGATGAATTTGTATCCCAGACTGACACGTACTTAACAATAATCTTTCTTTCTAACTTAATGATTATTTCTCTTTCTAGGAACCTTAGGAAATTCAGTCATATAGTAGGACTCTGAACACACTTAGAAAGCTATAGTTGTCAGAATGCTTTGGGAAGATCTAAGCTATATATATATAGCAGAAATCCAGCATGACCTGTAAAATTGCCTCACTTTTTTATGTGCCTAGTACATCTTCTTCCACTTTATGTACTAGTAGATGGCATGTATATACCTCACCTTCTCTTCTTTAATGTTAGCTTTATGGAAGGAGGCATTGATTTTAGAATCCTCAGGCTTCCTCTCTCTCTTAAAACCATCCTGTGGGCCCAGAGACAAATGCTTTTGTTAAGATTCCCTGCCCTATAGACAATAAAGAGGCTCCAACCCATCCTTAGGCAGGGTCAGATTCATTCAAAAGGGGACCAAACTCAACCTCTACCATCAAACATCACAAGCTAGCAGGTACGACATACATGAGCAGGACCATTCTGTTCTCTAGTCCAGTCTAGTTATAATGGAAGGAAGGCAAAGGGATTTTCTCAACGAACTTCTCCTGGAAATGTCAGGTCCAGAGTAAAGACAGGAATCATCATGGCAGCAATTGGTCATTTGAAGGAATTCTAAGACAAATTACTCATTCACAATATTAGGTCATCCCAGCTTGAAACACTGACCATTTTTCCAAAGAGACCCCTGACTGCCATTTGGCTATCGTTGGGAGAATAAATTCTCTCATCAGGGTTTGAGAAGGCTATGGTTTAGCAATGATTGATGGGGATTGGATTTAACTCTTCCCAACTCCTCATAGAAGATCTGATGGAAAATCTAAAATCATGCACCAATCTCTTGCTTGGGCTTAAGTTATCACAGATGTTGGTGAAAAAGTGCCTCAAGTTGCCCACAGCACCGATTCACTTCCTCCTTTCACCATCACATTGATATGTACTCTTTTCATGCATCATATATTTGGGACAGAGAAGTCCATTCATACAATTTCTGGATTTATTATGTAGATCAACCTTCTCCTACTTGATGCCATTGATGCCATCCAAACAGTGGAGCTTTTCCCTGGGGATTTTGAGTATCACTATCCCAACACTTTTGAGAGTTGGAGACCCACACTGTCATTAATGAGCATTAGTGGTCTCTAGCATCTTATCTATCATAGAATTTGAAAGGAAGGTTTAGGCTTTTGACTAATTATAGAGCCAGCAGAATATTCCAGAAGGGAAGAGAACATAAACAATTCAACCAGCTACCAGCCCAGTGGAGATAGTAAACTTAGGCATATTATCCTCTTCCTAAAGCAGGATGGGAAGGGGGAAAGTACTTCGATTCAGCTGCCACAGTAGCAAATATTTCAGCCAAAAGTACAGTTCAACCAGTTGTTTGTATGAAAACTCATGGTAGTCTGATACTCAACTCTTAGAAGAATAACTATGAAATCACTGCTGCCAAAGCCCAGGGAAGGCGACAGATGGAGCACTTAGAGGTGACAATTTCTGGAAATCTGAATAACAACAAATAATTGGATCAGATATCAAGACATGGGGCAAATGGATAGAGCTGAATTTTTCTTTCATGGTTGATAGTAACCAACAACTAATCAGACTTCAAACATGTATACCCACTGAAGAAGTAAATGTTGTATCCATCCTTAGAAGGAGAGAATTTTGTTCATCTACCTTCTCCTTTCATAGTGAGGCCAAATATCCCAATTTTCTTACCAATTCCCATATCCATGCTAATGCAAGATATTCATTAGCTTTCCAACATAGTTTTGGAACCTAGTTGAATATTAGTGGTGAAGAGAGGGGAGCCGAGGAGCAAAACCCACCATAGTCATTTGGATGCAATAGCCAATCCTGTCAGGAAGATTTCTTATTTCCTTTCATCTGTGTTAGTTGTGAGTATTGTGCATCATGGGTGTCCTATCAGACTGTCCTTTCCAGATGCTGGACAGTTGTGGGCTTGCTGTGCCTGCTCTCAGGAAGCCAGCTCCTTTCTCCAGGTTTCTGATCAGTACTTGGCTTGGAAGTGCTTGCAGCCAGTCCCAGCAAAGTCCTCAAGTCCTTTGGAGTTCTCTCTCAGAAGGGAAACATATTAAGGACTGTCTTATATTGGGCTAGATCATGGTGGGCCAATATTTCTTGCTGGCTGCTGAGTCAAGGATTCATCCCACAGTCAGAATGGGAGCTGTTCCTTCTTGTAGTTGCCTTGCCTTTCATCCATTGTTATGGGCATTGGAAAACAACAACAACCACCACCTTGTTATGGCAGTGTCCATGGAGACATAACAAAGAATTAAAGCAACAATTATCATTACAAAGAAATTAAACAGCTTTAGTGGTCTGCCCAAGCCTGCATGCAAAAGCTGTTGAATCAATGGTCTCTGCAAGTGGTTGTATGGGTTTGGTTTCTCTTCCTTTCCTGACAGGGTCCCTAGGTCTTTAACAGTGGGGCAGTGTCAAAAATTAAATAGATACAGCTTCTCCCCAGGACAAATAATGCATTAGTGTAGATCAAATCTTCACTGTTGAATTTCTGCTTACTAAGCAGCCAAAGCTCTGTCAGGAGAGAGGGGCAGCCAGTCACTCAAGTATGCTTTGAAATGGTAGAGGCCTCTGCCTACAGAGACTTCTCTAAACGTTGTAGATATGGGGAAATGGTAAAACATTTCCCTTATTACAGATCATGTTTACATTTCTAGTATGTGTAATTTTATGAATCATCAACCAGCTTCTTGGAATTTTCATTGTAAAGGACATTTGGGATATCATAGTGAAGAATCAGGTGTCCTTCCAGAGTTAAAAAACAAAAAAGGCAAAGGGATCTTACTGTTTTAGCCTGTCTGAAGGTGGAAATCCACAGGTGTGTTTATAGAAGCAACAAACATTTCAGGCTTTAAGTGCCTGCAAGATGTCTGGCAAACCATGTTTCAACTTGGGCACTTTTCCTGCAAATATACAACTCTGAACACCTTTGACTTATGCAAGTAGCCCGGAACAAGTTGCTGGGCCTTCATGCACAATGAAAATCAAAGGGCTTTGCATGTAAGGAAATGGGATTGTTCAATCGAGAACAAAGAGTAAACATCTGTGCACACATCTGTATTTACATAGGAAAGGGCTGTACAAGACACTTTAAATAATCAGGTTGAACCCTTTTGCTGTCCTGGGAAAGAAACCCACCGGGAACAATAAGTTTTTAATTCTTAATTTTGCTTCATCCCACTATAGGATTCTGTTGTCATCTGACCTTTTGCTTTTTAATAAAAGGGAAGTCGTAGAGGGCAAGGGCACCAACAAGCTTTAGTCCTTGTTAGGGAAAAGAGAGAGAGGTTCCAGAAATGAACATATATATATATATATATATTTAAAAAAAAGGAAGGAAGGAAGAAAAACATGCCCAAGTAGATAATAGATAATGAGAGGCCTGCTTGTCCTAAGAGTTGTTTGGTTAAACTAAGTACTTTTTAAACTGGAAAGGCTTTAAACTGCAATATCAAAGAAGGGAGAAAAGAAAATAGTATTCAAGTGCCTTTGAGAGCTTCCTAGGTCAGTGCTTCTCTGGGTGGCAGTCTAGAGTCAAGGGCAAGCATGGTGGCGTATGAGCTTCTTGATGGCTCTGTCCCATGGAGGTGGTCATTATGGTCTTCCTTCCTTCCTTCCTTCTGCCTTAATGGGTTGCCTTTTCTCCTTCAGTCTCTGTCATTGCCACTCCGAGAAGCTGATGACATTCTGTAGATTCCGAGGTCCACACTTTCTTAAATGAGATGAAAGGAATCAGTTTCTTGGCGCATCGTGAGGTGTGGGTGGGTGATGGGTGGGGAAGGGCTCTGGCAGAGAGAGGCAGCCGGGATCTTCATTCTGTGTTTCCGCTGTCAAAGTTGTGACACTGCAGGTCTCCAGCTACGTAATCAGTTCCTGGCAGCTTCAATCCATACTTGTCCACACACCAGCACAGCCCACGTTTTCGGCCCCGAGATGGTTTGCACTAAGAGAGGGGAAGGGAAAGGATCAACAGTGAGAAGGAGGATAGCTGGGCTGCCATTTCTAACACCTGATTCATCTTGCATGGAATTAATCTGAACTTTCAACATCATCAAGCTGTCAGGAGAGGAGGACAGAAATATAAATCCAACTGGATACTTAGCTCAGCAGGACTGATCTTACAGAATATTCCCCCACTGTCAGAAATTCAATTATTCGGGGTGCAGGGGAAGGCTATGCAGTGTACTCCTGAGGTGGTGACTGGCCTACCCTCTTAATGCGAGGGAAAAAAATATCCTATCTGGAACTGTCATATACAACATTTGCAGTGATTCTGGACCTAAACTGTAGCCTTCCCCCCTTAGTTTTTTGGGGCTTCTATAGCCTTCCCACAACTGAACAAATTTAATTTCTGTCTCAGCTATGACTAAACATTCAAAACTCCAAAAGAGTTTTCCCATTGACAGAAACCCAGTTCTGGTGTCCGGACTGACAATGAAAAAAATGGTGCAAATTTATCCCTGCTCCTTATCTGCAAAGCATACATTTTTTATTTTGAATCCAGCAGGAAATAATACCTGTTTCCTTTTATAGAAACCTTTCCTGTCACAGTTGGGCAGATGAACAGCTCGTGGGATCATTCGCTGACTAGATTTGAGCTCCTGTAACGAGGCCTCCATTTGCCGACGGCAAGGGCCCTGAAGAAAGAGAAGCAACCACAGAAAGGTTGGTTAAGGAACACTAAGACAATCAAGGGTAAAGTGGATGAACACAGAGCTTCCGACTTGGGGTCAGATTAACCAGAGCAGGGGTCTTCAAATTTGGCCCTTTTATGACTTCTGGACTTCAACTCCCAGAATTCCTCAGCCAGCGTGCCTGGCTGAGGAATTCTGGGAGTTGACATTCACAAGTCATAAAAGTTTGAAGACCCCTGAACTATAGTATATAGAACTATAGTATATACTATACTATACTATAGTATACACCAATTTTGACAATGGCTCAATTTATCTGAGTGTGAGGGCTAATATTGTTATTTATTTAAACACATTGGCCACCCAATGTCAGTGGACTCCGGGCCACTTTTTACAAAGCTAACTAACAAACAGATCAGCTAAAAACATAAAATCAGACAGACAACCTAGACTAAAACAATCCAATAAACAACAAAATGAATAAAACAAAACAGAGGGCACTGAAGAAATCTCAGGCTTGGGACAAAGTCAGATTTTTAAAGCTTTCCAGAACCCCAAGAAAGAGGATGCCATCTTTATCTGGGAGGCTAGGGGAATTCTGTTTGGGGGCTACAACGGACAGGACAGGCTTCCTAAGTCCCATAACATGGCAATAATTAGTGGAGGCGACTTGGAGTGCACTCATTGTGCTGGAACACACTGATGATTTGAACAAAATTACAGAAACTTTCTGATGGTGCCTGTCCAGATCATAGAAAGGTTACTGGAGAAAGCAAGAGAGAAAGCAAGCTCTTTGATCGATTTGGGTCTGTAAAACAGAATTTTTTTGATCTGAAATTTGGTAGGTCTGATAACCTCATAGAAATTTGAAACTGCATTGTTTGTTTGGAAACCCTGATTGGTTTCTCAACTTAAGCCAACTGAAACAATGCAAGCAAATCGACAAAAATGAAAAAACAAAACACCCCTGTCTTTTTGGTAAAAACATCAGGAGAAAATGGAATCATGGCTGATTCATGTGTAGCTTGTTGACAAGGGCCACACCCATGTCCTTCTCAGATGTAATAATTCCAAGCCACGAGTTTCCTATCTTGTATATGCATCCTGTACTTTTTCTCTCTAAACTTTCATTTGTCCTTGTTAACAGACATCATGCTCTTCTCAGCCCAGTCTTCCTGTCTAACCAAATTAGACTGAAATCTTGTTCTGACATTCTGGTATTGGCCAAAATATTGCTTCTGATATATTAGTCAGGCCTCCCAATGTTGTCATCCAGAAAGTTAATAAGCAGCTCACCAATCCTATTACTTACTTATTTATTTTATCCAGCCTGTATTATTTTTATAAATAACTCAAGGTATCAAACACACACAATACTCCTTCCTCCTCCTATTTTCCCCACAATAACCACCCTGTGAGGTGGGTTGGGCTAAGTGAGAATGACTGTCCCAAAGTCACCCAGTTGCCTTTTATATCTAAGGCCGGACAAGAATTCACAGTCTCCTGGTTTCTAGCCTGGAGTCTTAACCATTAGACCAAACTGGCACTTATCCAGGTTATTAATAAAAATTTTGAACAATACTTCCCTCAAAACAGTTCTGGTTACAGTTTTCCCCCACTCCATGTTGAGCCTTTTAAGGCTGTCTCACTGGATGTCCACCAGCTCTAATGTCTGCCTCATACCATTCCAAGCTCTTCTGGGTAATGGCCTCCACTCAAAGTAAAGGGAGCATGAGAGGGAGAAAAGCAATACTGAAAGATATAGAGAAAGGAAGATATCTGTCTTAGAGGTCTAGGAAGGCTGCTCTTACCAATTCGAATTCTGGTCTTAGCTCTGGACCAGCAACTCGAGGGTGTGCAGTGTTTTCTGCCCCACCCACAATCTTCGATAAGGTCAACTTCTTCTTGCGGTCTTTCTTCACTGCCTCTGCCTTTAGCTCGGAGAAGCGCCCGAGGCCCTTATTTCTGTACATTTTGGATGAATAGGTCTCCTCAGCCATCTCAGAAGTGGTTGGTTCTTCATGCTCCCGGGATTCCCTTTCTAGATGGGAAAAAGAAAGAAGGAACATATTAAATCTGTGTTTGGACTTGTCACCATGTTCATCAATGTATTGGATCCCAAATGGTGATCACATGATTTTGGAATACTGCAGCTGTCATAAATATGCCGACTTCCAAGCGCCCTAATTTTGATCATGTGACTGTGGTGGTGCTGTAACAGTTATAAGTGCAAGGATTGGTCATAAATCATTTTTTCAGAACTGCTGTAACTTCAAACAGTGGCCTGAATGAATGAACTGGACCTCATTTAAATCCATAGATGAAGCCTCACAGACAGAGTTTATGCACCCAGCTTTGATAATATATGTTTTTGGGGAGATTCTTTTCCTCCTACCCATGCATTGTGAGCCACTGAAATTCATTCATTTCCATAATGTAGCTGGTGAACTAACTGAAGCTGGGCAAAGGCTATTCTGCCCGATCTATCAGTAGCTGTGACCTTGGAAGACACCCCAGATCATGGATAGGTTCCCTTCAGGATTGTGCCACCCCATCAAGAGTTCAGCCCTGGAGTGCCCGTCATATTTTGGCTTCAATGGACATTCCCCAGCTGAATTTACTATTAGCAAGAGTAATGATCATTTTTATCAACATTGTCTAGAAGTTATATTCTGACAAAGGGATTAAAAAAAATGGACCATCAGATTTTTTTTAGGTCAATAATTATTTTTTAGATCTCTCAAGACAAGCCTGAAATGCAGGTGAATAGCAAACTTTTAACATGGATCACATCTGAAAAAAGATACCCTCTCAAGTGTGTATTAGATAAAAATATTCAAAAAAAAGAGAGAGAGAAGCATTTTACTACTGGAAAAATATTTGCATTTAAAAACAAATGTGTGTGCAGGAATTCATATGTTAGGAAAAGTCTATGGAAAACTGCATTAATTTACATTTGTTTGTGTGTGTGTGTGTGTGTGTGAGAGAGAGAGAGAGAGAGAAAGAAAGAAAAAAAAGAGAGAAAGAGAGAAAAAGAAAGGGAGGCAAGAAGGAGGGAGGAAGGGAGGGAAAGTTAAATAATAAATCTGTGACAAATTAACTTGACAGAATCACCTGCCCCTGTTCTGACTTTGGCTTACTGGCTGGTCCAAGAAGTTTCCAAGCAGACAAATTGCTGATATCTGCCTCTTGCTAATCCTTAGTATTTGATCACTAAAAATACATTGCCACTTAAAAGGAATTTTCCTGAGTTTCATAGCCTAGCTGGCAGTTGTTTCTTGTCCAGGTATTTGTTCTATATTCCCCCCCCCCCGAAAAGCAATTCATGTTAGAGGTTTTCCACTTTGCTTTTGTGGTAGTGAATTCCAGAGGAAAAATGCATCCTACCTGTTACATTTTGTACCTGATCCCTGCCAATATGATCTCTTTAATAGACAGTCATTTTCAGAGCTCCTGAGTGGTTTATATATAGGAGCGACTTGGTGACAGCTATACTTAGCTAACTTATGACCTTTAATATGGCCCTTAAAACAAAAGAGGGTTATTTTTGGTTCCCAATTTAAATTAATCTTAACTCCCAGAGTCTAGGGAATCCTGTACTGACCATTTCTACTACTAGAGCAGGGGAGAGGGGCAAGGGGAGCACAAGCTGGTAACAGGGAAGAAGAGTAAAAACGTGGCTTTCTGTATATATATATCTAAAGAGGCAGGAGTTTCCTGAACACCTCTCTACTCTCCAGTTTGTGCTAAGCTTGTTGCTCATTTCCAAAAGAGCTTTCCTTCCATGCCCACATGACCAATGGGCATTTGATTTTTGGATCAGCCTTTTTCAGGCTGGTGCCTTCCAGATATGTAAGGATGCAACCTCCTTAATTCTGAGATGATTGGCTCATCTGAATTACCCTTCAGGCTGAGAACACTGGGATTTGCAATCCCAGTTTATTTCAAAAGTGCGACCTGGGAAGCTTGCTAAGGTATCCAAGATGTGGAACCTGAAAATCTTTATGCTCTTGGTTTCAATGAGATTATCTAAGTAGCTGTAGGGTGATCCGAATCAGTTGCACATTTCTTACTGTACTCTTGAGAATGTACTATTTAATTCTAGGACACTGCTGGGGAAAATCCTAACAGGGAACAAGCCAGTTTTCAGCAGTCCAGGCTTAGCTATGGCCTGCCTTGAAGAAAGGTAAGTTGTCCAGCATTCTTGTTATCTTCTGGTAACAGCTAGCATTATAGCACATTGTCCATTAAGTAGCCTTTAGAGACATCGCTTAATTCAAAATACTGTATACTGATGGGCTAGAGGCCAGGAAAATATTTTACTAGTACAGAAGACACTTCATTGACTACTAATCACAAAAAGATGTTCCTTGATCATAATTGTTGTTATTGAAGGCATTTTTCCCTTCTTGTCGAACGCTGCGCTTTTATCAGAAGCAGCTTTATATGGAAATTTAGTAGGCACTTTTATAGGCACGGAGATAAAGTGGCGAAATAATACATTGCCTGCTCTTCCTACACAATAGGTTGTTGGTAAAGGCACACAAGGAGCAAAAATAGCAACAATACTTCCTAACCTCACCTAATTTAAAAAAAAAGCAAATTTGACTATAGCCATCAAGGATAACATGCAGTTTTTGTCTGAGTTTTTAAGATTATATCCCACCTCTTCTCCAGGAACTCAAGGAATCCTGAGACCTCCCTTCATTTTATCTTCACTACAACCCTGTGAGGTAGAGGTTGGAAGTAACCCAAAATCACCTCTAAAATTCCATGATGGAGAGCACATTCGATCCTGGACCCCCTTGATCATAGGCTTATGCTTTGACAGCTATGCCACTAAAGTACATATGGGTGCAACTCATGTTTGTTGTTGCTGCTTCCAATGTCAATGTTGCCTCCTAGTCCCTGCAGTTTTCTTGGCAAGCTTTCATAAGTGCCTGCTTTCTAGGGCTGAGAAAGAGAGAGTGACTGGCTCAAGGCCATCCAGCTGGCTTCATGCCTAAATTGAGACTAGAACTCACCGTCTCCTGTTTTTTAGTCTGGTGCCTTAACAACCTAAAATTAATTTGGATCCTTAAGCCGCACCACAGCTTCATGCTCCAAATATACCTGCAGCTGTCCAGATTTTATTTTAGAGACAGAACTGAACCCAGTTCAAGTTTAATCAACTCTGAGCATGCATCGACAGTTTCTTTGCTGGCTTAAAATGACTGTTTCTTTTTAGGCTCAGCCACCATTTTCTGAGATAAATCAAATGCTTAATGGAATATCTCTCTCTCTCTCTCTCTCATGGCATGAGAGTACAGTGAGAGAGAAGCAGTAGATTTTGTGCAAAATTTCTTTCCCACGATAGATCCTTATCCTGCATCCTGAAGAGGGCACCACAGGCATGCATAACAACCTGAGAAATATAATCTGGTTATAAATAAACTAGGTTATAAATTACTGGAAAATAAACTAGGTTATAAATTACTGAAAATATAAACAGTTTAAACCTGGAATCTGTCTGCAAGTCACAGCGGGGAAGCATTGGCCAACTTCTAATTCCTTTGGGGCCCTGGCATGGTGATACCAGCAGCCTCCAGGAAGAGAAAAAAAACCAAGGTCTACTTTGGGAGGCATGATAGAGGGGTGATAATGCTCTGAATGGTCTCTAATTCGTTGGGTGGGTTTTAGTTTTACTTCTTTAAGACTAGTTCATAAGATCCTTGGCAGAGATTCTGGCTTTAAAACCTGGAAGATTTCAGAAGCCACAAAAAGGAAGGGGCGTGTGTGGGGAGAGAATGTGTGCTCCCATCATGTTGGAAACAAGGAAAGTCTTCCTGAGCATGCCTTTTGCATAAATGTCTAAATGCTTTTTTGAAAGCCGAATAGCAGTCGATGAAAGCAATTGCTTTTACTTCAGTTAGACCTCAGCCTCTGCTTATAAAAAGAGACCCGGCCTCTGCACATGGAAGTTCCATTTAGCCAGTATGGTTTGATCACTGACAGATGTGGCCATCAGGGAAAGTCATGCAGGATACTGCAGCCACATCTTCCGTGAAAGCAGTTTGAAGAGTAATGGTGGTTTGAGCTGTGCTAGTTTCTGTATATCTGCACTCTCTCAGCCTTATTCTACCTTATTCAGCACTATAGGTAGACCTGGCCAGGTCCCTCTCCCAAGTGGTTCAAAATTCTTGTTCTGAGGGGTAAAATAAAGCACCCACTTTCCTATCTTTAAACTACTTAAGAGAGCAGGCTGGATATGCACAAGTATAATTTGCATGGTGTCCAGATTAGTTATTTAAAAACTTCTCCATACAATAGTGTCTTCTCCATACAAGCTAATTGTTTAAGTTAAAAAAAACAACCCGTAGTAAGGAGGTTTGCTTAGGATGAGTAAAAAGATGAATCCCTGTAAACAGACTGGAAAGGATGACAAGGTTAAACTCTTTCCAACCACCTTTGCTTACTCTCCACCACTGCAAATGGTTTGAAGAAAGAAAACTCGTGGCTTTCCCAAGAAACTCTGGAAGTTCTAATGAGTTTTATACCAACTTAGACACCGCATAGATTCATCGCAGCCAAGATGAACGTGAAGTAAACCAGTTGGTTTAAGATATCACGTGGCTACAGTATTTATTTTGCTGAGATGGACATAGAATTAGTCCAGAAGATGACTAGTGGGAGTTCCATTCCCCCCCCCCCGCCCCTGGGCAAAATAGCATCATTTAACAGGAGTTCCAGCATTTTTGCTATAAAGAAAGTAGGCTTTGGAGAAGACTGGAGATTGGAACCCCAGGTTAAGTTGAGGTGTAATTACAAGAATGTCTAAGCCTTGGTGGATCAAACCTAAACTTTTAACATTTTAGTCCAAAGGGGTATTTTGGGGGTGAGAGAAAGGATCAATTTAATCATAACCCCACAATAGAAACAAATTTGCATAACATTGGTCTATGCTGATTTATACCAACAAATGAAAGCATAGGGAGAAAAATAACCTAGTGATTTGTTTGCTCGCTTAGCCCATTGGCCAATTGCTAACTGCTAATACAGTAGGCTACTGAAAAACCCCCAGGCTTCATTTTTATACCAGAGAGACAGGATAGGTCTTACAAGCATACAAGTCCTCTTCAAACAGCATACTATCTTAATGGACATGAATACTTACTAAGAAGACATTAATGGATAATTTAAAAAACAGGCTGTAAGGGCAGAGGCCACAGTGGTGGGATTCAAATATGTGAACAACCGGTTCTGTGTGGATGCCGCTTCCGGAAGTCTGTTCTAGGTCTGGGCAACAAAACATTAGCTACCGGTTCTGCTGAACTGGTGCGAACTGGCTGAATCCCACCACTGAGTGGCCATCTTTGTTTCCAGTGATAATATTCAGAAATATGCTACTGATTAACCCGGTGGTAATACTGTATATGGTTTTTTTTGCTACTTTCAAGTCAGTCTCTGACTCTTGGACAAATCCCGGCAGTTTTCTTGGCAAGATTTTGAAAGTGTTTTGCCACTGTCTGCTTCCTAGGGCTGAGAGAAAGTGACTGGCCCAAGATCACCCAGTTGGCCTTGTGTCTAAGACATGACTAGAGTTCACGGTATCTTGGTACCTTAACAACTACACCAAACTAGCTCTCATTATATAATAATCACACATAAAGATATAATTGAGTGGGTTTAATTACATGGGACAGATCGGAAGGGCAGGCCAGTGACAAAAATTGGGAAGAAATAGTATAAAGAAGAGACCTAGCATAATATTACCTCTTTACTCTCCTACCATCGGGTAGGAGATACAGAAACATAGCCAGCCGTACCAACAGGCTGAAGAACAGCTTTTATCCATGGGCTGTTAGGCTCTTGAATGGGACATAATAATTTTATGCATGACAGACCCGAGAGGCCGGCGTGCTGTGCAATTAGCTCACAGGGTGTAATAAGTTGGGGGTTTGTAGTCACTGTGAGTTGTGGTGGTGGGGGGGCACGGGGGGAGGCTCAGCCAATCTCACTGTATACATGTTATACTTTGATAATAAAGGTTCATTCATTCATTACAAAGAGGAAGCTGGAGGGATACTTAGGTGAGGATCACGCGATATGCTAAATCTGGGTTAGCAATACACCAATGCTTTGTTCACGTAATATCCAGTGCCCAAACAAACAAACCATATCGTGGCATCAAGTAACTGTCTAGTTCACTTACTTTATTAAAGCAGGGGTTAAGTTTCCATTTGGAAGTGGGGAGAGAGAGGATGGAAGAAATCTCTGTTAAATAAAGTGTTTTGTGTTTTATAGATTCTGAAATCATTGCAAACATAGGGTAGCCAGGATCTTACCCTGCAACATTAGATTGGAAGTCATCTATGTTATTAGTTTTGTTGCCGGGCGGGTGCAGATCCATGCCTGTGTGTTAGTAATCCCAAAATCAAATTTCAAGTCTGCTCTTTCTTTGACAACTTGTCAGGGGATGCGAGAGGGAGACCGAGAGAGACAATCACTCAAAGAGGCTATATTTTGGGCTGATCTCTCTGAAAAACTCTAGTCAAGCTTTGGTTTTAAAGCAAAACAAACAAACAAAAATCTGGCCAGGTGGCAGCCTTAAGCAGCAAACTGGTTAGACTGGTTGAACTGTAGCCAGAGAGCAATGCAACTTTAGAATTCCTTTCTACCTGTTCCAGTGAGAACAAGAGGAAGGGGTTGAAAAGCTCCCAGGCGTTAAGGGTGCCTGGAACTGACAGGGTGGAATGTTAGTTGGAATTCTGAAGGGCAGGGGTCTCTCCTGCTGTCCTCCCCCTGCCCAAGAAACTTGGGTTCATGTGTCCTCTGACTAGAACGAAGAGGAACAGGCTTCATTGGCTAAAACAAATGGAGGTATTACCGATTCTACCTTGTATCATTACCTGCCATTGTAGCTGGGCTGTAAAAATTGCAGTGAGAATTTTCTGTATGTCTTTGCTGCCCCCTGATGGCTTTCTGGAGTTTTGCATGCCAGATCTTATTCTTGATATCTAAGGAGAGTTGAACTTTGCACCAGGCTTACTTAGAGCCTTGGTAGTGCAGTGTAAGAACATGACAGAGAGGGATGTCTGACATTTTCATTCTGGAGATATTTAGAGACGGGATAAGGAATTTGTCCCACTAGATACTAAAGAAAGGGACCCAGTACACAACAAAGAAATGCCTCCAAACAACAGTCCTCATTCTTAAAAATCTGGAAACATCCCTATTAATGGTAGCACAAGATAAATCAAGGACCCTTGATGTTGCAGATCTTGTGCAAACCAACCACATGTGTAATTCCGGGAATTTGAATATAGATAAAATGGAACACGACAATCCATCACTTCTTATATTTTAGGATCAATATTTGGAATGAATACTCTTGAGCAGTCAATGTGCTTGTATTTTCAAAAGCATGTTAAAATTTGTTTTTAAGTTATCATGCCAGGGGCAAGTTGACTGATAATGCTAGAAGATGAGGTATTTGCAAGTTTCAGAGAATTGTAAAACCAGAGGCCATAGTAAAAATACCCCTCTTTTGTCTGAAAACAAACATGGAACCTGAACATGGATTTTAAACTGTATATACTATTAACATCCTTAATTGGATTCAAATCTTAGTAGGGATTATTCATGGATGCTGTTTTAGAGTAGACACTGTTTTAGAGTAGACACAAGAAGTAAAAGAGATAATATAAACATTTGGATTACATCTTCAGGTATATCTTCTACAAAATAGTTGGGGTTTTGGCTTTGATCAGCCTTTTTCAGTGAAAATGATGTACCGGTACTAATTTAAGATGTCTTTGATTCTCCTTAAAATACTAATCCTCTAGTAGCTATTGTTGAGCCAATAACTATGAGATAGAAAAAGCATAGCTAAATGCTTTGCTTATTTCTCATGGTCTGTGGCCAGCCTACAAATAGCATCATCTACCAGTTGGATGCAATTTTAAGCTTTGTTTCATCTTTTACTTTCAAAGGGCAAATACTTTAGCTTATGAAGTCAGCACTTTCACCATTTTTTAAAATCAGCTTTCCGAGCGGATGGCCAAAGACTATATTGGTTGGGAATAACAACTGCTGTAGTCCAAGACATCTGGAGAAGAAAATCTAATTCAAAATGATTTTCAGGATCAGGAATTTGGAACAAAAGTTCTAGAAAATGCATTTGGCAAAGAGAAGAAAAAAGAAACATAGTAACAAAATATTTTCCAGTGTGAAGAAGTACAAAGATGATCTTGGAGAAAATAAGCTGCGCCCATTGGTAGAACACAAGCTTTAGCCTGGGAAAACAGGAATGCATGAGAAACAAACTCAAGACTGGCCTGCCTTGAGTCTCTTTGGTATAAGAGGGAAGGAAGGGGAAACACAATTTAGGCTTTCAAATTTTTTTTATTATAGTTTATATCAATAAAGTGGAGTTTTCCTATTCCTTATGATTCTGTTTCCTGATCTGACCTACCTAAAAATGCTGATAGTAGCTTGATACAAATGGCAATTAATTTGAGGGTATGACAGATACTGGGTTAAGAACGATAATCCTTTTTGCCTGCTACCACTGGGATTATTTTTTTTAAAAAAATTTATAACCTTGAAATCAATGCATGTCAATGATTGATAATAAGCATGTTACCACATACATGATCATACTTTAAGCAAACAGTACATTTTTGGGTTCACACTTTCCTGAAATACTTTATATCAAGTCAGTTGGCTTGCTCATATGTCATTTCTAGGTATCATTTTCCATCTCATGCTTAACAGAAGCAGTGGACTGGAAGATTGGTGTGGTCCAGCAGTTTAATTATTCATAAACTTTGTGTCTTGGTGGTAAACTTGCAGCCCCCTCTACCTTTTTTGTTTAATACATTCTTGACAAACTCTAAAAATATGGTCTTCAGCCCTAGAAATCCAAGATCCTACAACCTGGGAAACAAGGTGGCGAGTGAATCAGACTTAGGCTGCAGAGTGAGCATAAAGCCTTTTTTCCCCTTTTATGTAATGCGTGATACCTTATCATATGCAGGTTAAAAAAAGTTAAAGGCAACTACCACTGTATGTTTTGTGTGTTCCCCCTCATTCCACCACCACCCCAGCCAGCTGTAACTCTAGATATTTTGTGCCAAAATAAATTAATTGCTTGTGATACATTCAGACGTACTGACCTCTGTAATCTCGCACTGTGCAGCCCCGATAACAATCACAAACTCAGCAATGTGCAAATAAATTTTACATTTTTCACCAAATTGGGAGCAGCTGCTTGTGGAGATTGTATCAGGACACCAACGCCTACTCCCCCAGCAGGCGGCTTCAACCCTACCATGATTGCAAAACCAAAACAGAAGCAGACCCCTTTGCTTCTCCCCAATGCATATAGATTCTTATAACATCTTTCTAGGTTTGAAACAGACATGCCAGAGTAAAGGATCCCCGCTAGAGATGTCTCTCTCTCTCTCTCTCTCTCTCTCTCAGTGACTCCAGAGATGAAGGGTAGGTAGACATAGTCGTTCACAATCTGCTCTGAGTTATGGTAACAAGAGAGGGATCTTTTTCCTTCTATGATTCTCATTTGGGCTCCTAACCATGTGAGTGGTGAGTGAAAGCTGTTATCAGGTGACAGCTGTTGGTGCCCAGCTATCAAAGGGGATGGGGGAAGAGGGAGGTGGGGGGGGGGAAGGATTAATCACAGTTTAGTTTCTAGAGATAAAGTATCTCTGCAAGAAACTGTATCCTTTGCTAATGCATTTTAGGTTTTCCTTTCTTGCCAGAAAGGCCACAGACTGGGAAGGTCCAAGGTACCAAGACAGAGATGCTATCTTAAAGAAAATTGTCTTGCCACACGTCAAACACAAGGGATGGAAGGTGAAAGACCTGAATTCTGCTTCTGTTTTGCCATGAACGTGCTATGGATTCAAAGCAGCCATTGCCAGCTACCGTGGCCTTGAGTGGTGGGGAGGGACCCCTGTAGTGATTTAAACAAGGTCAGGTTTGGTTAATAGTGGGGGTCTACTTGGGAATTTTGGAGTTGTATAGTAGATCAATCAATCGATCGCCTCCGGGGAAAAAACAGTGACAAACCACTTTTCTGTTGTCCTCAAGAAAAAAACAAAAAACCAGGGAGTTGCCCATGAAATTATCAGGTACTGTACTCGGTTTAAAGGGTACTTTATCATGACCTAAACAAATAAGGCAGAAACCATTAGAAAGCAAGAGGTAGGCTAGAATCTTTTCCCTCCATAATTATTTTGTAGCTACTTTTTAGAATATGAATTAATGGCTGAAAAGAGGGAAATACATACTTTGTGTATGATGCAACAATTAGGGGCCTATAGCCTTCTGCTAAGAATAAAAAAAAATGCAACTGATTCAAGGGTTGAATTTGTGCAATTCAAACACATAAAATCTCCGTCATGGACTGAAGTCACACAGATTTCACTAGTCTGCAAAGCATTCAGAATTTTGGATTCTGTACTGTTAGGGAGTAAGTGAACCTTCTCTGCATATTCCTCTCTCCCTCCCTCCCTCCCCACAGTATAAACAGGGTGTACCTAAAGTCAGGCCCCAGAGACCATTCATTATATAAATAATATTAAATATTTAAATTTGTTGCCCTTTCCTTCTAAATACTGGCTTTCTTGTTTTGCACATGATTTTTGAACATTACTAAGTACAGTAACATTTCCTCTGAAGTATTTTTCTGAAAAGAAATACTAATAAAATATATTAAGATTGTCCTGTGGAGTATAGAGTATGACCTATATGTATATGTGTGTTCTTTTGTGTACTTGTGTACACGCACAAAATAAATAAATAAAAACATATTATGATTAGCCTACAGGGTCTGATTTTTATTACATTCTATTTACACACATACATACATACACTCAGCCTCTTCCTAATTTGTTTATTTATATTGAATACTGAGGGATGCTAATAAAATATACATTGACTCTTTCCGGTCTGTGTGTGTGTGTGTACATTCAAGCTTATATTGTATAAGGTTCTTCCAGGACCTTTGCCAAAGGTGGCCAGATCTTAACTAAGCCATACAGCTGCTGTCTTTTGAAGAATGAATTAACCCATAGGAATTAAGAGAAGAGGACACTAACACAAAAGAAGGCATTGACATAACTACTTTTCGTAAGTGGACGTTTCCTTTTGCAGTGTCTGTAACCAGAATCTAAAGTGGGGAGAGTTATCATATCCCTTTCCAGAGAATGCCCATGAGGCAAAGTTTCTGGAATCCTTGCAATGAAATGTCCCATGGGATCATCAGCCTAACAGGAAAGGTACTTAAAGCTTCCTTTACTGATATCTTGCCAGCCATTTCTTGACAATGTCCAACTCATAATAAACTGTTGAGCAGTTTATTCCATCACAAAACAGTTCTTAAAGTTAAGAAATATATCTGAATGCTTACCCAAACCTTTTCCTTGTTTTCAAATGGTCATAATTAGAAACAGAACTTTTTCTTTAGACCCAAAGAAAATATAATAAAAGCCATGCATAAGCATCAGAATAAGACTAGAATGAGATTGAAGGAACATATAGGTCTCAACCCTTCATGCCTGCTGCTTTATTACAAGGCGGTCTGAAAGAATAAACACTGATGTAGTAAAATTAATTAATCCATTTATTTACCTTTGTGCACTGAGATTTCTTAAAGAGGTGCACATGCTTTACTCCTTGCTTCTTTCCAATTTTGACAAATCGTATTTTTAAAATCTAAAAGTAAAGATGGTATTGTAAAACAACAAGGACCCAGCTCACCTAACTTCCTTTAATTTGAGCAAGAAGGTAGCCTATTTTTTTTTGGATATACACTGCTGGCTTTTGCCTTTCACCTCCAAAGGGTTTAAGAAATTTTTGACTCTCTAGAGGTGGCTGAAATGCAGCTCCCAACAACATCTTTAACATTGACCATTTTGGCTAAGATTATGGGAGATTCTTAGTTCAGCAGTATCTCCAGGACTGTTCATCTCTGCCTCTGTCTGACACTTCAGCAATATGGCTTGGATTGTCATTACTTTGGGGGACTGTCTGCCCAGGTAGATTTCACTTGTCCAGTACCATGTTGTCTGGAAGTCATGTTCCAGCCCCCCCCCCCCCTCAAGATTTTCTCAGGTTTTCTCAGTTATCAGTTCCTGCACTGGAATTGCTTGATGAAGTCACACTGGCCCTCTCCCTCTTGTTCTTCCAAAAGAACATTAAAACAGTTTTCAACCAAAAAGCTTCCCGTGGAGGGATTGACTGGGAGCAGCTGCCAATTGAGGGTTGTTCTTTAGCGTTATGGTAATTTTAGGTTTGCATTTTATTGTCATGATTGTAAGCAGCCTAGAATTGATAATGAACTGATCAGGCTACCAACTTATGCAATAAATAGTCTCATAATAAAATGGTACGCCTCTCATAAAGCACGTTGATAAAAAAAAATACACTGTATTTCTGCTAATTCACTCTAGATTAGGTGTGCCATTTCCTAATGGCCAGAAATAACTTGCACGAGAGGTTAACCTTCAACAGGTGCAGAGCTTCCTGCCTTGGGATGGACCCCCCCCCCCAGGAAAAGATGCAGCTATTGACGGCATGGTGATGGTAAGGTTATCAGCTGTAACCCACTTGCGAGGACTGAAACGCAGCCAAAGAAACCCCATTCTACATTTCACGGACTGGTCTGGGCTGTCCTAAGTACCCAAAGCACTTCTGACATTTTGCAGGCGCCCATTTTTGTTTCCAATGGTCTGCTTGGATGATGCTGAGTCACTCCTGCATGACCGTGGCCAATTTTCTTTTCTTTTTTTAAAATTGGCAGGGCTTCTGAACTGACAACAGGTGTGTGTGACAGACAGAAATTCTGGAATTGGAGCTTCTCTTTCTCCAAGCTGTTTGCTTTGGAGGGGAATTATTAGTATTGTGCCTCTTTTGAAGAGGGCTTATTTTGGTTTTCGCAGACTATTTTTAACCAAGGTTAGGGAACTGTTTAATGTTTCCATTGCAAAGGGTTCCAAATGCATTGCAGAACAGAACGAGGTGATCCTTCGGCATCTGTTCTGAGCAGGAGAAGGCAAGGCAAATGGGTTCTCCTGCTCCTTGGTCTTCGGATCATGGAATTTTGATCAGACAGGAAAACCAACGAGAAGCAGCAGCCTCCATACTGGCTTCATAGAGGATGTGCCTGAGGAGAAAACTCTAATACAGAAGCTCTTCTTATTATGTAAAGTGACATCTTAAACTGTTTTATAGGTGATGGGCCCTCCCAAATCATTTCTTTTCAGCAAGTGACTTAACAGTGAAATCCACTCCCCCACTTCCTCCTCAGGCTGAGTTCAAATCCTGGTGATTTTATAAGCAGATCCCTCAGATTTCTTGTCAACAAGGACTTCTGGGATGTAAGTCCTGGCATCTCCTGGTGAATTCTCATCCAGAGTTCTGACTCTGCTTATGTTTTTCTATTTCAGATCAGCCAGGGTCAGCTTGCTCCTACCACTCAACTGGGCAATTTATTTTAGACTCTCGCTATGGCTGCACCCAAAGTACATTATTTCAAAGGGAAAAGGTGCTAGAGTCCTAAATATGGTAACCATTTTGGTTGCTTCTCTAAAATCTCTCTGCTTGTTAAGGCAGCTCCCGATTCATCTGTGTCATTGATAACCTAACCTCTTTTTCTCCCTTCTGTTGCAAAGGCAGACCCACTGTCTCCACCAGCAACCATGCAGCTCAAACAAATGACACAGACAGACAGATGGGATCTCAACATAACAAAGTCTCAATCACACCCTATTCCTGAGCTCTCTCCACCCTTTTTTTTTTGAAGTGGCTTCTCAGCACTCAGCAGGGTGGACCCCCAGGGCAGCTGCTTGGAGAACATACACCTGGTGACTTTGGGAAACCCATTTACAATGTATTTATCCTGTTTGTTTATACAGTGTCTTTCTGTCCCGGTGTTTTGGCTGAAAGAGGGATTTCAACAAGATCCCTGAAAGGCAAGGTCTGCAGGGTGGAGGAGTTGAGTGATAGATAGGTGGGTCCTTGAAACAGTAAGCTCCTTAAAAAGCAGGGTTTGGTCTCAAAAGAAAGATCATTATTTTCTTGGTCCAGCCAAGGGATTGTTTTGGTGGGAGGGGGCCTGGTTTCATGAGAGCTAGATAAATTTATAAGCCCTCAATGCCCAAAATTGCCAAGCTTAACAGTATTATTTGATTAATCAGCATAATTAAATCTATCACTAACTCAGCCCCTTTTCATTTCAAATATTGGCTGGAATTCCAGAGCCATCTGGTCACTCTGCCAGCGAGACGAACTCCTCCAATCTCTGGAGGTGTGTGACAAGAAGTCCCCCTTGGGCATGTTGTGTACATGACACTTAACAGTCATTTGTACTGCTAAGGAATGACTGTTTCTTTTAGATAACGGTGTAGTTACTGGTTCTCTTTGCTACTTTCAGATTCATCCACTAAATGGTGGATGAATTTAGTGGGTGAGGGCAGAGAGATTTCTATGTATACTTTTATCTCTGGTCTCTATGATGTGCAAAGACCTGCAAATGGAAGGATGTGTTGTTCAACAATGGCCAAGTAAATCAGAACCAGAATATGGCTCATCTTATCTTTTTTTTTTTTGAGGGGGGGTGCCTTTAAGTCAGCAGGTTTGTTGAAAGTGATGTGCCTTTGCTTTCTTCCCAGAAATGAGAGACAGTGATTGTCTCACAGTCATCCAAAGGAAGACAAGAACTCAGTGTCCCAGTTTTTTTGTCCAGTGCCTTTACCCCAGGCTGGCTCTCCACCTCATCTTTTCATATATGCAATTGTTATGCTATGATGGCCCATCTCATCCTCTGAGAATCTCAGCTCATAAACGCTGCACGAGTATCCTGTGTTTATTACAAACTTCTCTAACCATCCTGAAAAGGACAACTTCTGAAGAAAGGATTCTAGATCTAAAAGATGGATTGGCTTGATCCAATCAGGTATGAATTTGGACTGAAGTAGGAGTGTCCCTTGAGAGTATAGATGTGAGAGGAAGACACTGCAGAATGCATTCTTTAACGTTTAACAATAGCTTTATTATAATCCATTTTAAATGTATGATGATCAGCAACCCTGGATATTAGAAATGAGCAGAGGTTTTTAAAAGCCTTTGCCTTGTGGTCGTAGTTAGAAAAATCTGAAGAGAGAAGAATATCTGGATTATTATGAGTATGTTTTGAAAGTTTGCTGCAGAATAAATGGTTTTTCTTAGAATTTGTTTTATTCCCAAAGCAAAAAAATTCTTCTTCCCAAATCCCTCTGGCTTGGCTGATAAAATGGGCTGAGCCGATTAAAAATGCATAACTCTCCGGAATATTTGCTTTGAATTTTTCATATACAGATGCTATAATATAAGGAAATCCTCTAACAGATGGATTGCATTGCATTAAGGGCAAAGATTGGGCAGCCACAATTATTCTATTACAGATTAAAGAAAACAAAAGTTTAATCAGAATAACGCTGGAAGGGACCTTGGAGGTCTTCTAGTCCAACTCCCTGCTCAAGCAGGAGACTCTATACCATTTGAGACAAGTGGCTGTCCAGTCTCTTCTTAAAATCCTCCAGTGATGAAGCACCTACAACTTCTGAAGGCAAGCCGTTCTACTGGTTGATTGTTCTCACTGTTAGAAAGTTTCTCCTTAATTCCAGGTTGCTTCTCTCCTTGATTAGTTTCCATCCGTTGTTTCTTGTTTTGCCTTTGGAAAATAATTGACCCCATCTTCTTTGTGGCAGCCCCTCAAATATTGGAATACTGCTATCATGTCACCCCTAGTCCTTTTCTCTAGACTAACCTTACCCAGTTCCTGCAACCGTTCTTCATATGTTTTAATCTCTAGGCTAAAGTCTTCTTTCTTTCTTTCTTTCTTTCTTTCTCTTTCTTTCTTTCTCTTTCTTTCTTTTCTTTTCTTTTCTTTTCCTTTCTTTTCCTTTCTTTTCCTCCCTTCCTGTCTCTCTCATCCATCCATCCATCCATCCATCCTATATGCTGTCCATTTTAAGTGACTCACAATATTTAAATCTTCGTTTAGCAAATAAAGTTTAAATGCCATCATTAGATTCCAGCTATTTCCCTTCTTTCTCCCAAGCCTTTTTTTGTCTATATATTGTGTTTGGTATATAGCAATTGCTTCCTACAGTAGGCAATAGACAGGTAAAAGAGTTAGGAATTAACCACTGAAGTCTAGATCATAGTGGGTTAAATTCCTGAACAGTTCAGGCTATGCCAGTATCCTTTAGAACAGGGGTCTTCAAAGTTGGCCCTTTTATGGACTTCAACTCCCAGAATTCCTCAGCCAGCGTACCTGGCTGAAGAATTCTGGGAGTTGAAGTCCACAAGTCATAAAAGGGCCAACTTTGAAGACCCCTGCTTTAGAAAGTCAAGGCCTCTACCTGTTTGTGAATGCAAATGGCTCTGCCTGCAAAGACAGGCCAGGAGAGCCACAATGCAAATCAGAGCTGGAAAGCATACTTGATCAGCCCCTGCAGTGTATTTCACTTTATGGCACCAATCAAATTGCAACTTCTAATATGGTCTGAGCTACTCATCTTTAAAGTCTCTTTATTTATTGCACCTTCTGTTGGGTATTCCTGATAATAGTGTTACTAATTCCTACTTACAATCTATCTGTACACTTTTCCACACCTTCCCTTCCCTTCCCTTCCCTGGTACAGCAGGCAGAGATTGAGCAAAGAGTGAGCCATAACTGGATGTTTAAAAACAGAAGCAACTTTATGCTCATTTATTTCTTTTGCCTTTCAAGAACCCTGCTTTATTCAGCAGCTGCCTCTCTTTTCACAGTAGAGGATATTTTTTGAGAAGGGCTATTCAGTATAGACAAGCCTCATAGATCGGTTTATTGTTTAGAAATGGTAAATATGAGAAAGGTAGTATTCCTACAAGGACAGCATTTAGCCTAGGGATTCCTGTTGTAAAGACATAGCATAAGAACGTTGACTTTTGATTCTTTCTCTGTCCATTTATAAGCTGCTAGAGAGGATTTGATGAGAAATTTGGCTGTCCAAAGCTACGTCAACTGAAGTGGAAATCAGATGTCACTTAAAATTAGTCACCAGAGTATTCTCCCCTAGATCTGAGGGTAGCAGGTCTTAGACATGCACACCTAGATTAATTTGCTCATAGTTAATTGAACCATCCCTTATTCAGTCAACCCACTGAACCATAAACTAAAAGTACAGGTTGGGCTTTGTGCAAGACTCTTGGCCAGGAGCGGTCAAGAGCTACAGTACACATGTCATGACAGAAGGCTGCAAAGCAGATATGCACCTAGTAGATGTGGGTGGAGATATGGCTTTCTTCATCTTAAAAGTGGAATGTGCCTGTTTTAGACCATTACTATAATAGGCTCAGATGGGATGGGCTACATTGTTATTTAGCACGTCACATGGCACAGTATTCTTCATTTTATTTATTTTATTCCCATCTGTGCTTCCTCTTTCAGGCACTGCTGCTTCAAGTGGCTGTCTCAGTTAACCTCATGGTAAGGCTGACTCTACTCTGGAGGATGTTCTTAGCTGTAATGCTTGGTTCTGTTTTTATTAGTTTGCATCTTATAAGGGGCTAGTCCTTTTCCCTGACACCAATGGTAACTTTACCTTTCCTAGGATGGCAGGACATTGCCTATTTATGTCAGTTGCCATTTGTTACCTGCTGTCTTCTCCTTAAATTCCCTCCATCACCTATAATAGAGGCATTGATTGCCCAAGGGGAAAAATGGAGGGAGAAGAATGAGCCTGGCTGCCTCTTTAACAGTAGTTTGATATGCAAAAGTCAGCAGCTGAAACTTTTCAAAGTATGGAGCTATATATTATCAAGTGTTAATTGCTGTAGATAAGACTGCTGTTAAACAGGCAGGGAGTGTAAGTTTACATCTTACAGTATGTTCAGTTGTAAAATGATTTGTTTAAGCTGGGCTAAGGCTATAGTAAAAGCTCAGCTGATTGAGATCTATTGAGTAAATCACAGTCAAGTAAATCACAGGTTAGCTGGTTGTGTGACCACAGCTGCAGTCTCCTGTTGCAGGGCTGATGATTCTTTGTCTTTCAACTGTATAATACCCTATTCATCTAGTTGGGGCTACTACACAACTGCAATCTGCTGCTGGAGGTGATTTTAGCTAACTTCCCCTAGCTGGTCCATTAATGTTAGAAAGTCTCTAGTCTACATATGGTAGTTTCTGCCTTTTCATGACCTGGTCATGAAAGTAATATAACTGGTACTAATCTACAAACCTGTGATCATCCCTAAACTATTAACTTCAGTTGGAAAAATAACACAAATATAGCCCAAGAATATTCAGAGTGCTAAGAATTCTAGAACTGCCTAGATCCCAGGAGAGCAGCACTCTGAGCCAAGGTAAAGATCTATCTTACAGACAGGGATGGAGGATATATGGGGAAGAAGCAAGCCTTATCACTTTTCAGTGATGAAAATAATGCTATTGAAAAGGGACAGCTAGTAGAGCCGATTGCCATTCTGCAATAGTTTTAAAGTTTTCTTAACCAGAAGAAATGTTCACTGTCTGAATGCAGTACCTGAATGTGGTAGATTTTTTTTTTAATAGATGTCCTTCATGGAAATTTTATGCACCACAGATCTAAATCTCTATAACTATTCCATAGCTCAGGTGAGAAAGTACAAGGAATGATATGGATGTAAAGATGCTAGGAATTTTTTTCTAGAGGTAAACATTTCTAGTTAGGAAATATCCAGTCTCTGTTAAAAGAATAGGTATGAATGAATTTAAAAGTTTTGAATGTTAAAAGAAGCAATCCTTTTTCTGCCCCAAAAGACAACACCCTGATGTTTAAGACTGATTGCTAAGTGTAAGTAGGCAATCAGGGTCACATCTTGCAATAGAATTACCAATAATGTTTGCAAGTTATAGTGTTATCTGCTGATCATTGAACTGCAAAAATAAATAAATAAAAATCTGCAGCAATTTTTCCAACCAATGATGCCAAGATGAAGACATGTGGCTATATATTATCATTGTCTACGGAGGATCACCCATATATTGAACTTTGCTCCCCCTTTGCCAATACCTATCCTGTCTCCATTCCTGGCCAATGCCAATCATCTGTCTTCTCTCTGTAACAATGGATACCAAAGTCCAACAGATGTTAATGTATTTTGCAGCTGTTCCCAGAAGGTGTTGGAATGAAACAGAAAATTCTCCTTTAACACTGATACAGCCAAGGATGGCTTAAGCCTGTCTCACTCATGGGCTGAGGATGATCTGAAAGCAATCTTGTGGGGATGCAGCAGCAAAAAAAAAAAGATGTGTTTGTGTCATGGTTAAGTAAAGCTGTGAAAGAGAGCTATAATTCAATCAGTTGTTCAAATTAAGCCCAGTTGAGTTCACATTTGCTAACTACTGAACAGCAAGCTAGTAGAGGAATCTGACATAATAGAATGGATTTTACTTCTGCAAACTGCAGGGAGTGAAAAAGGATGTTTGAAGTCTCCTCTGCAATTTTTTTTAAGGTCAGCAAGTTGAAAATGATCGTAGACAGAAGCAGGCTGCAAAGAACCCTTTGATTTGCTAATGGCTGAGGTTAATTGAAATTGAACTTCCCACAAATTTGGAGATGCACAGATTCTCTATCCTAGTTCTAATGGCTGTGCAGGGCAGGCTGCAGTTGGCTTTATTCTGAGTAAATTGCTTCCAGAATCTTGAGGCAGTTACTTAACTGAGGCAGTTATTTAACAGACAAAAGTCTCATCCTTTGGGGACTTGCTCCTTGAAAGTGTGATGAAATACAGGCAGGAGGGAAAATTAACATTTCTGAGCATTTAATAAAGAGGGCACCGTGTTGTTGCAGTCCACTCTCCATTAACCTCCATTGTAGATTGTGTCAGAACTGTGCAATGCTACAGTGCAGAAAAGCAGAGAATACTGTCCTTGTCTCATCGGCCATTATACTGTAACAACACAATAGGCTTTTGTAAAAACAGAATGGTGATGTGGGAAGTTGAAGAGCCACAGTAATATCCATTCCTTCTTGGAAATGCAAACTAGGAAGATAATGCTCAAGTTAAATGGAGGCAAAGTGATTTCAAGCAGGCACAGGACCTCAGGAAATTCAGGGAAATGCTATGGTCTTGAGACACCTCCGGTAAAATTTCCATCTAGGTAGCCTTTTCTCCCTATGAAAAAAAGTCCCTGGCTTGGCATCCAAATGTAATCATAAATAGCATGGGGTTGATTAGCTAATTATGTTTGCATGCCATGCTTTTGAAAGAATGATCACTTTGGCATGTACTAAGAATAGGCATAATCATGGACCAGTCTTCTGTCTTAACAGGTTATGCTGGTTTGTTGAATAATGTTATTCAGCAAACTATGGACTTGATTTGCACAACATGCTCAACTTTAAGCATGGAAATCACACTTTGGTTTAGGTTAGGACAATCTACAAACTCAGTTCTTGAACCCAGTACCACACAGGATCTAGAAGTGTAGCTGTTTTTGTGTCTTTCACAATAACATGATTTACAGGCATTCGTGGATGATGAGATTTGTCTCCAGTGTATCACTCAGGATCTTAAAGTTTACTGTGGGAACATTATGCTCTGATAGCCACAGTTTTCTCTCTTGCTCATGAATGAAATAGCCTGAAGATACATTTGCTTGTGTAGGGCCCACCACCTTATTTTATATTTAATTATTCCTTATAATCCTATTTACCTTGTACTTTCTGCTTCTTTAGTTTCATTGTGAGCTGCCCAGAATCAGTCTGGAGTCAGGCAGTGCATAAGTGAAAAAATTGAACAAGGATATGAGTAAATAAATACTAAGCTCACACTATCCCAGCACAACATTAAAAGTGTATAAAATCTGTGATATTTAGTCTCTCATATTCTTGGAAGCAAGCTTAGATGTTCTGTGCTGGAAATGACCTGAGATGTACTTTGGCAGTATCAGAAGAGGGGGGGTGGATGGGCATTCTCTCCCCTTGGGTCACCAGCAGGAATCTATCACAGCTATTTCTGCCCTCTCCATTAGCACTGGGCCTTTTCTAGTTCTTTGCATACCTTTAACCTCCTTCCCTCTATCCATTTTTTAAAGAAACTTCTCTCTAGGCTTTTAACAATGTAGGTGTGGAAAGAATGGTGGCTTATTTTTTTAAAAAAACCATCTATTTTATTCAAGGAAAAAGAGGGGCATATGGTGCAATTCAGCTTTAATAGTGTTCTGACATGGCTTATTTGGGGGAGAAAAAGAGTGTACTTATGTACTTCAGTGTTATTATGTTCAGAAATGGTATCTGAATGTTGAACTGGGCTCTTCACGATTATTGGTCAATTTCGGGAATCGAAAAAGGAATCAAAATACCTGTAGAAGATTGGTTTGCCCAGTAGCTAGTCACTTTCCCTAATTCTAGCTAATACAGTACATGTCCAAAAATGGGAGGATCTGCCTCTCTGAATTTATTTTTACTCTGACGTCCTGGCCAAGTCTTCAAGCACCCCTTGATAAAGTCCTGAACGAGAGAGCAGCTAAGCTAAAGCTGAACAGCAATCTCCTTACCCATACTGACAGGTATGCTAATAAATCAGGACAAGGCAACAGGAACTGTATTCAGTATAGCCAGGACTAGGACTGGGAACAACCTTAGTATATTTTTTGATAGCACTGTTTTGTTCAAGAATGAGTGGACAGCACTTGGATTAGGTAATGGGGAAAGGTCCTCAGAAGAGAAAGCTCATTTTAGTGAAAGTAACCTGGAACTTAAGAAATGGTTCACTCCAACCTTTCCTATCCTCCTGCTGCTGAACTGGCAGCTATTTAGCAGGTATAGGTCTTCATCGGGCAGGTACTAAAGGTATATTTATGCAGCTAATAACAGCCACATGGAGCATTGATGTAAATCACTTGCTAGTGGACATACTGTTCACCAGTGAAGTAAGCTCAAAACATTTCTTAGCATCTCCAGGAAAAATTCAGAATGAGTCCTTCTGCCATAGGTCCTGGAAAGGCTCCGATTGTCAGTGCAAAGTGGAGAACGCTATGCTCAAGGGACTCACTGATTCATTGCTCAATGCAAGTGCTAGGTTTTCTTCATCAATGAACAAGTATTTACTGGGAACCATTGCAGTGTGAAGGTCTCCACCTAGTCTGTGCTTGGAAATTGAATGTTTGAGGGGAGACTGCCCTCAAACCCATTTTTTTTGCATTGAACTAATGGAGATGGGGCTGCCATTCTCCCACCCAAGGAAACGCAGTCACGTTTCCTAGCTCTTTGGTTATCACTGCACTGCTGCTGTTTCTCTGTGAAATGATCAAACAACATGAAATCATCTGCTGCAGTGACTTACGTTATTTGCAGAAACCTGTTCCTGTACTAGAAATCCAGGTGATACTTTTTCCCTCTCCATTTCCCCACAAAAGACAAGCAACTCAACTTTCCTGCTCAGACCTGATGGATTAAACTTCTTGATTCCCCAGTCAGGGCCTGTCGCTACCAGCCTTGGTGATTACTGTACGTGGATCTGAAGCTTGTGTGGTAAGAAAGAAAAGCATCCAGCTGGAATTGCTGGTGGCATCCCAGACAGCACATACTCAACCATGCAGAAGGCATGCATTTGCTGCTCCCATGACCCTTGCCCCAACCCTCACCCTGCTAACTCTCAGGTCACCCCAACCTTCCTTGCCCCTTTCTGACTCTGCGCCTGCCCCCACGTTTCAGTCCCAGATGTTCCTTTGCTGCTGTTCTGCCTCTGTGAAGTAAACTCATTTGAACAGAGGCTGCAAGGGGAAACTATGTCTGAGGCAAAAGAAAATAGGAGATCTACAGCCTAGCAGGACAACCTTCCTGCTTCTTTGGCATATGTGATACAACAAAACCACAACATTTTGAAAAATAGTTTATAAGGCAAACCTTCTTCTAGACCAGGGGTCCCCAACCCCCAGTGCATGGACCGGCACAAGTCAGCAGCATGCCAGCAAGCGGGCTGCACAAACAAGCAAAGCTCCATCCTGGGGATGCTGGCAATATTGAAAACCACACCCCCTCTGGTCCATGGAAAAACCTTTCTCCATGGCACCAGTCCCTGGTGCCCAAAAGGTTGGGGACCTCTGTTCTAGACAATAGTTTGGCTTCAATCTCACAAATCAGGAGTCTACTCAAGAGATTCTCTGCTTCTTCAGAAGCAAAAAAAAATGTGCAGGGGGAAGTGAACATGGAACAGAAAATTTGGGGTCCATGTTTTGAGACACCTCCCCAGTAAATAGTGTTGGGGATCCAAATAAGCAGTCCTCCATTTTTCTACAGTGTTTGATAAACTGCACCAAGTTGCTGCATCCCATGGATCTAATAATGCCAGTGAAGTTTCTAATGATCTCACATATTTCATATTCTGTCCAAATGGAAATCATGCACTGAAACAGTTTTTGCTTTGGCAATAAACAAGTTGCCCCAAGTTGTGTCACTCCATTCAGTCTAGTGAGCATCACGCCACACAGGCAACAAACGCATGTACCTAAAGATATAAATAGGTGGCAGGGATCACTAACCACTAGGCTCCTCACCTAGACAAGCCATGCAGTAATTGTGGTTTGCAAGTAACATGGTTTCCCTGCGACTTGTTCAACAAAGCATGGTTATTACAAATACGGCTTGATCCAATGTGTGAGCTATTTGAACCAAGACATTGCCCTATTGAGCCCAGAATGATGGTTACTCATGGATAGCAAGTAGCAATCAAAGAAAGCTGAGCAGGGGACTTTTCATCTCAGAGATCTGACTAAACAGAACAGGCTCTTTTGCTTTTAATAGAAGGCTAAAAGAGAACACTTCAGCCACTGTAATGTAATGGACATATCTTGGAAGTCCCTCCTTTTTGCAATATGGAAGGGGCAAAAACCTCGGGTTCTTCGGCACTCAGCCATCTTTACAACTTACATGCACTAAGTATGTACACAAAAATAATCTGTTCTGCTGCAAACATATCTCTCTCTCTCCCACTTTTACTGAGCAAGTTAAACATGCAGAGTATGATAATAACTCACCGTTGCTCTTGCTTTTCAGAAGTAAACATAGGCTTGGACAACTCAGAAGTTAAGTTAGAGAACAGCTGGTGTGGTGTCACAAGGCCAAAGCAAGCAGCAGAAAAAGAAAAGAAAACCCAGGACCATCAATTACAGGTAGTCCTCAGCTTACAACTATTTGTTTAGTGACCGTTCAAAGTTATAATGAGGTTGCAAAAGCGACCGATGACCGGTTTTCACACATACGACTTGTTGCAGCATTGCCCATGGTCACATGATCAAAATTTGGATGCTTGGTGATTGGCATGTATTTGTGAGAATTGCATTGTCCCGGAGTCATGTGATCACCATTTATAACCTCCTGAGGCAATGAGGAAGCCAGATTCACTTCACAACCGTGTTTCTAGCTTAACAAGTGCAGTGATTCACTTAACAAAAAAGGTTGTAATGTGGGGCAAAACTCACTTAACGACTGTTTTGCTCAGCCATGGAAATTTTGTGCTCACTTGTGGTTGTAAGTCAAGGACTATCTTGTATAACCCAGAGGGTACTATATTTTATTTCTTCCACTGAGCTGCACTTGCAGCATGTAGCCACTAGGGGCTGCTTCTGTAACAACTGCAAGCTTTTCTCTCTCAGGTGGGTTAAAAGGGTGTGAATGATTTTGAACAAGAGCTAAATGTTTAAAGAACCTTGTGGGGAATCCTTCCAAATGCAGTTAGGGAATCAAAAGTCCCCACCCAAAACCTCCCAGGGTATGAGAACTACTAGAGGAAAATATTTTTAAACACACCGCCTTCCTTTTTATCTATTTTTCTACATGCAGGAAAAGTATAAAAGCCATCATGGAGGAGAGGGATGCAGAGCACACCCACATACTGTATACAATATGGTTCCATCCCAGGAATACAAATCCATGTGTGGTGTTTGCAGTTAAAGGAGCATAAGGAAATGAATAGAACTGACACCCTACACTGCAGGGGTCTTCAAATTTGGCCCTTTTATGACTTGTGGACTTCAACTCCCAGAATTCTTCAGACAGGCATGCTGGCTGAGGAATTCTGGGAGTTGAAGTCCACAAGTCATAAAAGGGCCAAGTTTGAAGACCCCTGATATACTACATATGAAATAGTTTTTTTGGGGGGGGGAAACAACAACCTTGCTGACTTTTTATGGGCAGGGAGAGCTTAACTAGCAACTGTACTGGAGAAATTAAGATGTAGGGGTCATAATGTTGGAAGGTACCTTAGAGATTATCTAGTCTTACCCCCTAGCTCAATGCAGAATCCACTAGAGCATCTTTCATACATTATCACCCAGGCTTGGTCTGAAGACCTCCAGCAAAAACAAACTCATCACTTCATGTGGCAATGTGTGTGCCAGCTCATAGCTTGAACCCTGGTTGTAATCCTGTCCCCTGGGGCGATAAGGTGTAAGTCCACTTCTCTGTGAAGACCCTTTAGATATTTGGACATAGGAGGCTTACTGCTATTAGTTTTCCTGGAGTGGATGTTCTTCTATATTGCTGCATCCCCTGGATCTAAGTTTCTAATGATCTCCTCACATATTTCATATTCTGTCGAAATGGAAATCACGCACTGAAACCGTTTATTGCTTTGGCAATAAACAGGTGCCCATTGTTATTTTAAAAAGTGCTTGACTGTCGTTTAGACAGAGCATTGACTTTTACCCTTTCATTGTGATCCAGCATAGGGCCAATTCTGATGAATAACTATAGCCAGGACTCATTCCTTGAAGTCTTCTCCAACCTTGGCACAAGCGTTTGAGTTCAAGTCAAATTTTATTTCTTCCCTTTCAACAGTTGCTTAGAAACATGCCTACAAAAAAATATACTTCATAGTTCTCACATTTTGCTGTTCTGATGCTAAGAGGTTCCCCTCCCTCGAAAATAATCCTGCTTTAAAAAAAAAAAAATAGCAGACATAAATATCTGATTACATCTGAACCATCCATTCCCATTAAGCTTCTGTATTTGGGTAAAGAAGTCCTTGGTGGTCCGCCTTTAACATTATTGGATTACAGTTTAACTGAGAAGCAAACAAAGGTATTTTGAAATTAATTTAGAAGATTTGGGATAAAGAACAAGGTGACTGGCAAGCTGATGGAACAGTAAAGCATTTTAAAGTGAAGAGCTATTTAGAAATTTGCAGCTCCATTAAAATATTTCAAAACCCTTGAAATATGTCAGGTATCTCAAGAAGATACCTGGTATTGATAGGTATCTAAATCTGAGAGGCAAAGATATGAATTGGTCTATCCCAATTTTCCCCCTTCATTTTAATAATGAAAGCTACCAAGGACAATCTGGTTGATGAGGATCTAACTCAGGGGTCTTCAAACGTGGCCCTTTTATGACTTCTGCCTGGCTGAGGAATTCTGGGAGTTGAAGTCCACAAGTCATAAAAGGGCAAAGTTTGAAGACCCCTGATCTAACTCCTGACTGTTTCGGATTGTTTCCCAATTGTTTCTGATGCCTCCTGATCCTAGAAGGCATCAGAAACAATTGCATACCCCAGATCAGCAGCCTGCAATTCCATCCAAGTTTCGTTGCCACTCAATAGAGGTTAATGGAGCAGTCATTTGGGCCACATCTGTTCCGTTTGTCAGTAATTTCTTAAACCATAACACAAGTGATAAGACACTTCAGATGTTTCATTTATGTGAAAAAGAAAGAAAAACAAGTGATTCAGATGCATTGGCTGAAGACATATGTGCTCTGCCATGGTTTGTTAATTACTGAATAAGCTACAATGGGCTGGATTATTACAAGACAGTAAGCCATAACCCTGGTTCACAACTCCCTTATGCATCCCTGGTTGGCTGCGAACATTTCTTAAGCCCCACCACCCCCTGAATTAAGTGGTGTAGTATAATATATAAACCTCTGGACTCGTTTCAGTCAAGGTTGACAATGATTTTGCCCCCCCCCAGGAAACAATATGGAAAAGCTCTTTCAACAGCCACAGGCAAGTGAGGGAGGTGCTAAAGTTTTGCTTAATCACTCTTTGGTCTTCCCAAGGCATGCATCAGCTTGTGGCCAGTGGGCTGACACCCATTGCTTTGGAGCACCTGCTGCTCAGCTGGGATCAGAAAATGTGTGTGTGTGTGTGTGGGGGGGTTGTGTGTTGTGTGTGTGTGTGGGGGTAACAGAGGGTGAGAAAGTGGCAGATAGACAAAAATGCAAGGGTGTATTCAGATTAAATCCAAACTCAAAAGGCTGCAGGTTTCAGCAGTCTGTAAGGGGCACTGTTGTAACTCTTAAACAGAGGAGAGCGAATTGCTCAACTGTTGCTGTTGCTCTCCCTATAGGTAATGATTTTGCTGGTGTTCCTGGCCAGCATTCTTGCACACACACACACACTTACACACTCACATATGCACTCGTAATCTGAAGGAGCACAAGTGAGTGCAAGGGAGGATATTTTACTTAGCTCGAGCGCAAGCAGTTCTTTGCATAGTTTCCCGAGTTTCAAGCAGAAAATCAAAATTAAATCTTCTCCTCGCCTCTCTTCCACCCCCCCACCCCCCCACCCCCGGCCACTTGCACAAGACTACAGTAGTTTGAACAAAATTTCTGGCCTTAACTTCTTCCCTTCCCCCCCTAAAAAAGCAGCAATTGAAGTTTGGCAAATTTGTTGATTTTTTTTTTCTAAAGAAACTTTTGCTCTGCCAAATGAAATGACAACTAAACGAAACGAATGCTTTCAAAGAAGAGATGTGTGTGTGTGTGAGAGAGAGAGAGAGAGAGAGAGAGAGAGGAGGTGGGGGGAGGAATACAATGAATGGAACAAGATTTATTGAGGGTTAGGAAGAGGCTTATAGCTGCTGTTCTTCACTGGTTAGATGCAACTAGCATTCGGTGGATGCTGGATTTTGCAGAAGGGGACAACTGATAAAAAGAGTGGCTTTTGTTTGGGGGTGGGGACAGATAAGAAAAGAATGAAGCTCTCTGGAATTTTGGTATGGAGAGAGGAAGAAGAGGAAGGGGTGCTAATAAGCCAAGAAAAAGTAGGGTCAGGATTGGATTTGAGGGTTTCTTCCTAGGCAAGAATGCTGACCAAGATTTCCTTTCAAAACTCTCTTTCCCCCCCCCTCCTCTCCCAACTCTTTTTCATTCTGTTGCACCTGTTTCATTTTGATGCCACCCTGCCTTCCCCTGAAACAACCTACAGATGGAGTCAGAGGGGGAAACTCACTCTGAGGATGGGAAGTGGCTACAGATTCAGATATGAAAAGTCAACTCAAATGGAACTTAACTGGATATTGGTGTTGCCACATTGATGCAAAGGGTGCAATATTGATTCAGAAAGGCCTGAGAAGATAGACTGCTGCTAAGCCTGGCACTATTGGGGAAGGGCCATGGTGATGGAGATCCAGGGGGTAAGTACCAAAGGTGGTTATGTATAGAATGGGGGACTTAATCTTAAGCCACCCCCTTTCTTTCAGATGGGAATATGCATTTATTTAAAAATGGGGGAAGCTGGCACTCCTTTCTTAGGGATGTCCTGCTCATTTTCCTGGGTGCCTCAGATTATCTGCCCCCAAAAGTCCTGTCATCCCCAACAGATGGGTGAAGGTGCTTGGGTTGAGCTACAGAGAGAACATAGCAGAGGTTGAAGGAGGGGGTGGTGGTGCTTGAAACGCAGTCCAAATGTAGTGAGGGAAATTCATCAGAGAGAGAGAGAGAAACCAGGGTCTAGTCGGAGTAACAGAAGTTATGCAAGATGAGAATGCCCTCGAAGACTCAGCTGGGGGAAAAAAAAACCCGGGAAGATAGCTCCGGAGAAAGAGAAGGAGCCCTGCAGAAGAAGAGTGGGAAGGGAGGAGAAGGCACCAGATCGGAGCGTAAGCGGATTAGGAAAATGACCTGCTGATGCCTAAACCTGCTTGAAGGAAGTAAAGAAAGATGTTCAGAGGATGCTCAGTACATGGCAGGCAACAAATAGACAGGGAAGCCCTCTCCCCCCACCACCCTGTCACCCCCTCCACCCTGCTAGCAGAAGTAAAGGAAGGAAGCTGAGCCAAGGCCCAGGGCAGGACTCACCATTCTTAGCTTGCTCTCTGTAACTCTTTTCATTGAGGCAGACCCCTCTGCCATGGAGCAGGGCATGCAGGGGCTTCTCCTCGCCTTGGCGCGGCAGGCAGCGCAAGCCTTGGGCGCACCGCTCTGTGTACACCCCACAGGACTGCCCTTCAGCCAAGGCGCACGTCATGCAGCATCCACAACCGGGCTCCTTCACCAGCTCGCAGCCCACAGGGCTGGGAGGGCACATGGAGAGGGCTTTCTCGTCACAAGGTTCACAGTGCACAAAGGAACCCAAGCCTTGCGAAAGCCCCAGGCAGAGAGACACGAGCAGCGCCTGCATCGGGAACATCTTCAAGGCTCTTGTGTCAGGCGCACCGCTGCAGGAGTTACGGAAGGAAAAACAAAGTTCTTTTTGGAGACACCCCCCCCCCTCAAAAAAAAAAAAAGTCTCTTCTCCTTTAAGGTTCCCAAAAAAAAAAGAGAGCTTAATCAGAATGTTTGAAAAGAACACCTAGATTGTTATGAAAGAAACGCTATATCACAGGTTGTCTGCAGCTGACAGTTGCAAGAACTACAGATGCAACAGGTTGGTAATTCAAAAAAGAAAAGAAAAAAAGTCACCGGAAAAGGGTGTTTAAAAAAAAAAATAAGTAAAAAAAAATTTAAAGAGCAAGAATAGCTTTGGTGAGGCTGCACAAAGAAGTATAAAATAATCCACACGCCCCACTAAAAAGCAAAGTCTGCAAGAGGCTGGGCAGGAAGCAAAGAATTGAACAAGCTTCTTTTCGACTGTCCTGATACGATCTGCAGCAAATTAAAAAATGTCTGGAGTAGCACTAAAGCAGGTAAAGCTGGGCTTTGTCAAGAAGAGATTTAGCTTGGGACTGGCTGTAATATATTTTTTTTTTTTAAAAAAAACAAACCTTCCTTTTCCTAGATTGGGTTAAAAACAACAAAGAGGTTTTCTGTTGAAGGGTTTTTTACAAAGTCTCTTTGACAAAGAGAGCAAAGGAGGAAAAGAGGAAAAAGAAAAGAATTCCACTTTGTAGATCTCCCAACACTTTCTCCCTGGAGAAGTTTCTAAAGAGACTGAATTGTGCCGAGCAGGCATGTCTTTTAAATAGACTGCCCCTGGCTGCCTGCCAGACCCTTGCTGCAATCTGAGATCCCAATGACACCTCAGCCTGAATTGGTGCCAGGAACCAGGGCAAGCTCAGTGCACACTCCAAGTGTGTGTGTGTTTGTGTGTGTGTAGGGAGGGGAGGGAGTGGGGTGGGGTGACTGTTCAGCTTTTGACTAGCCTTCCAACGCACACCACCCAAAGGCATCCAATTGCCACCTTTATGCTGTGCAAGAAGAAACCGTGTGTGTGTGTGTGTGTGTGTATGTTTTTCCCCCTCTTCAAACTGCAGGGATTTTTTTTTCTTCTTCAAAACATTCAGAAGTTCAGGCTCAACTGGTGTCATGTTTATTCTCAGTGCCCCAAATTGTAAAGCCGTGTACCCACACTTTGGAGCCAATTTCATTCAAGTCATTGGGATTTTATTCCAAGTAAACTTGTGTGGGAATGGAGGAGCATATTAGATTGCCAACTTTTTTTTTTTTGGTTAATCACAAATTTGCTTCTATAATAGCCATAATGGGCAGGAGTTTGATAGTATTTGTGTTTATGCCATGGGATCAGCCCTGTTTCTTAAGTCAAGATGTGGTGAAAAGCATAGACGTGAACCAATCATAATTGCGTGTGGTTAGCTAGCAATGTTCGCTATGAAAGCGTAACCTTTGATCCACCTACCGTTACCTTGCCATCACTACATCTCCATGCCCCAAAATACTCCCAAGAGCAGCATGGCTTTCCTTGTGCAGACTCTTGTTGTCAGGCAGGGGATGCATTGCAGCTGGGCTGTAAACTAAAGGTCTCCTTGCAGGATCAAGTTTACACCTACTCTGGAATCATCACTGGCTTCATGGGTTTTCACGTGATGGGTGTGGCTATATATGGCAGGATATGGCCCTGCAAGACTAAGACCTGCGTGGTGGATTTCACCAATGTACAATCTGTCCTGTAAACCTGAGCCCCTGAGTCCCTTTTGTTGCCACTCTGTGTTAGGGTGTATGAGATAGATGGAGATAGATACATGATACCCTCCTCCCCCTTCACCATAACTGACTTAAATTGAAAGCAGGAACTGGGGGCAGAGAAGGGGGGGGGAAGGAAGAGTCCATGGAAGTGAACCCCGTGGGGAGGGGAATCAGTTACAGTGTATAACAAGGGGATTTTGACTGGTAGGGCACGTTACTACAAAAGTTTTTTTTTTTTTCCCCTTCTTCCACCTTTCGCCTTGCAAAAGATTCTAAAGCATCCCACAACTTGGAAAAGTTTTGCTCTTTGGTTCTAAATGTTAAGATGACCTTTAGGCAGTGGTGGGATTCAAATATGTGAACAACTGGTTCTCTGTGTGGATGCCACTTCCGGAAGTCCATTCTGGGCCTGGGCAACAAAAAATTAACTACCGCTTCTGCCGAAGTGGTGCAAACCGGCTGAATCCTACCACTGCCTTTAGGACATCGCTTGACCTAGGACAAAACAATACTCTGCTCTCTTCTTACTCATGGACAGGGCGAGGAGTATTAGTTTGCCTTTCCAGGACCCTAAAATTCAGTAACTGTTTAGAAAAAGTACACCCCCCTTTCTCTCTTTTCAGCCTTTTCCTCTCTAAGCACAATATATAGCCCAACTCTGCTATAGTTTTGCCTTTTGCCGAATTTCTGGAAGGTGGCAATGAATCATTTAAAGGAAAACGGGGATGCGTGTGATTGAGAGTCCTTTTTGTTTGTTTGTTTGATTGTTTGAGATCACAAGCAGACCTCTCCTCTCTTCTTCCTCAATTTAGATGCCAGCCCCTCTTTCTTGCAGCCTGGACAGACCTGTGCCTGCATTACCTTATTTCTGCCACTAGAATGCACCCTTATCTATGATAAGTCCTTGAGCCTCTCTGCAAAATGTATTTTAATGCTTTTCTGCTAACCTGACTATACTCGAAGCTTTTTTACCTTGCTGCTCTCTCTCTCTCTCTCTCTCTCTCTCTCTCTCTCTCTCTCTCTCTCTCCACTTAGATGTGATTACAGCCCCCAGAAATTAATGAAGCAATTGGGGGGGGGACAGGGGGGAGAGCGAGTTGCCCAAATAGCGGTCAGTTTCTTTCTCTATGTGGAATCTGGCAAATCTCCAGAAACTAATGGAATACTAGCCCCTTTGATGATTCATGAGGTGTGGCTCCATTTTCTCTGATAGAGGCTCTGTCTTCTAATGCCATGTGACGGGCAGAAACTCAACTGATGCAAGCATATTCAACGTTGCAGTTCCAAGTGGGAGAAAAGTGGAAGACAAGTGTCTGTGGTTTCTGATATTGAGTTTGTTGATCCTCAATGGTGGGTACATGTCCATCCCTTGCTTACAATTCCGCGTCTTACCCCTTGGGCTTCCACCATTGATGGGCATTTGACAAGTATCTTCTCATTACAAAGAGTTTTGCCTCCAAGTCCCTCCTAGCAAAATTCAGGAAGAAAATTTATATTTCAAGCATTTATGGCCTGATAAGTGTGATTTTTTTTTTCACAGCTAGGAAAAAGTCTTCTGAATAAACAAAGGTCTGGGTCTATCTTACACTTCTCTTACCTATCTTACTTGTCAAATGACCAAGAAGATGAGCTTGGTCTAATTTATCAGCAAAAATCTACTGCTGATGCTTTTCTCAGCACAAAGCTAAGCATTTTCAAATTATCCTTGGGTCAGAGAAAGTGTAGCCTTCTCCTGCATCAGCTGATCCTGCTTTCAACCTAGTTTTGATGCTCAGTGGTAGATTGGCCATGACTCTGTGGTCAGTGGTGGGATTCAAATATGTGAACAACCGGTTCTCTGGGTGGATGCTGCTTCCGGAAGTCCATTCTAGGCCTGGGCAAAAAAAAATTAGCTACTGGTTCTGTCGAAGTGGTGCAAACCGGCTGAATCCCACCACTGTCTGTGGTTGATAATACTATTTGATCTGCTTTAGATGGGGTTTCTTTAAGCAGACATTGGAAATACGTACCTTCCCAGTAGCTGGTCTTCATTTCCCATAGTCTTTATCTACTGTCGACTATGTCCTGAGAATCTCCATAGACATCTTTATCTACTGAACATATTTGGTGGCAAAGATGGATGTTAGGAATCCGATTACACTTGGAAAGCCACATGGCAGCTTGGAGGGCAGGGGAATGCTCTTGACTGATTTTGGCTCTGTTCTGAAATTTTTGAATGGCATCCATGAATCTAAGTATATTTATCAACTTTTGGTAGGAGTATTTTCCAATCAGTGTCAAATCTTCCCGTGTTCTGCCTGCAGGGGTAATTTCCAGGATAAATTCCTATGTCCTGCATTGGTTTAGTACCTCTGCATGTGTTGGATTCTAACCACTATCAACTCAGGCCACACTTCCAGAGGTCAAGTGATGAGATGGGATGGTTTTGAAGAAGTTTCAGAACCCAGGATTCCCCCCTCCTCCAATACCCCCCCCCCAGGGTACTGTCAAAAGTGTAGCGAATTCAACCTAGTCTCTATCTTTTTAAAGCTACGGTAGAAGTACAACACAATTATTTATGTAGTGGTCTTAAAGGGAGGAAAGTGCAAAATGTGCAATCCATTTACCAACACCTTTTTGCAATATTAGGTCCCTCAAAATGAAGGGGTCAGGATTTTCAGGATTTCTGGGATCTTGTTCCTCCAAATAAGACTAACTATGAGTTCTGATTCCTACTCTTCTTTTGGCATATGGCTCAGCCCTTTGTGTTGTTAGACCTTAGGAAGTTGCTAGCGATTCTCATTTGGAGAAAGGCCTTCAGAATTTACTTCTGAATATATAGGATTGTGCTGCTAGGAAGTCATTAACTGCATTATATTGACAGGCTTTCAGGATAACCTTTTTACTGATTGGAGATAAAAGAACTTTCTTTCATACATTTTAACTGGGGGGGGGAGGGGAAAATTCCATTCGTCAGAATTCAAGCAGATGCACTAATACAATTGATTTTAATCCAAGAAATAAACAGTTTTTTCCCCCATAACATGATCCTAAAATTGAAACTGTTCCATATCAAAAGCTTTTTTGGCATCTAAGAAAATCACAGTCAGCATTTCAAGATTTTTAAACTGAATTGTTAAAATACGCACTGTTTCAAGAGTGAAGTTGCTCTAACTTTTTTTTAAAAAAAGATTTAAATATTTATTTTCCCTGAAAAGTATCTTGTAGAATTAATAATCAAGAAACACATAAAAATAGTTTTACATTTTTATCTTAGGTTGCTCTTACTTTAAGAATGAATGCTTCTGCTTATACAGGTTATGTAGGTGTAAATCCTATGCACCAATGCTTATTATGTCTCAATTAATTTACAGACTTAAGAAATACAGAAGTGAAAGCTGGACTGTCTGGTGAAGAACTTATGTCCTGATATATTTCTAGTTGGAAACTGGGAAAGGAGTTTCAGCATTTATTTTTCTTCACCACTCACTGGGACTAGATACTTGCTCTCTGAAATAAAGAACTGAATTTAGTGTTCTGTGTATTGCATGATCCATCGAGGTCTCTAGATATGTTGTCCATTATTCTTGCTTCTGAACACGATTGGAGTTCAATGCACCACCTTGTAACCTGTTTTGTAGGGTCACAAATAAAAGGTTTAGCTTTGCAAGTTCAGATGAAGAGATACTGCATTTATTTTCTAGAAAGTTTGACTTGATATGTATTTTGGTTTCCTGTTACATCAGACTTATCCAGGGCCATGAAGAAAGATAGATGACTCAAGGATAAGAACTGATTTTTTCTGAAGGGTTTGTTTTTTTAAGCCAGGATACCTTTATAAGTAGAAATAAAGAAACAATTTTTTTTTTAAAAAAACACAAGCTAAATAAAATGTTACACACCTAAGAAAGACTGATCATGCATTTTTTTTTAAAGAGCAAGGATAGTGTTTCTTAGCAACTTACATATCCCTCTTCTGAAATGTTAGAAGACAATGCCAACAAGTGAGAATAAAATGAGACAATGACAGGAGAAAATGAATAAGATTTTATTGGTTAACCAAATGCAATTAGGTAACGAAAGTGGAAAGGAAACAGGCATTTATATATTTGTTTTTTGTCAGTGTGGTCCTAAATCTCACTTTTCAAGGTCACAGACAAAACATCAGCCTCAGAAATTGAAATCCCATCTAATCCTCTTCCTGGTAGAAATCTGACATTAAGCATTCAAAATTCCCTGCAACCTTCATTGTTATTTGTTTCCAACATCAAAAAAACACCTACTATATATTGGAAAGGCCTAAAGGGGAACATGGTGAGAATTGGGCATTACTGGATTGTGCCACAGTCTCCAGTTTATTAAAATGTAGACTAGTTTTTAACTACTTTAAATGAATTTACTCTCATTATTTGTACTAGGAAGGATTTTTTCTTAACAACCATCCGAAAACATCACAAAGCATAACAATGCTACCCCTCCTGACTTTCACATGCAGTATTTATTCTTGGTTGGCAAGGCCACAAGAGGGTTAATGTTGCTGGCATGGGAACTGTTCAGTGAATGAATTTGTATGACTGCTGTATGAATACAAAACTGACTAAGATGTTTTAGAAACTGGCCATCTGCCTTATGACCAAAGAGATCAATGAAAGGACTGCATTGAATGCACTGAATCAATCCATACATTCAAAATGAGATACATTAAAAGACATCTCATCTTTAAAGGGAACTAGGAAAAAAATAACCATTTTTTTAAAAAATAAAGAATACAATAGCTTCCTCTCTATCTCACACATTATACCATGCCCTCCCCCCCCACACACAGAGTTTTCTAAAATTGTATTCTGACAGTGATTTATAGGAAGCACTCTCAGCTCTGATATGAGCATTACATCCTGCAACTGTCCCACCAAAATGAGCATGTTTCTTTTAGGGGGGGCTGAGGGGGAGAGTGATTATGGATCCTTCAATTTAAAGCTGGAAGCACTCTAAAACTTGTCAATCTGGTTTGACTAGAAGCTATAATGGAACAGGTACAGACTCAGGCACCTGTCTCAGAAATGGATATATATACTGTTAGCAATGAATGCTCTTCAGGGTTGCCTCCAGGTTTTTAGAAAAAAAAAAGTCTATAATGTGGGGAGGTGATAATTCTGCCAATAGCAGCATATTAGAGCTGATGGAGGAATTGCAATTCCCAGATACAGTTCTGAGGGACTCTGGTGTTACTGGAATGGAAAGGGATATATTTTTCCTGTTCATTTGTATTCAGTTCTCAGAGACTGCTTGAACAAATCCCTGCAGGTATTTTAGCAAGGTTTTCCGGGCTGAGAAAGAGTGGCTGGCTCAAAGTCACTACAGTAGTTCAAGGTCAACCAGCTGGCTTTGTGCCTAAGGTAGGACTAGAACTCACAGTCTCCCGGTTTCTAACCTAATGCCTTAACCCAGTGGTGGGATTCAGCCGGTTTGCACTGGTTCGGCAGAACCGATACCTAATTTTTTATTGAGTTCGGTGAATCAGTTATGATAAATCCATGTTTTCCAGAACACGTCTGGTTTTCGTTCAACTTCCTTCCAGGTGTGGAAAAAAAAACCCTCCCCAAAAGTCCAAGACAGGAGTGACAGAAAACAAATGGCACCTTTGATCACGTCACTCAGGCGAAAACTAGGTGGTGCTTCTCAGAGGTAATATCGGGAATGGAAGCTTCATCTCTCTAGTTTCCTGATTGGTGCATATGGGAAAGGGGGTGAGGCCACCAAGTATTAGCTGGGGTTGTGGCTCTGAAACTTTTTCCTGTCTAGCTCTATATGAGTGCAACTAATAATGAGCAGGAAAGCTCTTAAAGGGCTCTGTTCTGAGAACCGGTTGTTAAATTATTTGAATCCCACCACTGCCTTAACCACACACTGAACTGGCTCTCCGTTGAAAAGGTAGTCTGGTCTAGAAGCCCTTAAAACCTATTTTGAATTGTTCAGCTGTATATAGCATTACACAAACTGAAATAGGCAATGATCTGTAGCTGCAACAGCTAGTCTGGGCAGAAGATTGGAACTGTGTGAGAGAAAACAGGTCCCCTTGTTCTCCCAGCCATCCAATATAAAACCTCTTAGAATCTTGATTTGCAAGGATCAGAACTGCATGTGGAACTGATGGGATTGGCACTTTGCCTGCCAGTGTGTGAGAGCTGAGTAAGTGAGATCTATTGGAGGACATGGGCCTCCAACATCCCACTTATTCCTGCCATGTCCTGGATAGGAGTTGTAGTTCTCCACATTCATTCCTAGTGTCAACGCTGCTAACATTGGATGTTCTTGCTTTGACAACAGATGGAAATGTAGCCATCTTTTCTCTATTGCTTTTAGAGTTAGTTGATGCTGGGAGGGGGGATGTGGATGAGAGTCCAGTTAATCATAACAATAATAACTCAGCCGTGAGAATCAAGATTATTACCCCCAGAGTTGATAAAGATTTGGCGGGCTGGAGAGCTGGGGAGAAAGCCCACGCTTCAAGCTAATTGGGGAATGTGATTTATGACTGTTAATTGGAGGAGGGAATTGTGCTTTGCTACTTTGTGCCCAGGGAAGGGGAATTCAGTTTTTGGCTTTAACTATGTAATGCCGATATTTTGTTTCTCGAATAAAAGATTCTTTAAGGTAAACAATGCCTCGAAGTTCTTTTGAAGAGTTTCATCTGTCGGAACCATGACACCTAGATTTTATCAGGCATAAATCAAACCTTGGAAGTTTCTATTTATCTGGAACTCCAAACCCAGGAATTCGTATGTAAATGGAATCTGCTAGAGTGATTAACATAACCTTTGTTTATTTTGGGATGGGAAGATATTTTCTGATAGTAAGAGATTTAAAAATCTTCCTTAAATATGTGAGGAAAAATGAATCCATGAATTAGATAACTTAGTCCTTGCACAGACAACATATTATCTTCCAAATATTCAGAATTTGGACGTAATTTTTAAAGTCTCTCTTGCTACAATATTTTTTTTTCAATGCCCGAAACAAAGCAAGAATGTGTTGCATGATACAAGGCCTCCCTTTTCAATAAAGCAGCATGACTAGGACTTTTGTCTGTGTTTGTTGCAATCATCATGGTCAAGGCTAGGGGGCATCTGGATTCACATCTGCTGCAACTGGAAATCAGTTCACATCCTGCCTCACATAATCATCTCCTCCTCCTCCTCCTCCTCCTCCTCCTCCTCAGCTATAGACTCTAAGCAAGTACAGCAAAAAGGGTGTTGATAGCAACAGTGTTTGGGCTGCTTAAAGGTCCCTTAGGAAATACTGACTACTGTTGAAAGTCCCCAGGACGTGGATCAATGAGTTCATTTCTCAGGTAGCTGGCCCAGGATGTTGACATTCCCTAAGAATGACATTGTTATAATAAAACACCATTTAATTTTACCCATGATTTTACCCCTCAGAAACTTTCCCTGACAAAGAGGAACATGATAAGCAGATCTTACATGGATTTTGTGGCCACATTTTTCCATCTTCTGTTCCAAGATGATGAATCTCAAAGTGTGGCCTGCAGACAATGGTTTCAATCTTCCCATGTTCACTGGCCTTAGCCCATTCCCTCCTCAGCTCCACCTCCCTTGCACACTAAAAGCTAATTCATATGGATGGAGCGGTAACTCAAAACTGTTTCCTTCGAGCATTCTAATGATAATGATAATAATAAGTAGATAACCTCGATGACAATTAAAAAAAAACAATTGGGTTATGATTTTTTCTTATTATCTCCTATCTCTGTTTCTCTACCCCTTTAGAAGCGTGTTTCTCAAAGTTTCTGCAATCACTAAATAAACATTTGGAAAATGTGAAGACCACCCAGTTTTAAACAAATGCTCCTCTCCCTAAGTTTCTATCTTTAAATGCATGTGAGTTCACATTTTTTGGCAAATAAGATAATGACTATGGTTGCATCTGTGTATGGCTTCCTCTCCCCTCAGTTTTTAAAGGCCTTTTAAAACTAATTTTTGTACAACATTTTAAAATCCCAAATTAAGTGTTTATTTACCACTTGAATCATTTTATGTACCCCATGTGATAAGAACAAGCTCTCTTAGCACAAACCTGATGATCAAGATGTTTGTCAGTAGAAATCTCTGAGTATCAAGGGCAAGTAGTCCTTCAACCTAATTAAAAAAATTTTTTTTTAGATACTTGTCATTGTATTTCTTATCCACTCATTTCTTTTGGAGTTGCTTGAGCAAGATCCCAGTGCTACTTAGCACAGCACATGTAGAGTTACTGTTAATAAGTGCACTTGAGCCAATTCACTGCGACCAGTTTTTTGAACGTTATTTTTTTCCATTGCTACCTGCATTATCATTAGAATGCTCGAAGGAAACAGTTTTGAGTTACTGCTCCATCCATATGAATTAGCTTTTAGTGTGCGAGGGAGGTGGAGCTGAGGAGGGAATGGGCTAAGGCAGGGGTAGGCAACCTTGGCTCTTTTATGACTTGTGGACTTCAACTCCCAGAATTCCTGAGCCAGCCATGCTGGCTAAGGCCTGTGAACATGGGAAGATTGAAACCATTGTCTGCAGGCCACACTTTGAGATTCATCACCTTGGAACAGAAGATGGAAAAGCGTGGCCACAAAATCCATGTAAGATCTGCTTATCACGTTCCTCTTTGCCAGGGAAAGTGTCTGAGGGTAAAGTCATGGGTAAAATTAAACAGTGTATATCTAAGTTGCTTTATTCCACAAAAAAATAATTTGTCAGCCCAATTCTATGCAGCCAAATATTGTCTATATCATGTCTATAATGGTGATAGATTGCTGGCTCTCTTTGGGGCCTCCCACGTGGCCCACACCAAGTGCCAAAGCCATCCTTCATCAAATATTCTTCCTCCGTGCTAATTTTGCTGGCCCCTTGTTACTTATTGCTAGGTTGAGAGGGAGTAATGTTTTCTTCTTGAGCTAGTATAGAAGTTTAGTGTTCTGTCTGATCTGAAAGGTTGTGGGGCTTGCATGAATGCCCGGGAGACAGCAAATGAATTTGAAAGAGATGGAGTAGTAATAGAGATGTCCTGCAAACTTCTCTTTTATCCTGCATCTTTGTAGATACGGCACTTAGACCTCCAGTTTATGACTTCCCCAACCAATTCCCCACTGCTCTCCAGTGCTTTAGAGAGAAGTCAAGCCTACAGGCAGAGCGCAGGGTTCTCTCAATGCAAAAGAAGTGGCCTTTGCTATTGACTTTGGTTCCTCTCTGAAAATGCAGGCAGCATATCTAAGAACTATACAAATGATAGGTGGCTGTTTTCAGACAGAACACTCCTGCATCTGAATCCTGCTTTCAAGAAAAAGAGTCTGCAAGACTTTCAACAGATACCCCAGTCTTTTATAAAACAGTGCCATTCTGCTGATAAACTTTGGATACTTTCCTGTGTTATCATAAATGTCCAGAGTTTCTTGATAGTGACATGGGCGGCATATAAATTTAATAAATAAAATACATAAAAGGGGAAGGGAACTCATTCATTCAACTTTAATGTATTTAAATACATAAAAGGTGACACGGGAGGCATTTAAGTTTAATAAATTAATAAACATTTCTCTCCTTTTTGGATCAACCAACAGCTGTGTAGCATAGAGTTAAATTAAAAACTAAAAAGGTCAAAATAAACAATGAGTATCAAAGAACACATAAAAAAAAACCCACTGGCATCATGCAGTAAAAACACTAAGGGGCATCAAAAAACACAAAACCTACTCCCAAAATAAAGCAATATAGAAATGTGAAAGCCTTCCAAACAGTTTTTTTTAAATTTCATAATTTCATGAAATTTCATAAAGGTCTTGGTGATGAAAAGGCCAGGATGTAGATGTTGAACAAGAGTTGTTTAGGAGTAGCAAGGCATTAGTGAGGAGCCACAATTGAAAAGAAGTTGTCTTCACCACATATCACACTTACAAAAAAAGAGAAAAGATAAAATAAGGTTTTTAAGTTCCAGGAAGGTAAAAATGGGAATAAGTGTTTCTTCGGGTCACCTTCAGATCAAATCAGGCTTTTAACGTTAAAGTCAATTCATGGGATTGAGTCTAGAAATGGATTGGTAGTCAGTGCAAATGTCAACATCTTGACACAGTGGTTGCATTACAATCGGTGTGATCCAGGAAAACATGGGGATGTGAATCACAGCTTGCCACACAACAGCTCTTTCCCTTTTGACTATAATACCAGGAAATACATTGTATGTAACCATGAGGGCTGAGTTTTGCTTCATGGGTCACAGACTTCAATGTGATGAAGTGCTTAGCATGACATATTAAGACTGCAAAAAATTAAGTTTGTCTTTGCACTAAGCCATAAAAATATTTTTTTATACACTTAACAATTTATATAGCCATCCATCTAGCCAGTGGAATTCTGGGTGGCACACAGAGATAAAAACATAATGCCAGTTAGCAGAAAAACTCAGAAAAACAAACATATTACCTTAGAGGGAGGTTATATAGAAAAGAAAATTGCTAACTTCCCTGTTAGAAGGAAGTTATACCTATAACAGGTAAATTATACCTACAAGATATGTAGGCCTGGCAAGTTACACTGATTAAAATCTCAACGTGACACTGTTCAGGTACTCAGTCACGTAAAACACGAAGGTGTTTATCTGCCAAGACACAACATATTAAATTTGGTTTGTTCTAATCTTGGCTAGTGTATATTTTAACATATTGGGTGGATTCAGCCTGTTAGTTTATTGTTAGACCTAGCATGGAACCAGAAAATTCTGTAACTAGGTTATGTTTATTGTGCCAACAGACTTGACCTTATTCAGGCCAACCATCCCATCTCTTAGTCAATTAATTCACTTATATTGTATCAATCGATCATCTTAGGTGATTAGATCAGCCATACAGGTTAATAGCCTTCCCAGCTGTTAGAAATGAGGCTGGGAAACTATAATTTTCCTCCAGCTTCCTATTCTCTCCATACCCTCCCACCTACCAGGGAAAAAATGTAAACAATTCATAGTAACCGGATAAGAGAGCTACAGCTACAGGCATGATAAATGGGACTGAATACAAGCCCAGATTTATTAGATTTTATTTTTGGTCAGCTCAAAGGTCTGTACATGACAAATCCTCCCATTTTCCTTCATACCAACAAGCCTCTGAGGTGAGTTGGGCTGAGAGAAAGTGACTGGCCCAAAATCACCCAGCTGGCTTTCACACCTATTGGAGAACTAAAACTCTCGGATTCCTGATTTCTAGCCCAGCACCTTCATCACTAGCCTAAACTGACTGGCTGTTTCTGCCCCACTGTTGTTTTTTTACTGCCCACAAAGACATACGTAGGGCCTCTCTAGGATTTTATCTTGGTTCTGGACCTTCAAAGGGACTATATATTTGCCAATACGTCATTTGCACAGCACAGAAGGAATTAATTTAATTCCAAACAATCCCACGTGTTTGGGCTAAGTCTATTTAATTCTGGGTTAATTAGTTTGCCCTTTTTAGAATTGCAAGATATACTTAAAGAACTGTGTCTCCCATTTCCTCCCCCAACCCATTTAAGTGTGTTGTGTGAACAGGACCATAGAGTGCAGAAATATTCCTCTTTCTCCTCTTCGTCTCACTTTTTTATTTGAAACTGCTCTCTTTGCCATCTGAAACAGAAATGCAGCTTGGTTTTCAACTGCAAAGTAGGGAGGGGAAAGGAACAGAGGGGTTGTCTCCATCTGCTGAAGCCACAGAAATCGGCCTCCTGCTTATCATTTATTCACCAAAAGGTGAGAGAACACAAACTGGGGTTGAAACTGGCTGGGAAAAAGGGAAAGGACCAGCACCTGAAGAGCAGACAACAGCTGCATCTCATAAAAGCAAGCGAAAACTGCTGTCAGCAAACAGCAAAGGATATTGATTTTTTTTTAAAAAAAAGGAAGTATAAATCCAGCGTGGTCTTCTCAAAAGACAAAGACAGATGCTTTAACCTCATGAGTTCTCCAGGCACTGTGTAAATAATTTCTTTTACCATGCAATGAAAGTTAGGGGACTTAATAAGGCCATTGCTAGGAAACTGGTTGAGCTTCCTTCCAGGTCTAAAAGAGGATGTGAAAAGAAACTAACAAAAATAGAGCAAGTAGGTAAATGGGCCTTTTAAGGCACCTCTAGGGAATGAATGGAGCATTCCTGGATAGATTATTATTTAGTTCTGTCCATGTGCATTGCAGTTTACAGAAACAAATAATCTGGTTTTGTTATATACTTTTTTTTTAAAGGTATTTATTGATATTTGCCTCCCCAGATTGCAGCACCTAGCTGCCCTTGGGTAATTTAGGAAGTTAAATAGTTGTCAACCCTGGTAAATATTTGAAAAGGGATTCACCTGGAAATCTCAGTTGAAAACATCCTATTAGAAAGCAACAGCTAGCCACTTCCCTATTATGCAAAGCAACTGCATGGATGCATCTAGGTAAGTCACCAGGAAGAGGGTGCGATAGCTCTGTGGTTAAAGCTGACTGGAGGGCTGCATGACAGGGTGAGCTCTTGTTACTTCCCCAGCTCCTGCCCACCTAGCAATCTGAAAGCATACAAATGCAAGTAGATAAATAGGTACCACTTCAGTGGGAAGATAACAACGTTCTATACACCTTGGTGTATAGTCATGCTGGCCATAATGCCAGTGTCTTCAGACAACGCTGGCTCCCTTGACTAAGAAACGGAGTGCCCCCTAGAGTTGGACATGACTGGACAGGGGAAACCTTCACCTTTAAGTCACCAGAGGAGTCAAGCTCAGCTTGAAGACAACTTCTTTTCATTTTACTTTTCATTTTTTTTGTATGGTAGGCTTTTTGATTTATCTCCACGGGGCCCATCACAATCTGTTTGAGCACTCCAAAATTGCAGCAAATAAGCAAATGCTCCCGTTCCACTCTTGATTACATTTCAGAAGTGGAGGGAGGCAAGAAAAATGAATGGAGGAAAAAGAGAAACCTGAGCGATGAGTACATCTTTCCTTGACTTTGGGGCTTTGTTTCATTTGACAGTGAGAACTAAATCACCAGAAAAGAAAGATCTCTTCAGGTCAGTCTGTTCTTCAGGAAGCTGAACAGGTCATTATCTCTTTTATGAGATGGTGTGTGGAAAGAAGAAACATTGGAGTGTTTCGTAGCCGAATGCTTGGATTTGTCTACTCACACATTGTTTCCTTACTGAAAGTTGACAGAAATAAAGTATAGGAAATATATTTCCTATGCTGCCTTCCATAACAAGGTCCCAGCATTAAGAGGAGAGCCAAAAATCTTTCCAGGCATTCAAAAATGAATGTAAGGAAAGAGGTAGCCCTACTCCCCTTCCCCCCCATTTCTCATATTACTTCCTCCAAAGGTTACAGTGCCCCACAGTTATAGCCTGTGTATGAGAAGCAACATCTGCTGTAAATATGCCCTCTTCTATATATTTAAGAAATGTGCAGAGATACTAATCTTGTCTCTGTGTGACTGGTGGTCTTACACAGATCTGTCCAAGCTGCAAAACTGAATGGCTGCCCCAAATCATATTGATGCCTGAGACAAAGGACAAGAGGCACATCAGCTGACTCAGTATACAATAGTCAAAGTATTGTTTTATTTTCAATACTTGGAAAGGTTGGAGACTTCAACTGCTGGGAACTTCAAGGTAGCTTGGCTGTTGTAGGACTCATCCCCCCCCCCAAAAAAATCAACCATTTGCTGTCTGAGATGACTGTTCCACTCCCCCTAATGGCAGGACCAGCCCATGCCAGCCCTTCAAGGGTATTCAAGCTCTGCAAGAAGACTAGAACTAAGCTTTATTGAAACAAGCTATATTAACAGAAACTTGCAAGTCTGATCCTGTTCCCCCACCCAACCCCCTACTTTTATTCCCCATTGAATCAGAGAGAAGTCAGACGGAGTCTCTTCCCAATATTACCTTCTTTTCAAGGACTCAAAGAATTCTTCTGCCCTTTTTGTTTTTACTTCTGTTGCAGTATCCCCATGATCAGATGATCAAAACATGGGCACTTGGCAACTGGCATCTGTTTATGACAGTTGCACTGCCCTGAGGTCATGTGATCACCATTTGAAACCTTCCCAGCTGGCTTTCAACAAGCAAAGTCATTTGTTTTAATGACCGCATGATTCATTTGACAACTGCAATAATTTGCTTAACAACTGTGGCAAAGGGTCATAAAATGCGACAAAACTCACTTAACAACTGCCTAACTTAGCAACAGACATTTTGGACTCGATTTTGATTGTAAGTTGAGAACCACCTCTATTTGGAATACTGTTTAAGTTTCCTAAGTGCTCTCATAATTACGGTCTGTTGCTTGATTATTACTCATCACACTTGTCACAGATCTGGACTGCCATGAGACATAATCTAACGTAAAGGCCATATCCTGATATCCTCTATGATCTTTCTATCATACTATATTTTTACTCATATCTCCATTTTTTCTATTAGTATTCCTTACTTTACACCTATTTTATTAGAGTGCCTTGCTCTCTATGGAGAAACATCAGAATGTTGAACTTTACACTGGATTAATTCCTCAAAAATAAATGAAGGAATCAACTATTGCATGGTTCTTTGAATAATCTAAAACTTCCATTTTTTTCCTTTTAACAACCCTGTAATCCGTTGCATTGGAGTGGAGTAGGGGCAACTGAACGGAGATGAGCAGGTACTGACTGGATGCCCTTTCTGACACCTATGCAAAGTTCATAGCAGATATCTGCCCAACCTATCAAAAACAGTACCGTAAAAAATAGATTAGAAACAGAAGTTAAGATAGGCAAGAAAATGGTAAGTGAGCACCTATCTAGCCTAGATGAGTTCAAATCACCAGGACCAGATGAAGTACACCCCAAGGTTCTCAAGGAACTGGCAAATGTGATCTCAGAACCACTGAACTATATCTTTCAAAGATCCTGGAGCACTGGGGAACTACCAGAGGACTGGAAAAGAGCTGATGTAATTCCCATCTTCAAAAAAGGAAAAAAAATGGATCCAGGAAATTACAGACCTATCAGCCTGACCTTAATACCTGGGAAGATTCTGGAAAAAATAATCAAACAACAAATCAGCGAACACCTAGAGGCAAACAAAGTCATTACCAAAAACCAACATGGGTTTGTCAAAAACAGATCATGCCAGACAAAATCTTATCGCATTCTTTGACTAAGTGACAAAATTAGTGGACCAGAGGAATGCTGTGGATATAATTTATTTGGACTTCAGTAAGGCATTTGATAAAGTAGATCCCAACCCACTACTTGATAAGATAGAAAAATGTGGGTTAGACAGCATCACCACCAGATTCGTAGCTGGCTGACCTAGTGGACAATCACTTAAATATGAGCCAGCAGTGTGCTGCAGCTGCCAAAAAAAGCCAACACAGTGCTAGGCTGCATTAACAGAGGGATAGAATAAAGATCACGTGAAATGTTAATACCACTTTACAATGCCTTGGTAAGGCCACACTTGGAATACTGCATCCAGTTCTGGTCACCATGATGTAAAAAAGATATTGAGACTCTAGAAAAGAGTACAGAGAAGAGCAACAAAGATGATTAGGGGACTGGAGGCTAAAACATACAAGGAACGGTTCTGGAATTGGGTATGTCTAGTTTAATGAAGAGAAGGACGAGGGGGGACATGATAGCAGTGTTCCAATATCTCAGGGGCTGCCACAAAGAAGAGGAGTCAAGCTATTCTCCAAAGCACCTGAAGGCAGGACAAGAAGCAATGGATAGAAACTAATCAAAGAGAAGCAACCTAAAACTAAGGAGAAATTTCGTGACAGTCAGAACAATTAATCAGTGGAACAACCTGCCTCCAGAAGCTGTGAATGCTCCAACACTGAAAGTCTTTAAGAAGAGATTGGACAGCCGTTTGTCTGAAATGGTATAGGGTTTCCTGCCTGAGCAGGGGGTTGGACTAGATGACCTCCAAGGTCCCTTCCAAATATATATATATATATATATATATTTGGAAGGGACCTTGGAGGTCATCTATATAACATCCAGAGAGAAATATCTGCCATTACCTAGAATCGAACTTACAACCTCCTGATTGTGAGGTGAGAGCTCCATCTCTAGGCCACCATGCTACTTTCAATCTAAAACTTCCATGGAACTTGCATTTTAATAAATTAATTAAAAGATGCCTCTTTTTCCAATCAGTTGTAAAACACTGGCTTGGTATAGAGACTTCGGTCTCATGTCAGCCCTTTTGCACACAACTCTCTTCCACCAAAGCATTGTCTGTATGGCTGGGTATTCTGGGATGTGTAGTTCCAAATACAGTTTTAGGAAGCATCACTTTAAGGAAGGTTGATCACAACTTTACATAATTAGCCTGGATTGAGTTGGCAATGGAGCAATAAGCAGCTACAAGGAGCGTAGGAAACATTAACTTGTAAAACATTTTGAGACATACTGATGGCATAGCTGAGATGTGCAACCTGATACTTTGCATGTTTACTTAGAAGTAAATCCCAATATTTGACAACACATTGTCTCAGTTAAGTGTGCAAAGAATCACAGCTACAGGGTGCTTCCAGATGGTGCTATCCATCAAAAGATGTTGTGAAGTTTTTCTGTCTTCCCTTTGTAACATATTTTTCTCATGGAAAATGATGAGAAGATATGGTAGGCTTCCAAGTAGAAAACCATATTACCTGAATCATACACGCATTCATAGAAAGCTGTCATTGAAGCAGGATGATAGCACAAAAAAATAAAAATAAATCAGTGCCTGGAAATAACCTGAAAGGAAATTCAGATTTCCATACCGATCCCCCTAGTGAAAGATCCAGTCACCAAATACATCTTGTATCAAAGGAAATAGCTCATTTATTTAGGAATTGCTTGCTGGATCAGGGGTTCAGTGAGGAAACATTGGGAAACAAACACAGTTGTGTAGGCTAACTTTAACTTTACTCCTGGAGTCCTTGTTCATGGCGCCTGGAGCCTCATATCTTTACATACTGTGCACAACGTGGTAAGAGAGAGCTGCAAGCGTGGTCCCTCTCTGCTGGTCTTCATGAAGGTCAATTAGTGGATGAGTCTTCCCCCCCCCCAATGCATTTAGTCCCATGAATTTTAATGCTGACTCCCCTGAAAATGGAACTCGGGAAATAAGTTGATAAATTCTACTAGCCAAAATGCTGCTTGTTTGGTTTGGAGTTAGCGTGGGATTTGAACCTAGCCATTGTGGTTTGTGAGCCATAGTTTATAAATTAGCACATAGTACAAACCCAGACAATTGTGGATTATTTAATAAATCAAGGCTGAACAAACGAAGACTTAGCACAATGTACAGAATAAGACAATATGCCCCCTTTTCTATCAAACTGTCATGGCCAGCGTATGTCCCCTATCCCCGTGGTGGTAATGTGAGCCAGCAGTTTGGAAGATCCACAAGGTGCTTGCAGATTTACAGAACGTAGAGGACCTGTGTGGTCATATGGTAAGTTCAAAGGTCCCTTATTCTGTTGGGCTTCTGAGGTTTGGGAATGGCTTGGCTTTGTGGAATCATAACAGCCTTCGAGACACTAGGCAGAGAGCCAGATGCCTGTAATGTCAACCTGTCATAAAACTGTTTATAGCTACAATCTTTCTTTACTGTAAACCTGCCATGAAGACTCAGCAATTTGGCAGGGTAACAAGTGTAGAGGCAGATGTGAAACATCTGGAGCTGTATGCAAGAGCATAATGTATATGTCTGGTGTTCTGCACTTGTTGAGGAATTTGGAGAGCTGACTTCTGGATGGACACATATACAAGTAAATGGAGAGAGGTGATACGGTGGAAACAGAGAAAAGGCCTGGGTTAAAGTAAATCTGGGCAGAAATGGCATTTAGAGTTTAGGTCTGAGGTGAACAACTATTATTATTATTGTTGTTGTTGTTGTTATTGTTGTTGTTATTTGCAGCCAGCAGAAATGGTGAATTTACAAATGAAATTCTGGGCACAGCTGTGCCACAGAATGGACGCATGGCTTGTTATGTGGAGAGAAATATAAGGGAAATAATAGATACTGTACAAAGGAAAAGAAAAGATATATTAACAACTGGCAGATTTAACAATTCTCTTATACTGCTATAAATGACTAAAACAAGGTAGGGACAGCTTGCAGAGCCTCTGGGTTACATGATCAGGAGGAGGGAGGGTGGAAGGAAGGAGCTGAAGAATGGAGCAGTTGGCATCATTCCAAAGCCATTGCCCATCTGCCTCTCCCAAAGCTATGGCTTTGTGTGTGTGTGTGTGTGCTTTCTGCATTTTTTTCTCTGCAGCCCTGAGTACGATCCCTAACCCTGTTTTCCAACCTGATCTTTCTTTAGCTAGCTTCTCCCCGTAACACCAAGTTTGGTCCTGTTCTATTCTGTTTTCAGAGACTTGTCCTGCTGACAGACAAAGGGCTGAGCTTCTTTACATAATTTCTTTCCAACATTCAGATTGGAAAGAACTTCTAAAAAGTACCAGGGGTAGTAATTTTTATTTAGCATGTACTTTTGTCTAAGTGTTGCATAGTACCAGAAAGGCAATATCTGTAATAAAGCAATTTAATAGTGTCAGTATAGCACAATTCTTAAAACATACCAGCACAACCACAGTATAAATCGGTATGGAATAATGATGAAAGAAGTTAATGTGCCCCCATGATATCATGTTGCTACTCTGCCTCCTGCAGCCTTGAAGGTTAAAAAAATTGTTAACACACTGAACCAACTCTTGATTGCAAAATGGTTAGCTACTACTGGTTTATTGGAATATTGAAGGAAAGGCAGATGAAATTGCTGATATCCAGTGGCAGGAAATGAAGAGGGAGTGTCCTAACCAGATATTGCCAATGTTCTCTGAATGTCTTTTGTCCATTCTGCTAATGTGAAACCTTTCTTCTTTTGCAGGTTTATGGTGTCTCTCCGGTCTACAATCTCTCCTGTGGGATGTATGGAGATGGTGGGAAAAGAAGACTATATTAAACTACAGTCACCAATCTTTGCTTACCTACCACTCGTTCAATGACTGTTCTGAGTTACAACTGAGGTGCACGAGGAGACTTACAGAAGGTCCTCCAAGTTGTGGCCATCATAGCATCCCCACACACATGATCACAACTGGAACGCTTGGCAACCGGCACATAATTACAACAGTTGCAGCATCCTGCAGCTATGTAATCACCATTTTCATCCTTCCTTGCTGGTTTAGTGACAGAGTTCCCATTCTTAATTATGGTCATTAAGTGAGGATCATCTATCTTGTGCTTTCACAATAATGCTACCAGCAGACCATATCATTTGGAAAGTGCAGGCCAACTACTAAAAATATGCATTGCATTCCAAAAAGAGTAGAAGTAATGGACTGAAAATTCTAAGAAAGATACAACGAAGGAAAAAGTAATCCAAGCTAAGCAGAGGGGTAGTGTACTGTTAAGTATAACAGTCTCACTGGTTCCAAAACACTAAGCACATATCAAAGACCTGAGGTCGTTGCCCACTACCCACATTACATAGTCCAATATGTAAAAACATTTTCTTAAGATGTTTTAATTCTGAAGTTGTAATTTCTTGGGTGAACTAATACAGTAATTGCCAACACTGAAAGAATCAGATCAGAACAGAACTTGTAGAATCGACAGTAATGTGTAGGCTTCTCTAGGCGAAAGCAATCTCTATATGTTTGAATAAGAAAGTCCCGCAACTGTGACTTTCCTTTTTTTTTTTTTTTTGTTATGCTACTGCAGGGTAATTTTGCTACCAGGAGCAGCAGTTGCAAAGCTTTAGAAAAGTGGATGTGTTGGAACGTGCCTCACAGCAGACTATTTACTAGCTGTACTTAAATCTCAGCTTTTCTCCAGGGGCTCATAGGTCTCCCTCAACCATATATTATCCTTACAACCCTGGAAGGTAAGTTAACCCCAGAGATAGTGGCTGCCCCAAAGTCACCAGGTGAGTTTCACATCTGAGGGGAGGAGAGAATTTAAATAGGGTCTTTCCAGCTTTAGTTCAATACTCAAACCACTACATCACACTGGACAATTTTCTGCTGGTGTGCTTTGCATTAACTGCAGGGGAAATAGCTTGCCATGTAATGAAGTTATAATGTCCAGATGCTGAAGAGAATGGAGAGGAAGGGGAGGGGGGCATCAGTATGACAGAAGAGGGAGCCTCCAAGGTGCACTAAAAATGTGTACTTTATTAGGCTCCATAGATTTGGAGCACAGGCTTTTTGTTCAGGATACCATAGTCTTACGATGACTTTGCAATTAAGGGCGCCCTGACAAAGAGTCTTCCTTCAAACCACTCATTTCCAGTGCCCCCCTTGGGGACTTCCTTTGTTGCAGATGCAAAGCATCTGTAAAACCATCCCTGCAGAAGAGGGAAGTTTGGTTAATGTAAGTTACAGTGCAGGATAAAGCTGCTATTTAAATAAGCAAAAACAAAACATCAGCTCTTTTTTTTTTTTTACATAAGGAAGTCTGGGGAAGGATTGGCAAAAATTGAACCTGTAGCGCTATTAAAGGTATGAAGTTAGGGTGTTTTCTTGCATGTCTGGTTATTTCAACTAGTAGCCCAGGTGATCTCGGTTTCCAAGGGTACCCATGCTACCAGCATCATGAACTTTTTAATGGCGAATAGTTGAGAGTATGAGGTGAATACTCATTTTTCAGCCGGGGACCTCATTTTGCTATTAAGCGATATGTTGGGGGTCCCTATCTTCAAAAGTATGTAGACTGAAAGCAGGAGAGTAAGCAATACCAAAGGATGATGAAAATCATCTGCCTTTGATAGAAAAAAGTTTTTACCCAAGGAAATAGAAAGAAAGCTGAAAAGCCGTGCTAGCAACTTTGAGCAGCACATTTTGCCAACAAATTTCAGCCCTGCATTAGCCATGGCCTTCTGGAAATAAATCAAAGTAGCCCCTTGGCCACAACAACAGGCTGTGGATGCCTACTTCTGGGGTATAGGAAACCAACTGTTAATCTTGTCTTTTGCCCAACTCAGGACAGTTCTCTCTTCAAGAATTGCTCAAAGGAATGGCTCATTTTCTCTCTGTGTGTAATACAAAGAGGCCTAGAGTGGTCATGGGGTTGTTTGGGCAATATTTGGAAAGGTAGATTTCATCTGCCAGAGACCTACATTCTGTGGGTCCCTGGTGGAAGGTCTTTTCTTCCATGGTGTTCACCTTATGGAACATTCTCCCTCTTGCCATTAGGTAAGCTCCATCCTGATCATCATCAGGATGATGATTTGGAAGTCCCTCAAGACCTGGTTGTGCCACCAGGGAACCAGAGACTTTTTTTAGATAGCTCCACTATTGAAGTTGGATGTGCTTATTTTCTCTCTGCTTGGGGATTTGGTTTTAATTAATCTTTCTTTTAAATGTTAATTTTTATATTTTTAAATGCCTGTTTTCATAGATGCATTGCTTTTGTTGGTTATTGTACGCTGTCCAGAGTAACTTTTTAGATGGGCAATTATATAAATTTGATAGACAGGTAGACAGACAGACAACTTTTAAATTGCAGGGAGGGCATCATGAGCTGCCTTGGGCAGGGCTGGGACTAAAGAGTGGGCCATATTATGCATACGGACATTTTTCATTTTCTTCTGGGGATGGGAAATTAGGAAATTTAGAATTTTGATTATTTTGCAAAGCATTTAGGCTTTGAAGTGAGTCAGTTTGGTATAGTGGTTAAGGCACCAGGCTAGAAACCAGGAGACTGTAAGTTGTGGCCCTGCCTGAGGCCTGAAGCCAGCTAGGAGGCCTTGGGATGGTCCTCTTTCTCAATTCCAGAAAGCAGGCAATGGCTAACCACTTCTGAAAATGTTGCTAGGAAAACTTTTGTCCAGGCAGTTGCCAGGTGACTTGACAGCAGCCCTCCCAACAAAAAGGAGGGAAAACCCTTCAAATGGTTGGAAATAGTGTCATGGACTTTCAACAAACATGCCTTGAAGGATTTTGGGGAATTCAGAGGAGGTTACAGGGCCTTGGGTAACTCACTCCTGATTAACATGCATGCATCTGAGGGATTCTGTTTTTCCCCAGTTATTTCCAGTCACTTCCAAATCCAGACCACATCTTTGGTGTACCTCATGCTCAACCACAACCTGACATCTATAGGCTTTTAAAATATCTTGAGGATAAATCTTGAGGTGGAAGGTGTGCGGAGATATAAAGCCATTTTCAGGAGCATTGTGTGGGGAAAAAAAGATGTCTCCCCCACAACACCATTTCTTTTTTTGATTTGTGGATTACTTACTTACTCACTCCTTAAGTATCCACTTACCTTTTAATCAAAGGCTAAATAGATGTATTTTAAATATAAGCTCAGCAGTTGACTATTAGAGTGCCCTTTGGCCAAGTGTAAAGTATATCCCGTTTCAGTTTTCTTGCATCCTTGATGGCAGTTGTATCTTTATTGTATGATGAGGAATCAGCCACATTTCCATTTATAACAAATGATTTTTTTAAAAAAGGAGAAGGTAACTAGCCAAAGATGAGAAGTACAATATCAGCCCATTCATACAACTAGCACACCCCAAATGATAGATTCAGTGCATGCTACAGCTGAGTGAACACACAAAAAACCCTCTATAATCTTGTGTCCCAAAAGATTGCCAAAGTTTGCTCTCTCAAGCTTTGTGTCCCTCTGAAAAAGAAATTTCTGTTTGATATTTATTCTCAGGCTAATTGAGAATCTTTTTCAATTTTCTTTGGTGGTGTGATTCTCTAACGCCCATTTTAAAATCAGTCTGCAGCTTCTTTGGCTCTCTCCCTTTTCCAAACTTTGGGTTTTCAAGAAGTGGGGGAAGCCAGAGAGGCAGCAGAGGACATGATTGTATAATGATTATACAGAACAATCACATGTCCCTGTGCCCCTTTTATTGCTGAATTAATGCAGAGACGTTTCATTCTACCCATGGGAGCCTCACCCAAGTTCTCTTTTCTTTCTAAAAGAAAATTCAAAATTCTTTTTCGTGACATTGAATGGAAATTGAAAGGGAAAAAAAGGACAGAATTTTTCTGCAGAGCATTAATTCCTGCATTCAGATTGCTGCTGTTTGTTTCGTGATGAGATGATGTGATGTTTTCAAAAGAATACTGGTCTAAGACTGAGGTAACTAAAAAGTAGAATTTCAAAATCCAATCTGGGTCGGTTACCGGGACCAGAAGTTTAGTCTTCTGAGCTTTCAGATTCATACTGGAACCCATCCTCAGGGAACTTTTCTACAGGAATATGTGCTTTGGGCTATTCTATGCTTCATATTTATGTGGTGCCTTCCTATTGGTTGATTGGTGTATTGGTGGCCAGCAATTGGCTATTGTTTCCTTGTGCTGCCATTCCTTGTCTCATGCAACCATTTTGTTAAAGTCACATACCATGGTTGTATTGTACTAAAAGCTTGATATGTGAGATATGATTCAGCCTTGACAGTTTAACATGAGGTTGGCAAACTCAGGGTGGGGTTAAGGAGAGGATGAAGAAAGACTTTCTGTGCCGGGGGTGGGGTGGGGTGGGGGGGGTGGGAGGAGGAAGGAAGAAAGAACAATGTAAGATGTTTGTCACAATGGATTAGTAATGAATGAAAATTCATGTGCTGAAGTTGGTATCATGCCTTTGTCCCATCTCTCTTCACTCTTAAGGCTTTATAAAACATCATGCTCATAGAGATGGCATAACACTGTCCAAATTAATTAAATATGTTGAATCAGTTGAATGCTTCAGCGGTGTGCACTTCATGTTTTGGGTTCACTGTCATATTTGCATTTGGCATTCTTTTTTCTCTCCAAAGGATATCATAGAGATTGATGACACAATACAATAAGTCCCATCAGAATGAGAAACACATGAGGAAGTTAAGAAAAGAATGTAGGTGTATTTCTTTCAGCCAGAGCATAGATTAACAAGATTAAGGTGATGGAACCCAGGATAAATTCTTTCTGATGTTGAAAACAATCTACTACATATAGTACGGCAGAATTTAAGAGACAAGGGACAGGGTTGCTACTAATTGAACAGAAGACATTTTGTCCTACACCTCAAACCCAGAAATTTCCTTCAGGGCTTCTTTTCCTGGCATAGAGTTAAGATTTTACCAGATAGAACATTATTAAGACCAGACAATGACATGATGTGTTTATTTTAATGAAAATCATGAACTGAAATGGGGTAATCTGGACCAGGACTACAACATTAATTCTTTGGCCTGTTCACAGTTCTCCTGAAAACTGGCATATTTCACACTTGTAGTGCTAGGGATGTGCCTCTATCCACCCACATACAAAGTCAAATAAGGATGCTTGGAAAAAAAGGTATAGACTTTGATCATAATTTTCTAAGAGTAGCCACTATCATGAAAGAAACAAACATAGTGAATTCCTGGAACATATAAATATACTCCTGTTTTGGGGTGGTAATTTTGCATCTGATGAAATGACAAAATGTGTTCACTGTTAATAGATAAGAAATATTTGTTTGGTTTTATATAAGGGGAAATATCCTATTGCCAAGCCTCACATTCTCTTTTCTTGATATATTACATGCAATGATAATACATTCCTTCTCCTCCTCCTCCTCCTCCTCCTCCTCCTCCTCTCTCCCTCCTTTTCTCCTTCCTCCTCCTCCAAAAATTATACTACCTTGCCAAATCTGACTGGCTATGTGGCACTATGACTTCACTATAGTTATTATGTCATCCCTGAATAGGACTGTACACTACAGAGAAAAACAGAGCTTTTTAAAATGATTCCAAAGCAGAGCATCTTGGATTAAAAAACAGGCATACATAGTAAAAAAATATACAGGGAAGACAGTTTTATCTCCCCCAAAATCAGATTTTACCTTGAATTGTGCTTTGAGAATTTGGTATAGAGCTGATAAATATTTGTAACACCCATAGTTTAGTTTCAGTTGTGAAAATGTTCAAAGAGAAATCAGGCCTTGCATCCATACTCAACACCTTCATTTTGTCTGTGAATTTTACTTGACTTTTGCGGGATGTGATTTAAAAAACAAACAAACAAACCCATAGAGACTTGATACTTGTCTAGAGTTAAATGTTTAAATAATTGCTTAGGTTTAGTCAAAAGCTAATGATCATTTTGTTTATTAACTGTATCGCTATTGTTGCTCTGTGACAAAACATACAGTTTATCATTAAAACTATAATGTCATACTATTAAAAATGAAAACAGTGAAAACCAAAATTTAAGACATGGATGTTTATTTAAAACATCTGAATGGAAAGGAATTCATCTGATGCTAAAAAGTCCATGAATATGACATTGAACAACCTCTTTGAAGTGACTATTCCATAACTGGATTGCCACTACATTCAAAGGAGGGAAAGGGATTTTAAATTTTGGAAGAAAGCATGTCTGCCTCCCCCCCCCCCAATCCTTTTCTCCAAGAATGGCCTATTTTCCCCCCCACCATGAATTTTCCTTGCTCTGTCTTTCCAAATATATTATTAACGCATGCACCCAGGAAACATTACCACTCTGATGGTTCTACAGAAAAAGTAGCTATATCACATTGTAAAAGCTAGCTATCATGCAGGAAGTATGTCGATGAAGATTCTCAGACATCCAGGTAGAGTTGTCTGGAAGTTAAGTTATGGTAACTGGACTTCTTTTTGGTTTGAAATGTTTCAGTGCTTATCCAAATAGCTTCTTCAGTTGGAGCAAGTTGGTTAGGGAGACCTTCACATATGTCCTCCAGGGTAGTTTCATTTCTCACCTAATCTGAATAGGCTCGTTATAGTGAGTAGGCAGAGAATTGTTAAGAGTTGTTGCTCCTAAATCCTTTATCCTAGGTGGATCATTAAGTGGTGAACCTGTGAAGTGGTGTTGATCTTCCTGGGGACTGATGCAAGGGTGGCATAAAAAATGGGGGAACCAGATTCCACCCTTTGATGATGACCTTAACAATATTCTAAAGTAGTACTATAGGGAAGGAGAAAGGATAGACAAATCAAAGTACTGGAAGATGTTAGTAAGCCAACCACCCTCTTTAGTACAGCAATCCAAATTAAAGCATCTCTAGTAATTTGCCAGCCAGACTTTGCCTGTGTAAATCCAGCAAAGAGAAGCCAATTACATCTCTGAACAACTGGTTCCAATAATGAATTGGTCTTAGTGTCTATGGAGATACTCAGTCATCCAATTCATAGTTGCTCCAAAGATGCTTTTTCATGAGGCAACTGGACTTTCTTGTTTTTCTTTGAAGATGTTTCTCCGAAAAAGCTTCTTGGATGAAAAGTGAAATGTCTTTAAAGAAAAACAAGAAAGTCCAGTTGCCTCTTCAGGACATTTTTGAGACAATCAGTCCTAGTGTTAAGAAACATTTTTTAACACTTAATTAGAATGTCCCCTCTTGTGCATTTATTCTCTGAACTGGAATGATAGAGAGCGTCTTGACATCCTTTTCGTTATTTTAAGAGTGCTGTTATAGCTTCCCTGACTTCTCTTCCCAAGGCTAAACATACCTTGATCTACTTGGTGTTCTTATTACTTTCTCTAAGTCTGTCCCAGTTTGTTTAAATCTGTCCTTAAAATGTGATGTATGGAATTGGACACAGTGTCCTAGATAGACCTGACTAATGCAGAATAAAGTGGACTGATTACATTCTGTGATTTGAAAACTACACTTCTGTTGATGCGGACTCCAAGCAAATTTGTCTTTTTTGCATCCACATCACAATACTAACTGATATTCAGTTTGCAAACAACCAATTTTCCAAGATTGTTTTCACAAATGCTATTGTTAAGAGTTTTGCATTTATTTTTAAAATGTCATTACAGTATGTTTTTCTCAATATTTTTTTTTTCTAATTCTAGTAAGATCATTTCGGATTAATTCTGACTTTTAGTATAGACCAGTTCTCACCCAATTCGTTCTTCTAAATATTTGATAAGCCTTCCCACCACCTCCTGGATCATTGGAAATCTTGAACAATCCATAATAGTACAGCTGTTGTTTCCAGGGCTATATAGAGAGGAGGGAGGGAAATCCCCTCATCTTGTGCAATATCAACAGCCTCACTCAGAATAGCTATCCTTGCCACAGCACACATAACTATTAAATCACTAGAGGGGAAAGTCATGCATTCATTGAATCCAGATCTCCAGCACATATAATTTGCTACACATCCAATTTGCCCTGTAATTCATCATTTAATTCAGTTGGACTATCATTGCGTGTGTATGTGAATGTGAAGTAAGCTTTGGGTAAGAATGTGGTTTTGATGGAGGGCTTAATAGATGAGGTTGTTCAAAACCATTAGACAAAAGACCTGAGTCAACACAGAGACATGAATACCTTGAGGTACGCTAACAAAAAAAAGGGCCACTTGATTTTCTAGTGACTTGTTTTAGCCTGCTCTTGTATGCTGTGCCCTTTTCACTGATTTTGGAATTGCTTTTAATCACATATTTATTCTATGAATTTTTAGTAAAGTTATAAACTGGATCTATAGAAAAGTGGGGGAGAAATGGTTGAATGATTAAGCACAGCAAAAATACTGCAGCCTTGTAGGTTTGCTTTCTTTTAGGGTAGAATGGATTAGTTCATGTACTTGTAACCTTGCAGCATAGGGGTTGTAAAACATGCATTATTGCACAATTTGAAGATAGGGAATCCTCTTTTCCTGACCAGACCACTGGTCCATTTTGCTTAGCTTTTCTTTTTCAGGGACTTAGAACAGGTAGAAAATCTCTCTTACTGACTTTTAAAACTAGAGATGGCAATGATGGAGCTTGGGCCCTCCTTCCATGCAACCGGTCCTTTGTCTGTGAGATCCCCCTCTAGAACCAAATGGTATGTTTGGAAGAGCCAAAACATCTCACAGAAACATATAATAAAAATGAGCCGTGCAAAACTGCTGTGAACAGCCCTGGAAGGCGAGATGACCTCTATACCTCATTAGCTCTAAATGCTATATACTGTACGCTCATGTGAAAGCAACTTTTACGTAGACATGGAATTTTGAGGGTTTTTTTTTTAATCCACTTTTTACCACAACCTTCCCATTTAAGAGATGAAAATGACAACATCCCCAAAAGCAATAGTAACTTCTCCAGCCCCCACCCCTTCTCAGTGAGTGTCTTAGTTCACAGAGTTCAAGACATCAGCTCACTCCTCAGAGTTAAGGCAGTTTCAGATAAGTTCATTGCCATCTGCTAGGCTCCATAGAGTGGCTTTAAATATTTCTAATGATATGGGGTGCCAGACTCACTGGAGCCAGCTTTTCCAGAAAAATCCTGTTGCATACAGGCTGCATGAACTATATAATTTGCTACTAGCTTTTTTAAATCTGAAGTCAATATCTATAAAGGCAGTGGTGGCGTGGGGAGGGGTGGGGGTGGGGAGAGGAACCCCTTTGGAGTCAGGGTGATAGGATCACACTCCCTCTGCAAGGAGCAGCTTTCCGAAGAACAACGAGAAGAGGGAAAAATAGCACTGATGTTCAGAATGACCCTGGCTTCCGATCTCTGAATCATTTTATGGCAGTTGGATACCTTTTCAAGTGGGTATATTTATGTGGGTTTCATTTATGCTGCTTTTTTTCCTCCTCCTGGATACTTAAACTTTTTTTTTTTTTTTTTAAAGCAGGAAAATAATAAGGCAGTTGCAAAACCATTGCTATGTTGGCTCCAAAAGTGTGCTGGATCCACACAGTCCTAGAAGAACCACACAAATTGACTTGAAACCATGACTCTTGGCGGAAATGCATGGCATTGTTCCAGAGTGTTGTCCTTCTAGATTATAGCACTTGGAATAGCCACCTTAACACAGCCTGGCTCATGTGCCAAAGAAAAGGTTCCTGACTTACACTCAAAGCAAAGCAAAGGACATAATTTCTGTTTTAAATAGCCGCATAACAGGACAGGGTTTTCTTGTAATTGGGGCAGGAAGGATTTGAATGAAACATGGGCTCGTTCTTTCCGTTAAAAATCTACATTACAGTTTCTTAGATGTGTTCTTCCTTTGCGAAAGAGGCTCCTATTTATCCCTTCTTAGGGTGCTTTGGAATTTTCTTAGTTATTTTCAAGCTTGTTGGGAGATGATGGTGAGCACAACTGTTGCTGGTTTTTTATTAATACATTTTCTCCTCATTCTGAAGCTTCCCTGGCTTTCCACAATTCCTTCTGAAAATGTCCCATAGGGGAAATTTCTTTAAGTTGTCTTTTTTTTTTTTTTAGCCTTTTAATGGAAGTGTGGGCAGCCAGTGAGGCTGCAAATCATTAGGGTGATGGATATATAATGAGAGATGCCCTCATAATATGTACTCTGTGCTGAAATCTCAACAAAATTCTATTTTTCTTTGGGGGGAAAAATGCCAAAAGCATTACATTCATTGTCAATACTGGGGGGAAATTCAAGGTAGTTGTTCTGATAGCATTATTTTACATCAGGGGTCTTCAAACTTGGCCCTTTTATGACTTGTAGACGTCAACTCCCAGAATTCTTCAGCCAGCGTGCCTGTCTGAGGAATTCTGGGAGTTGAAGTCCACAAGCCATAAAAGGGCCAAGTTTGAAGACCCCTGCTTTACATGCTTTCAAGTATCTGCAGAAGAAGAAGATCTAAGAATCAGGACATTTCTATGTCACTCGTGAATATACCACAAATCAAACAACGAGGCTGTGCAAAGATGGGGACTAAGTGCAGGCACTGATACAGCTCTGGTTTTGAGCAAATAAGAACCTAAAGTGATTGTGATGAATAAAATTGCTTCAGCTTCACCCATGGAACACTTTTGCAGATTATGTGCACAGTTGGTTTAAAATTTAAAATATTACTTTAAAATGTATTTTGGGGGGCAGTTCCAGTCATGCATAGCTAAGCACTTCCCAAATCAACATTCTAAACTACGGAATTCAATGGATAAATCATCAATATGAATTGACAATAAATTTGATCTGCACACCACTATTTTTTCAAGGTTCCTCTGGCAATGAGAACTGGAATACTGTCTGCCATATGCCTTTATGAGCATTCGTCAGGCTTTCCTGTTGAAGAGGGGATACCAAATTCAGAGGAATCAGGGCTGATGGATTTTTCAAAATGCTTGAATCTAAATGCTATTAACATATATGTTTTTGGAGGTTTGTCCTATCCTGCTCATGATCTTTTAAGATCTTGGTGACTCCCCGATCTTCAGTGTGCACTGCAAGTAACAGTTTAGAAGGAGAGAAGGATGTCTGCCTTTCGGATAAAGATACCAGAGAAGAAATAATAATAATAATAATAATAATAATAATAATAATAATAATAATAATAATAATAATAATAATAATAATAATAATAATAATAATAATAATAATAATAATAACAACAACAACAATAACAATAACAACAACAACAACAACAACAGTAGTAGTAGTAGTAGTAGTAATAGTAGTGGTAGTAGTGGTAGTAGTAGTAGTAGAGTTGGAAGGGACCTTTGAGGTCTTCTAGTCCAACCTCCTGCTCAGGCAGGAGACCCTATACCATTTCAGACAAATGGTTGTCCAGTCTCTTCTTAAAAACTTCCAGTGTTGGAGCATTCAAAACTTCTGGAGGCAGGTTGTTTCACTGATCAATTCTTCTAACTGTCAGGAAATTTCTCCTTAGTTCTAGGTTGCTTCTCTCTTTTTGGTATTAGTTTTCATCCATTGTTTCTTGTCTTGCCTTCAGGTGCTTTGGAGAATAGCTTGACTCCCTCTTCTTTGTGGCAGCCGCTGAGATATTGGAACACTGCTATCATGTCACCCCCTAGTCCTTCTCTTCATTAAACTAGACATACCCAATTCCAGCAACCGTTTCTTATATGTTTTAGCTTCCAGTTCTCTAATCCAGTCCCCTAATTAATTTAAGAGTTAAAAACTTGTGGATTAGACTCCAGTTCTCCTGTGCATGTGCTGTTACATCATTTCCCATTCCAACCTGTAAATGATCTTTAACTAAAATAACATTAGTTCATTTGTTTCTATTATGAGCAAGTATTTTGCATTTTGTATGTATTTTGAACTGGTTAATTATGAGTTTTGTCAACATGGATAGTGCAAATGTACATTTCCATTTATCTCAATATGGTACACAGCAGGCACCTTATATTTGTTCCTTTCTTGCTGAATTAGGTGGTCTTCATCACAATTAAGATAACAAAAACATTAAAAAAAAACCAATTTGGGCAGCTTTCTTCAAACTGCAAAGCCATCTAATTCCATTACTGGGGTTTTCTAGGGCAAAAAAAAGTCAAAATCAAAAATAAAGAGCTTTTGTTCCCTTAGTAATGGTATCAATGAAGTCTTTAGCAAAGTATCCCTTTAAGACTGCTTCACGACACACAACATGATTCACTGACAAGCTGAAGCAAACTCATTGCTTCACTTCACCTGCTCTGACACCCAACTTCCTCTTTGCATGCAGACGTCAACACATATCTACACTGAGGACAGCTACATACCTAGGGACATAAGCATCATATACAAATTCCTATAGAGGCACATCTACAGGAGACAATCTCTCCCAATGTCATATGCAACCTTCTCCTCTGAAAGACATTGACCTGCATGTGCACTCACACAGAACATAGAGCCACAATGATTTTGAGCCACTTTCCTGTGAAAAAATGATAATATGTAAGACTTATAGTTTTCTTCCAGGTGGCAGATGAAAAGAAACTGGCATCAGGGCCAGAAACTGCCAGTTTCTGCAGACTTGTCTCTGAGGGGAAAGTGCATGGTGAAGCTTCCCCTTTGTAGCTACTAAATGATATGTGTGCAGAGGTCTGGCAAGCATAGAGCCGTGTTGCACAGCCAACTTTCCCTATAGTTTTACATTGCCACACTGGTGGGCACATGGGCTTTATTTGTAAAGATATCCATTGCCTCTTAAGACAACCACAGGGGATCTTTACTAGAACTGTATTTCAAGGAACTTTATCCTGATTTTTCTCCCATGCTCCAAGTTACAACCTGCAAAAAAAGTGCCTTAAATCTATGAAATCATTCCAAGAATTGGAATATATTTTCAGAAAGGTAACCAGGAAATGATATTGCATTATAGGATCCTGGCCTTTTTTACACGTAGGCATGTTATTTGCTATTAATTTCTTGCCTGCCCACCCTCTTTTTCCTTCCACCTGGCTGATCTTGCCATATAAATAGAAAAAAGCTGATGGTGAATGGTTCAAATGAAATAAATTCCTCTCAACTGCCATAACTGAGCTGAGGAAGCTCATATTTTTGGTTCCAGGCATCATGCTGTGTGATATAACTCAATATTTAGCTTGAAGCAGCAGCCTTGTAGCTTTAGCTAGAGCAACACCAAAATTAGAATAAGCTACCTAAGGTTTATATCCTCTGTCACTGTTGCTGGTGTAGGCTGTGTATGTATTAATAATATTGATGTTGGCAAGAGCAGAGAAGACGCCCTTGTGAAAAAAAAAATGATGTGGCTGGAACTTCGCACCTGGGACAGGAAGATGTCGTCACAGTTAGATAACCTTGTGCTTTCAAAACCCAGCCTGCTGAAAGCCAGCTAAACACATCCTCCGGGCAATTTAAATGTTCCTGGAAAGTTCTCCCAATAACAATCACATCATCCAGATAAACCCAACATGTGGCCCACTGAATATCTGCCAAAATCAAAGCCATTAGTTTTTGAAAAGTGCAAGGAGGGGGGGGGAATAGCAGAGACTGAAAGGCGTCATGCTGAACTGGCGGAATGAGATGAGGAATCTTTGGACAATGCTCTGGATGCCGTTCCACTTTTCCAGAAGCCAGGAAATATGTCGGAGGTAAAATAGCTGTTTTGCTGTATAGGAGAGCTTACTAGGTCTGTTAGCAGAGGGTGGGATTCTTTGATATGTGCCAGGGCTGTAAGGAAATGGCTCCTGCGTTGTATGTACTAATCTGCCCTGCTTTTTTCAGGCACCGTTTAATATTCTGTGCAAGTCCCCCTCTCTGGAAAACCAATAGGACTTTATAGATTATTAAAATAACTAATTAACATTACCACTGGAGTCTGGTAAAAGTGATTATCACAGCAACAGCCACTCCCTGTTTTGCATCCCCTCTCAACACCTTCTCAAATGAGAATTTATCATGAATTTGGACTTTCGGTGAAGCTATTAATCTTATTCCCACTTTCTCACATGTAGGAAAGTATTATCTGGAAAAAGGGCATTTCTTATCATCTTAGATGGGAATGTCATGGTGGCCCTTAGATGATGCAACCCAAACTCAGGAAGGAGAGCAGTACAGTTGCCTGATCTTGCTTCCTCCTTTAAATATTACTTTTCAAAGGGCTCTTCAGATGCTGCCAATCACGTGAGTGACTCAAACATGGCCAAAGAAATCCTGCCCACTATATCCCAGGGCTGGGTGTTTTTTTCCCAATCCAAGTTTTATAGCTAGAATCCGAAGCATTGATTGGCTGAGATAAGCACCGCCTCTCCCTATGAGGCAAACAAATGGGCTGTAAGGAAGCAACCTATTGCTAGCAGAGCAGAAGGCCTATTTTCTGGTTATAGTTGGAGAAGAACAGGAGTTGAGTTTCTCCTCAATCTCAATCTCTGGCTTGCTTGTTTGTTGGTTTATTTAATAAGACCAATGCCCCACACCTGCAATCTTTTTAAAACAAACCCAGAGCAGATTTTCTGCCTTGTCCTAGGCTGGTTGAAATATGGAGACCATTTTCTTAATGTTAAATGCACCACGTTACAGTTCCTCATCTGGTGTTATTGAAATTAATATCACACGAGAGAGGTAGATATTAAGTTGCACCAATTTCACTTTAGGCACAAGTGAGGGATAGTGTATTGCCAAGTAACTTTTCGTCCTTCTTTTTATTATATAAATATGAGATAGAAGAGTAATGCAGTTCCCATATTCTTAGGTGATCCTAGCTATGGTTTTCTGTGAAACCAAGTGAATGCAGCCTGTCTGTTTTGTGAGTCTGTTTGAGGAACAGGTTTGGTGCTGAACTGAATTCTTTACAAGCTTATCTGTATAGTATATCACAGAATTCCATAACTTCTTCCTACCAGATTTGGAATATGTTTTCCCTGATGTTAGATGTAGACATGGAGAAGGCCTGTGGTGATTACTTAGGGGTAAGAGGTACTTTGCACATAATTAGAACCAGAATTGGGAATCAGTATAGAACAATCTTTTTATGGAAATTGATCGGGAACTATAGCATCAAACCCAAGGCAGGAGAGATGATTTCTGTAATACCCTATGGGTTTACAGTTCTTCCTACTCTCCTCTCACAATAGCTCAAAGTTAATATATACCCAATTGGGCATAATTGGGCTTTTTAACACCTGATTACACAAAGCTGAGTAAAGTTGGGTGGCCTGTAAGGCATTGGGTTGAGATTATTTAACAGCATATGAAAGTAGTGCACAGTTCCCTTGGACGTCAGCTACATTTCAACCCCATGCAAGTTATTAAAAAAGACACTGGAAGAGTCCTAACCTTTTAAGCAGTGGTGGGATTCAGCTGGTTTGTACCAGTTCGGCAAAACCGGCAGCTAATTTTTTTGTTGCCCTGGGCCGGAAGCAGCATCCACACAGAGAACCAGTTGTTCACATATTTGAATCCCATCACTGCTTTTAAGGGGGAGATCACAGACACGAAAGGTTACATAATACAAGACATAACCCGATAAAAATCCTCTCTTGTCATCTTGCCTTTTTGTAGCAATGTTTTGGATGCTTTCACTTTTTTTCCACAGTAGATCCCCTCCAAACAATCACACACACACAAATGCACACACCCCAAAAGACACAAACACAGATACACACCTGACAGTGCTCTGAAATGACTTACCTGATAAAAATCTCTTTCTGCCGCCAGTTTGTCAGGCTTTCAAACTCTACGGAATGTTGGCAGAACTAAAAATGGACGAAATGTCATTTCTCCCAACAGGCTCTCTCCCTCCCTCCCTCCCTCCCTCCCTTCCACATCGTTTCTAATGTCTGCCAATGCAAGGAAGCTGGTTTCGGAGAAAATTAAGCACTACTCTTTGCCAGTCACTGACAGAGAGGGGAGCCATGATTAAACATGGGCAAGGAAATTTTTGACAGCAGCCTCAAAACTGGTTCCAATGCAGATTGCATGTGGTTGTTTCAGGTTTCAAGGCAAGAGTGGGACATTCTGTTCAGCACACACAAGTTGATCTTCTGAGCTGGTGAGCTCTTGTCATACCTTGAGAGAGTTTCGCATCTTAAAATGTATTTTCTTTTTTCAAGTTTTGTCTTTAGCAACAAGGACACCACTGTATCTCCCTTTCAGTTTAACGTTCAGCTCTTCCATCTACCGTACTGCGCTCCTCAAATTTAACAAGATTTAAATTTAAGTGTTTCATTTCTTTCTCAGGATTATTAAGATAATGAATATGTGCTAAAATTAAATTAAAATTCACTAAACTAAGCTTGTGATATGACTTTGCACATTATTATAGGAGAAAATGGTGAATGTCTGGCATGATGCCATATACTATTAGAAGAGTATTTGTCAGGAAATTGGCCTAAATGCAGGATAGTAGGGTATGCATATTCTTCACAGGTATCATCTCCATTGCCATGAAGATTGTATAATAAACTCTTAATTAACTTTTTACATCAAACAAGCCAAAGTACTATTCTGTTACTTGTTGGCCCTTTTGATTAAATTCTTGGAGGATCTACTGTCTAGCATCCAGTAGTTCAATATTGTCTGAAATTCATATTTTCTGCATTGGTTTTGAGTTATCCTATATTTTTGTATAAATGGGAGAGAAATACAAACAACTGCCCCAAGAAAAAAGTTAATTTTATAACTGAGAATGAGACATGCTCATGAATGGTGAATGATAGGCCTGATGAAATTGATTAGAACAAACTGGGTGGAGTCTGAGCTGAGGAAATTGCAACTTTTCTCCTATCCTATCATAACCCTTTTCTTCTTTCACCAATGATCATTACTGTAGCAATGTTAATGCTAAATGTCTGTCATGACTTTGGATGGGAAGACACTGAAGTTCATCATGGATACATTGAAATGCTGTCCTACAATCCTCGAGTCAGCACAAATCATGTTGGCATGAATTGCACTGCCCCAATAGCTGAGCCCTATTCTCCCTCAGTAACCAGACCAGCAAGCGATGATGCTCACGATGGTGCTAAGTCTGCATGAAGAACATCACAGAATTATCTGATAGATCCAGATAGGATTATTAAAGTCCACATACCTGGATAGCTACAGGTAGTCCTTGTTTTACAACCATTATTGGGCCCTGATTTTTCATCATAAATCAGGGCAGTTATTAAAGGTGTCACCACATAATCTGACTCAATTTTATGATCACATTTATGATAGTGATCATAAAAAAGTGAAAAATCATGGTTAGGTGAACCATATGTTTGTTAAATGAATCCAGCATATCCAATGGGCTGCCAAGAATTGTGGCCATGTGACTGTGGGATGCTGCCACTGGTCATAAATGTAAGTTGGTTGCCAAGCACCTGAAATTCAGTCACGTGATCATGGTGGTGGCACAACAGGCTATAAAGCATTCTTTCCGAGGCTGTTGCAACATTAAATTGTCATTAAGCGGCTGTCAAGTTGTTAAGTGAGGACTACCTGTATTGTCAGCTAGATGGACCAATCATACAATTTGGAATCATCAGATTTAATTTCAAATAGAGAAATAAATCTGCAGAGAATCTGGCAGAGACCAATTCATCAGAATGGGCTTAAGGCAAGCATCTTAGTGAATGTGAAGCTCTTGGCTACTTAAATTAATTTGCTTTTTACCTTTGGAACTTCAGAATTTCCAGCCTCTGCTACTCGTAGTTGGATGGAAGTATAGTTCCTATAATACACAAGATAGCCAATGGTTTAGTTGACTGGATAATCATCAATCAAATGAGTGGAAGTGAGGAGCAGCTGTGGGAAGCTGTTGAGATATGTTTTGGGATTTTTGCCAATCTATGCACTGTGGAGTCCTTCATGTTCCCTGGGCTTGGTTGTTTGTGTGAACTCCACAATTCAACCCTTACTTACAGATATTCTCTTCTATTGGAATCTAGCCACTGTCATACATTTTTTGATTCTTCTTCCTATACAATCTGGATTGTTGTGGTGGTTGGAAATATAAGGCTTCATTTTGTTTCAATGCATTTCTTAGTGACTCAGCCTGCGGCTTTGCCAGAAAACATCCGGGGCATGATGAGATGTTGCAAATAAGCCCTTTCAAGTATGTGAGTTATTCACATTCTTCCTTCTTTTAAAAAGCCAAGAGAGAATATCCACAATCCATTCCAGCAGCCAAGAATTATGGCCTAGGCCTCTCACACCTAAAGCATGTGCCTGCTTCCTTAATCTAGATTAATATTACATAATATGCCCCCTCCAAAGGCTATGATAAATGAGATGCTTTTATAATATTGCTCCTAATTTGTTTTATCTTTGATGTAAGGTGTCAGCTGATCATTATCACATTTCAAATATCTGCTCTGAAAGGAAGACACTTAGGATATTATTTAGGGATAATAACACCAGGGAAGTTGAAAGATCTTAATCCTTTCACCCTTCATTTTCTATTTGATTTGTCATTCTTTTTAGCACCATATTAAAACATCAGCATGATATCAATGGGGCATCTCCCAGAGAATATTTAACAGCTAATTATGTTGGACTTGAACATACCAGAATTTGGTTTGGTTGGTTCTACTACATTTTCAGAAATAATGAAACGGAAATAGGAAAAGAGGAAAGTATATCTATATAAGCATTTCCCACCCTGTTGCCCTCCAGATGTGACAGATCTCCAACTTTCCAACTTCCCAAACTAATCAGTCTTGGCTATGCGACTAGCAATTCTAAAAGTTCCCCTCCCAATACATCTCAGGTCTCAGATTTTAGAAGTTGATGAAACAATGCTTGAGCCAACAAGTGAACGGTACACAGACAGAGAGGGTGAACTGGAAAGGAAGGATCAGGGCAATTATAGAATCTCTACTATTGGTTTTTGGATATCCTGTTTTTAGTCTGTATTAATAGCAATAGCTCTTAGACTTATATACTGCTTCACAGTGCTTTACAGCCCTCTCTAAGCGGTTTACAGAGTCAGCATATTGCCCCCAACAATCTGGGTCCTCATTTTACCAACCTCAGAAGGATGGAAGGCTGAGTCAACCTTGAGCCTGTCAGAATCGAACTGCCAAACTGCTGGCAGCCAGCAATGAGCAGAAGTAGCCTGCAGTACTGCATATGTTAAACTGCAAGATTCTTTTGCTTGCAAGTATTTCTTGACTTCCAGCCAGTCATACAACCTATGATGCTTATTCTTCAGTGGTGAAATCTCTTTGAAATATTTATAAGCATGTTCAGATATACATCTATAAATGATCTTAATTAATAATGGAATTTGTTTTTTTCCTGAGCTTGGAATTATGGGTTTTATCATACAGTCCAAATTGGATGGGATTAAAATCAAACAGCTTACAGCGTAAGACTTCATGCATTTATTTCTTCTTGCGATATTCAAATATAAACAAAGCAACAATTATTTCAGTATGACAATAAAGCCACTGTGCCACCATGGCTCTTTAACTTGAAGAACAAATTTCCAATTCTTTGAATAGCAGTTTCTATTACTCTACATATTTTGCATTCGTAGATTTTTTTTAAAAAAGGAAGCATCTTTTTGTTTTAACAATATATATATATATATATATATATATATATATATATATATATATATACCTAGCTCTATTGCCATACTGAAATAATTGTTGCTTTGTTTATATTTGAATATCGCAAGAGGAAATGAATGCATGAAGTCTTACGCTGCAAGCTGTTTGATTTTAATCCCGTCCAATTTGGACTGTATGATAAAACCCATAATTCCAAGCCCAGGAAAAAAAACCAAATTCCATTATTAATTAAGATCATTTATAGATGTATATCTGAACATGCTTATAAATATTTCAGAGATTTCACCACTGAAGAATAAGCATCATAAGTTGTATTAGTGTCTGGAAGTCAAGAAGTACTTGCAAGCAAAAGAATCTTACAGTTTAACATATGCAGTGATTGAGGGAAGCCTTGGGTAGGGCAGGATGGGATGGGAGGAGAATGTATAATAGGAAAGAGGAAATAGTAGAAATGGTTGAGCTTGAGAGATTTGCCTATTTATGCTACCAGTAAATGTATTTCTTTAATAAGGTGGTACAGTAGCCTTAAATGTTAAATTACTGTGTAGAAAATATAATGATTAATTATAGCACGGTAAACTATTCCTCTTAGAAATATGCCAACACTGATATGAGCAAAAAAGCTTATTTCCTTTGGATAAAAGGTAGATTAAGTGTGTGCGGATGTGGGGATAGGTGTATCTTGGCAGCTAAATTGATCTGAGGGTTAATGCTTCCCCCCCCCCTACACAACTGAGTCATCATAAGAACCAGGAGTATCTTTTGTTTGCTCCTCTCCCATTTCTTGCATTCTTGTTTCTGAACTAGGAAACGAGCAATACTTTTAAAGGAACTCAAGCAGACAGACATCATGGCTCAATGTGCAATTTGCTTTTTTATTGATCCATGACACTTCTTCAAGAAGTGCCAACAAGTTAGGATTCTCATATCTGAACTGCAGATCCCTGGATGACCACTAGACAGAAACAAATAATTCAGTTTTCCTTATCTCTTTGCTACTAACCAGCAATTGCTTCAATTTTTGCAGCCTAAATAATGGCAGTCATACATCAGGTGAACTGATCTCCTTTTTGACTGCAGAAATGGCTAGAGTTATAAAGAACATTCAAGGTACTGATTAAAAAAAATGACAGAATTGAGGATGATGTTTCAAATTAGGTGTTGTGTTTTAAACCTTTGGGTGAAAAAAAGTCTGTGCATGTTATTTTTTCCCCCATTACTTATTTCAGAGACCAAATTTTTCTAATCCCATGTTGTTTCAGATCCAGCCTTACAAGATACATTTGGCTGAAAGGGGACGAGTACAAGCAGTCAGCTTCCCGGATTTGGATTGATTTGGATTACCTTTCTGCAAACGGTTTATTGCATCAAATGTTAACCTGCCCTTAAAGATGGATGGAGCATTCACAACTTCTGGAGGCAAGTTGTTCCATTGTTCTAACTGTCAGGAATCTCAGTAGTATCATGCTTGATGGAAGTGAATGTCTGGCCTTGGTGGGATTATGTATTTCCTACATACAGTATATGAAATTGTTGCTATTGAAGGTAGATTTGATCACTCTCCCCAGTGATTGGAAAGACTCTATTGCCAAATAAATGAAAGCAAACTACAAACAGTGTTAGAAGATGTCAGCTTGATCTTATTCTTTCTCCAGATTTCCTTGCTACAACACTAGCATGAAAATAAGTTCTGTAGAAACCTTCCTTCCTTCCTTCCTTCCTTCCTTCCTTCCTTCCTTCCTTCCTCTGACTCAAGAAATTGGCACATAATGTTTTCAAATCATGCAGTCAATATTTCTGACTGACTGGGACCATACACATTTATTTGGATATCCATAACACTTACTTTCACATAAATGCTGCTAAGGATCAAATTATTAAAGTAGATCACAATATTTGGAATGTAGATGAATCCATCCAACTGGCAAAGGCCTGAGATAACTTTCCAGCCATTCCCAAAGCTCCTCCCCTCTCCCATCTTATGGCGTCTGTAGACTTATGGATTTTTACATGGCTCATTAAGAATATGTTAGCTTTTGGAAACCTATTGTGATGATTGGGGGGAGAATCAAATGGAAAATAAGGGTGTACTACAATTTTACAAGTCTCTTGGAAATTTCAGCTAAAAAGATCAAGGGAAGTTGAAATAGCTTTTTTTTTCTTATGGAAAAGGCTAAAAACCATTTCAGTTTTGTTTCTTACTTTAGAAGGGGAACAAAAATAAACTAAAGATGGGCACAGGGTAAAGATCACTGTAAGTACCAGCATGAGAAGTTAGGGAGCAATAAAGTGTTTGATGCATGATAATCTAAAAGTCATTGTCACTTTATAGGTGTATTGCTTCATGGACCCACACCTGCCACATAAATCTGTGTAGTGCAAATCCATGCTCCTAGCAGCTTGTTTACAAATACAGAAATCAGGGGTGCCAGACCAAGCATATATGGCTTTTCCATCCAATTATTATTTTCTTCTAATGGGATAATGATTGAGTAGGAAAAAAAATGCAGGGCTAGCCCCATAGAACCCCTAACTTAAGTATTTGCTTGGAATAGCAGTGGTTTTACAGGCATCGGTAAAGCACCATCAGAGATCTACTCAAGTTTCTTGCTATATTTCAATGCATGCCAGGGTATTCTTTAGTCAGGCTTTGTTGTGCATTTCCCAAGAGTGATGCTCCACCTTCCCCTTTGACATTTAAAGGGACCTTGAGTTGAACTTCTCAAATTGCACTGCACAATTGTTTGGAGCAATGGGATGCCAATAGTCAGTCCTGGACAGATCAGTTCCACTCAGTTAGTAAGGGAATTCACACACTGGTATTGTAGCCCTGTAGCATCAAATCATGGAGGTAAGTATGCAAATTTTCAGTGTATTTTTTTTAAAGAAAGAGGGGGGGGGGAATGGATAATGGTAGCCACCTATTCAGACTTTGATGTACAGAGGCAACAGATTCTTGGCAGATGATTGGATGAAAAAAATATAAGAAGACTATTCTACCTCTCTGCCCAGTTTATTGTTCTTGAAAGCTAATTCCTGCATTACATGAACCTTTAGATTAGGGTGACCAACCTTGGCAACTTTAAGACTTGTGAGCTTCAACTTCTAGAATTCCCCAGCCAGCATATATAGCTGGGGAATTCTGAGAGTTGAAGTCCACCAGTCTTAAAGTTGCCAAGGTTGGACAGCCCTGCTTTAAATGTAATCCAAAGTTCCTTATGTCACAAAATTATCTTCTTTCTAGAGACTTTCACCACCCAAACAGAAATAATATAAGTGGCCTTTTTCTGAGTGGAACTAAGATTATAATAGAGCTTTCCTAATGTCATCCAGATATGCAGTCACTTTGGTTACCAGCATACCAATCATTATGTTGCCCAGCCCGATACCTTCCTGATTCAATATATCTGGAAGGCACCCACTTGGGGAGGGCTGTTGCAATGTATTTCTTTCAAGCCTCTGTTTTGTGAACCAGGCACACAACTCTTTTAGCAGCCAGCTAGAAAGAATCAAGGGTGTGGAGGAAAAGAAAGAGCAATGCTTGTTCAATAGAAAATAACACAAAATAAAAGAAAAACAAGGAGGTGGAATGTAAAGAGAGCTGACTAAATAGGCTCAAGCTGACATCATGAATTCCTTTGTTCAAATGCTTTGTTCCCAATGGATACATTAATTACAAAGACTTTACTCCACTGGTGTTATGTCCTAATTAAAATTAGGCTGTGTATGTCATTGTTTCTGAGAGTCTTTGGCCTCAGGGCTGGAGTAAAACTCCAAATGTTTGCAATACAATGGAAAGAAGTGAGGTGGTCAGTTTTTGCCAGGCAAGAAAAGGGAGGGAGGGAAAAAGGGACCTTGTAGCCTGCAAAGAGTTTGGAGCTGAGTTTTGGGATATATAAAAATCCTCCAGCCAGTATGTTGTCAGCATAAACAATTCATGGCATGTGGCAACTGATGCTTAACTTAGCCAAACTCCATATTTATTTATTTATTTCAGGAAAGGAGAGTAGAGGGCTCTATTTTTTAATGCTTTCCTGATTTTGGCTCATCAGTTTTTATGTTCTCCTTCCCATTGCTGTCTACGGCACCTGTCTCTGTAATAAATTAAGTGTCCAGCCGCCTTTAATGAACCCCAGGGGAAGGAGCTGGAAAGTTATTGCAGGATGACATGTCCTTTTGACAACAGATATGCCCAGGAAACACGCACTCATTCAAATCTGTTAGTTTTATGATAGGAGCTGATCCATGACTCAGCCAGTGGGTTTAAAAATATTTGCATTTAACAAACACAGACACGCTTAATGGGTGGGGAGAAGGATGATTAATTCTGACATCCCAGGAGCAAGTTGTTAAAATATGTACTTGGATGAATGGGGAGGGGGGGAGATTACTTTAGATTTTTGTGAATTTTTCTCTGGATACTATCTTAAGAGGAGTTTTGTTAGCTATTGTTGCAACGGAATAAGCAGTCACTTCCCCTGGCTTTAGCTGGACCAGGTAGAAAGAGATTTTGTTCAAATATGAACAAGAAACTCAGTTCAGGCAGGTGACTGGTTATATGCTTCCCCAAATATCTTCAGTGGTGCCCTTTGCTGCCAATCGCATGTTGTAGTGTGCAATGCCATTTTACAAAACGAGAATCTTTTGATAAATAAATACTGAGTATATGTTTTGACCATAGAGCATCCTCTTTTGCAGAACCCTACAAACCCCAAACCACATGTTGGGTTTCTGTTTTTGAAAGGTGGAGCTTCCCAGGAGTTTTGGGGTGGGAGGCACAAAGAAGCTGGGAAGAGAAGGGATAAAAGGAACATATAGTTCAGCTTGATCTCCATGGCTTTGCATGGAAACGATTCCTGCAAGTTTGCAACTTTTTTGCCTGTTTCTGTTAATCCTGTAATTCTGAGAAATGTGTGCAGCTTGTTCCAATCTTGCCCATAGTGACAAAATGGCTGAAAGCAAGAAGATATCCCCCCCCCTCTTTTATAACCTTTCTCTCTTTTTACTGGATCCATCCTCAGGGTGGTTTAAACTTTACACTGGCTTCCCTGTTGTTCTGGAGTGTTTGCATGAACTCCATGAACCTCATCACGTGTGCTGGTGTTTATGTTGACACAGGCAGCTTTGCAAGTCTTCTGTTTGTCTTGCCACCGCATCTATATGGTTTGGCAGGAGCCCACAGCTTGGTTTCTACTGCTTATAAATCAGCCCTCCCCCCCCCCATGCATACACTTCAGCACCAAACTTTTTTATGTATCCAAGGCTGGGCTTCCTTCTCTGCCATGGCTCATATAGACTTGCATCTGTAGCTTTGCTGGGAGTCTGTTCTGCCGGTAGTTAGCTTAGTTAATTATTTCTCCTCCCAGAATCTGCCAGTTCTGCATCTTCCAATATGCTCCTCATTATTTCAGTTAGGGAACAATTCTTCATCTCTGCCTTATCTCTTTTGTTCTGGGGTCAGGTTGCTGTAGTTTCATGCACAATCCTTTGCTCTTTTTTTTAAAGGTACATTTGTACCTGATATGTAATTACCCCCATTGACTGTGCAATATTTGGGCATTATCTGAAAGAGCTACAAATCCTTTTAACAGTCTCTAGCACTTGATTCTTTTTACTGAGCAACAGCAAAATGTAAATCTTGCATCACTGTCTATGGATGTGAGGAAATAGTTGTTTCCACCCAGTGGCATCTGAGGAAGTGGGGTAAAGTCAGCATTGGTAGGATGATAGATGGAGCACTGCAAGTTGTACTGTTTTTGAACATGGGAATGACACTGATGCATGTACAAAAGGGGCAGAGCTTGCAACATCGTGCTCCATCTGCCATCATGCTGATTGTGATACCTTCAGAGAATGCTGCTATTTATGGTGATAAGCACTGGCTCACAGAGGCCATTGGGTACTAGCCCTAGTAGCTTTTTTGTCTTCTTAATGCCTTTCGCCTTTATACTTTATGCACACCTGGATTGACTTATACGTGGCAAAATGTCCTTTGGTTAAACCAGGGGTCTTCAAACTTAGCCCTTTTATGACTTGTGGACTTCAACTCCCAGAATTCCTCAGCCAGGCACGCTGGCTGAGGAATTCTGGGAGTTGAAGTCCACAAGTCATAAAAGGGCCAAGTTTGAAGACCCCTGGGTTAAACCTTTCAAATTATGAACAGCATCTCTGTGTCTCTGGAGGGGCTTACTGCTGGCCTCAGATTGATAGACTAGACTAGACTAGACTAGACTAGACTAGACTAGACTAGACTAGACTAGACTAGACTAGACTAGACTAGACTAGACTAGACTAGACTAGAATAGAATAGAATAGAATAGAATAACAGAGTTGGAAAGAACCTTGGAGGTCTTCTAGTCCAACCCCCTGCTCAGCCAGGAAACCCTATACCATTCGGACAAAAGCATCACACCACAAATTCCACCACTTTTTGACATCACATTGCACTTACAAAAGAGGTGGCCCTTTTGTCAGGATGCATTCATTATTGTATCTTCCTTTCCCCTTTTACAGTCACCACTGTCTTTGCCCCCTTTCCCAGTGCTATAAATGCATTTTTTTGTGACTGCAGCATTTTATTGCTTGCATAACAATGGTTGCCATTAAATCTCACTCTCATTTCATCCTTTCTCTGTGATATAGTTTACTGAGAACAGACTAGACACCAGATCTGTTAAACTGAGCATCTTTTGTCTAATGTGCAATGGAATCTTACAGAACCACTCTCAGCTGAAGACATTTTGTCCATTTGTCAAGTAAATGACAAATTTATGTTAATTTCGTTCAACAAAACTTTCTTTCTCTTTAATACAATTAGAGGTTGCTGCAGAATTAAAACAGATGCCATTGATGACCAGTAGAATACAATTCATTACTCTTATCTATCTTCTTTCGGGCCTATTTTTATACTGGCTGATATGAGTCATTACTTTTGGAATGCATTGTAACAGGTTTGCTCTCTCCTTTTCTTAGGACAATTGGTTTGCAATTCCCTCCCCCCCTCCCCTTGTTGGCTTTGCAATCAATTTTTTGACCATATCTTGCTCTCCTGAGCCATGCAGATTACAACCTTGCCACTAATTATTCATGACATTAGCCCTTCCTTTCTCTTCCATTTTCTACTGCATGTATCACAGCTTGTAAACTTCTAGGCAATGAATTTAAAATGAAAACAAATAGCAAATGTTAGCTGCTCAGATAAACTTGCAATATTCTTTATATGAGTTATATGAAGATTTAGACTCTCTCCTCTTCTCTTCCAGATGGTTATTGAATAGCTTTTGAAAATACTCATCTTAAAGCCTGGATATTTTCTCATATAGGTCTGAGATGATTTTTCAAATGTCTTTGGCTAGATCTAAATTCTTTCAAGGCACAATAGCAGAGTCACCACCAGGCAAATTACCCCAGCTCCTCTACCATTTGCAATGTCCCTGGCTCTTTTCTTCTATGGGTTTCTCCTATCCAGCATGAAGGCAATTCCTTGAAACTTCAAGAGCATTGAATGATCGATCAGAGGGAGAATTCTGGTCCTTCCAGCTGCTTCATGAGTGAACACTCCCTGATTCCATTTTTGAAACTTGTCTGCTTTCATTTCTATTGTTTCCTTTAGCTGCTCAGTAGACTCACAATTTCTCTACTCTGCAACAAAATTCATTGCACATGTACTACAGTTATTGGGACTCATAATCTATAGATCATTGACATGTTTCTCTCTGTGTGTGAATGTTCCTGAGAACATGTGTGTGAGAATTTAATGCGAGCAAAGATAATTATAAAATCTTCCAGTCAGGTTCAGGCCTGGTTATGGGACAGAAATGGCTTTAGTCACACTTGTTGATGATCTTTGGCAAGAGCAGGATGGGAGTAGTGCAACCATCCTCATTCTCCTTGACCTCTCAGTGGCCTTCGATACCATTGGCCATGGTATCCTTTTGTGCTGGCTATGGGGACTGGGGCTGGGTGGCACTGTCTTGCTCTGGTTCAGCTTCTATCTCCAAAGCCATTTCCAATCAGTGTTAATAGAGAGTAAGAGCTCCAGTTCGTGGGGCCCTAAGAATGGCCCATGTAACACTAGTGCTCTGCAAGCCACGTTGGCTCCTGGTTTGCTTCTGGGTGTACTTCAAGCTGTTGATAATCACCTTTAAAGCCTTTCATAGTTTGGGTCCAAGCTACTTGGGGGACTATCTAATCCCATTGGGATTGGCCGTCCCTGCCTGTGCCAGCAGAAGAGACATGCTGTGGACCCTGTAAACCCAATTATTCTGGCTAGTGGAATTCAGGAAGGAGGCCTTCTCTGCCATTGCACCTGCCTTGTGGAACATCTTGCCCTCCCCCCCAGTGTGAGGTTGGACCTGACCCTCCTGACCTTCTGGAAGAGCCTAAAGGCTTAGTTCTGCCAGTTAGCTTGGGGCTGTAATGGGGGGAGTATCACAGTGGAAGTGGTTGATCGATTAACAACAGATCCCACCTCTCCCCCATCCTGCTTCCTCCCCACACCCATCTTTTAATTGAGCCATGCATTTCTGGATTTTGTACTAACTTATTTATGTTCTTAGTTTATATTAGTTTTTATTTTTTATTGATTGTAAGCTGCCCAGAGTTACCTTGAAGTAAGATGGGCAGCCTATAAATAAATAAATAAATAAATAAATAAATAAATAAATAAATAAATAAATAAATAAATAAATAAATAAATAAATAAATAAATAAATAAATAAATAAATAAATAAATAAATAAATAAATATATATATATATATATATATATATATATATATATATATATATATATATATATATATATATATATATATATATATTCGTTCACAGGAAATCCATTACAGAAAAAAGCAAAGCTTAGCACCTAACTGAGTACATCCTACTTTTCTCAGTTTGCTGGGAAAAAAAGCAGAAGCACATTTCATAAAGCCAATGAAGCAGACTACCGACAGATCTGAAGTCAGAGTACTTATAAAACGATTGCAATGAAGAAGTTGTAGATGTTTTATAAGAATTGCCAGATGTGGTGGGGATTTTCAATAGGAGGAGAACTGAGAAGTTAATATTTCCTTTTTTGGGGGGGGGGGTCATGGTAGAGAAGTTGCACACTCAGAGACTGAAGAATGACTAAATGTAAAACTCTCCTACTGTCAAATTCCTAGGAAGGGTGGGAGACATTTTGCTGCTTTTACCTGCTTTCTCATTTCCTTCAGCTATCCGACTGCATGATGTCTTGAAGCCATTTGACTGTTCTCACAGGGGGTGCCAGAGAAGGATTTGGTAAACCACAAAAAAGCAAACTGGTAAAGGTCAAATAAATCATGAGAATGCAGGATAAAGTTTTGCTTACTTTTTTGGAGGCTATATTTGGAGGGAAATAGGATCTGCTTATGTGAATGCACATCTATTAAATGTCTGGGAACTTTTTGATGGCTCTCAAATAAAAACTTGGAGAGGAAAGAAATACCAGTGTTGGAATGAGCCAGCAAGTATACAGTTTAGCATATTAGGAAAAGGAATTTTGACAGAGCTTATACAGGAAATTCCACCCCTTCTCTAGCTCTCTATATCTTCAGGCCTATTCAGTGTTATTCACAATTGATTTCTGACATTTTTACCTCATATTTCCTTGAGAAGCTTACACCTTCCCATTTTATCACCAGAGCAACTCTGGAAGGTAGATCAGACTTGGAGATGGTTCTGGATCTATGGAAATCCAGCAAGCTCCAAAGCTAATGGAAGATCTGAATTCAACATTAGCCAGTCTTGCTGTACTATGGAATGAGACCCCTTGTCTTGTGGAGAAAACGATTTTCTGATTCAGGAAACCTCAGAAGAATATAGGATGGCTGTGTCCTTTGGGAGAGATTGAGAAGAATAGGATACCCTTGGGGAAATATAACCAGAGGGCTCTCTTCAAAAATCATATGAATCTGTTCATTATCATCCACACATATAGAACATACAGTAGATTGGGTTTAAATTACAAGAAGGCAAATTCCAGTTGAATATTAGCAAAATGTTTCTTACAGTCAGAGCAATTTGATATTGGAACAGGTTACTTAGAGCAGGGGTCCCCAACCTGTGGGCCGTGGCCCACTACCAGGCCGTGGCCTATTTGCAACTGGGCCGTGTGAGTGGCAGGCTGGCACGCATGCATCCCCACTTGTGTGAGTGATGCCTCAAAGCTTCTCTCACCGGCCCACAACTCATGGGGCCCAGTTCCCCTCTCCCACCCCAGCCAGGCTGCCAAGCTGCAAAGGTTGGGGACTGCTGACTTAGAGCAGTGATATTCTTCCTATTGCTAGATACGTTCAACAGAAGCTGGATGGTCATCTGTTGGGAGTGGTTTAATTTGGATTTATCCACTGATTAGATTGATGGACTTAGTAGCCTACATAGCTCATGCCATGGTATTTACTGCTTTTACAAATATGGATATTAGTCAGCATAAAGGAAGAGAAGTTGAGAGGCAAATGTTTGTTTTGCTCTTTAAATCATAAATTTCTAGGAGCTGTAAAATGATGAAATGAAAGAGAACAATGACACAGTCTTGAAATTATAACTGCACTATTTTTTTTCTTTTGTGTTTTAACATTCTAATGAAATCTATTAGAAAAGAAATTGCTTCTGATCTTTCAGTATGTAAGTTTCAGTTTCATCATATAGTTATGAAGAGTGCAGAGAAGAGCAACGAAGATGATTAGGGGACTGGAGGCTAAAACATATAAAGGACAGTTGCTGGAATTGGGTATGTCTAGTTTAATAAAAAGAAGGATAGGGGTGACATGATAGCAGCGTTCCAATATCTCAGGGGTTGCCACAAAGAAGTCAAGCTATTCTCAAAACACCTGAAGGCAGGACAAGAAGCAATGGATGGAAACTAATCAAAAAGAGAAGCAACCTAGAACTAAGGAGAAATTTCCTGATAGTTAGAACAATTTATCAGTGGAACAACCTGCCTCCAGAAGTTTTGAATGCTCCAACACTGGAAGTTTTTAAGAAGAGATTGGACATCCATTTGTCTGAAATGGTATAGGCCAGGGTTTCCTGCCTGAGCAGGGAGTTGGACGAGATGTAGAAGATCTCCAAGGTCCCTTCCAACTCTGGTATTGTATTGTATTGTATTGTATTGTATTGATATCTCCAGCAAATTTCTTTGGTTGAATAATCTTTAATTCAATCTTTTTTTTTAAAAAAGGATAATGGAATCATGGAGTTGAAAGGGCCATTGGAGATCTTCTAGTCCACTCTCCCCACCCAGGACAGGAATCCTCAGAATTTCCCAAATAGCTGTTCAACCTTTGCTCAGTGATGAAGCACCCACAACTTTTAGAGAAAGAGGCTATTCCACTGGTTAATAACTTTTAAGTTAGAAAATTCCTCCTTATTTTGAGTTTGGATTTTCTTTTGGAAAGCATCCATTGATTTGTTCATGTCCTACTCTTAAGAGCTACAGTGAATAAATTCACCTCTTCTTCTCTGTGACAGCCCTTTAAGTATTAGAAGAATGCTATCGTGTCTTCCCTTAGCTTTCTCTTATTTATGTTAAATGTCTCCATTTCCTTTAGCGGTTCTTTTTAGCTTTTAAGCCCCCTTCACCCTTCTTTGCATTCATCAGTTTTTCCAGTTCACAAATACCCTTCTTGTATTGCTGTGACCAGAACTAGACATAGTATTCCAGGTGTGGTCAGACCAGCACAGCACAGAGAGGAACTATCAATTCCCATGCCATTCCTCTGTTGACAGCTCACAATTGCATTAATTCTTTTGGCAGCAGAGCATCCTGCTAGCTTATGCTTGATCTGTGGTTGACCAGAACACCCAGAACCTTCTCACATGTAGTACTGCTGAGCCAGATACCATCTATCTGATACTCAAATTTCTGGGCTTTTTTTTGTTTGTACAGAACTCTACATATCTTGCCATTGAACTGCAGTTTATTGGACAGGGCCCAATATTTGTCAATCAAGTTCCTTTCGAATCTTGAGCCTCCTTTCTGACACCTCAGAAAACTATCCCTGCTCTTCTTTTTCCTCGGTGTCTCAGTAATTGCCAGGCTCTGCAGACCTGTTGAATGGTCTTGTTTTCCAGTGGTTCATTCTCATCTCACCCTACCTTCTACCTCTAGCCATTTCTCAAGCTAGCCATTTCTCTCTTGCCTCTCCCCATTTCACCACAGAGTTTCAGCATCCAGTTACGGGAGCCCAAATCTTCTGGTATGCATTTCATTTATAATTTTTCTCTTCCAACACTCTTCCAGCTGCCCTAGCAACATATAACCTGGGTTAAAGGGATTAGGAAAAGTACAAAAAAAGATGTTGAGACTCTAGAAAGGGTGAAGAGAAGAGCAACAAAGATGATTATGGGGCTGGAGGCTAAAACATATGAAGAATGATTGCTGAAATTGGGTATGCCTAGTCTAATGAAGAGAAGGACCAGGGGTGACATGATAGCAGTCATCCAATATTTGAGAGAAGAGGGGGACAACCTAATCTCCAAAGCACCTGAGGGCAGGACAAGAAGTAATGGATGGAAGCTTATCAAAGACAGATCCAACTTAGAACTGAGGAGAAATTTCCTGACAGTTAGAACAATTAACCAGTTGAATGGCTTGCCTCCAGAAGTTACGGATGCTCCATCACTAGAGATTTTTAAGAAAAGATTGGACAGCCATTTGTCCAGAATTTCATAGGGTCTCCTGCTTGAGCAGGAAGTTGGACTACTAGAAGACCTCCAAGATCCCTTACAATTCTGTTATTCTGTATTCTGTATTCTATTCTGTACACTTTATTCCCAAATTGCCATCTCCCATCATATTATCTTTACAATTTACAGAGCTTTTTAAATGCAATAGAGGAACAGTGGCTAGCATTCTGGAAAGCCTTCAGAAAATGTTAATGCTTTTGTTTATTTTACTTTTTTCTAACCATCAACATTGCCTCACATAGCTTACCATCATAGCCACTTCTCAGCATTTTTTCCCTCTGAGCCACCAAACAAATGCACATAAATACATTGAGGGATTGGGAAGGGAGAAGATTTCCTGAGATTAAGACAATGCTTTATTTCTATTATGGGAAAAAATGCATAAAATGCAGAGATTCTAGAATCCTCAAAGAAGAGATGAGCGGTAGAAAGCCAGGGATTTGGATTGGGCAGAGGAATTTGTGGGCAAGGGGGAAGAACAATCTGAATCTATTTCTAGCTTGAGACTTCTTCCCCAACCACTTAAGTGGCCATGAATCTGCTTATAGTGAAATGTCCTTACTCATGTTGTGTGATTTCTTTAGAAGAAGAAACTATTGAATTCCAGAACTGGTGAGTCTGAAAGGTAGATTTGCTGGATTTTTATTTTTTATTTTTGTCTGTGTGATATGAGAGGATTTTTGTTCATGAAAAATTGGTGGCATCTCAGAGGGCATGGCAGGGATTACATTATGCATCCTGCACTCTTTTTCTGGTTAACCGAAAGTTGCACATGGATCAACTCATAGTGTTTCTTGCATGCTCCTTCACTTTCAAGATCAGGAGAAGAGAAAACTATCACAGGCTAATTTCTCATTGTTTTATGCAGTACAAATGCTCTTGGTACAAATGCCTTTAGAAAAATGTACAGCTTTGTATAACTTTGGTCGCATATCAAAAAAAATAAGTAGGAATTATGAATGATGGTAGGAGTACTAGTACATAACAATGTTTAATATTCGTATAGGATTTCAGACTGTGCAGAATAGTTATTATACATTATATCTGAAATCTTTACTACAGTCCAGTTAGTCCAATTGATAGAGAAAGGCTGTGTTCCCTGCAACTTTTCTGGTCTTAGAATAATATATTTTTGGAGATATACAGAAATGTACAAAAATAAGAAATAAACAGTGCAGGCAAACTATAAACTGGAAAAGAGGAAGGATAACAAAATCCCAAGTTGAAGCTTGGGTCGAGCAAGCTTGGGTTGAGCAAGAGAGAGACATTAAGGAGACAAAATAAGGAAATAAATTTTACCTAGCCAATAGCTAGACAAACTCATTATCCTGAAGTAATGTGGTATTCTGCTTGGGGCAAGTTGAATTATTGTTAAAAAATAAACAGACAAAGAAAAGTAGAATCATCTGAAAAAGCCAGCTGGCTGCTACACCTTCAGAAAAGAGCTATCCATGTGGCTGTAAGTGTGAAGGAGCGAAAAAGAAAGAGAGAAAGGGTTTCTCTTGATCTAAGAGATGATAATAAATTAACCAAATGTAATTGTAGTTTTAATGTTGCTAAAATGTTGGCTGTTACCATTATTATTGGGTGTATAGTCAATCAATCAAGTAAGCAAATCAATAATTTAGAATAATCATTTTTTTCCCAAATGGAGTATAGATAAATCAAAAATCGAAAACTTCACACTGAGTTCTATAAAATTATGCATAGTGTAAAAATACAATGTGGAAAGGTTTCTTTTCCTCTCTTCTATTCAGTTTCATGAATAGTGAAGGTCGGTAGAACTTTTAAAACACAAAAGAGGACTTCTTCACAATGTCCCTGGATACATTCTGGAATTGTCCATTACAAAAGACAGCAATGGGAGCAATTGGTTGACTTTCAGACAAGACCAGACAAATTCATGATGGTTATTTGCTATCTCTGATGTCTAAAAGTGTGTGTGTGTCTTCAAATGTGTATTTCTAGGAAGGGTGAGGCTGCTATTGCCTCTTTGTGGGCTTCCTACAAACATCTGATGGGAAATAGACTGCTGGCCTAAGTAGGCTATAATCTGTTTTTCACCTGTTCTATAAAACCAACACTCTAGAAGTTTGAACAGGAGTCAGAGGCCTTGCAATCTATCAGAGCAAGGAGTCTCGCAGATTCCAAATACTTTGCACTCCTAATTCTTGTGCATGAGTTTCCATGTGTCACTTGTTCATGGTACACAAAACTGAAAACTTATTAAATGCCTGAGAGCTGGAGGGGCACAAAGGAAAGCTATACATTGTTCAAGATTTCACCTAAATGTCTAATAGAAGTTGAATGGAAAGATGCACATATGTTCTAAAGAGAGTGGCTAAAAACTACTATTGGGCCTGTGATGTTAAATAAATCAGTCCTGAAACTGGAAAGCATCATATGAGTTTGGAGATGGGTACAGCTTACAGCTTGGTTTACCACAATCACCTTTATTATGCGTGGAATTTTTACACAAATAAGGTCCCTGTGATGGGATATTTATTTAGTGAGCAAACCCATTTTGTTTGCCACTCCGTGCCTCAGGGATATCAGTCCTTGGAGGGGACTGCTGATAGCAAGTGCTGGATGTTGTTAATATGGCAGGAATTTGGATGCCAGGAAAAGGGGAAGAATCTTGCCTCTACAACATATGACCATCCAGTAGGGAATGAGAGAAGTGACGTGGGACACTTTGGAATGATGCACAGAAAGCAGAATTAAGCTACCCATACCTGGAATTTGATAGCTTCCTTGCTGAGTAACAAATTTTTATTAACAGTCATAAGCTTTCATGAAAAAGTGCTACCAGACTCCTTATTTTTTGCCACCATAGACTGACATGGCTCTCCTCCTATGCTATCCATATCTGTGATTTATATTTCCCTGCCCTTCCATAATTATTCCATTTTTCATCCCTGCCCTAGGCTGATTTTTTAAAATTGGCTAAAGGAAATTTATTAGCATTTTGGAATGGGACAAACTGTTGGCCTATTTCTAGGAAGCATGATGCTGTGGGCTTTCTACAAACATCTGATGGGAAACCAACTGCTAGCCTAGGTAGGCTAAAATCTGCAGACATCTTATGTTTTTCACCTGTTCTGCAAACAGTTGAAACTGTTGGTCTACCAGGGCACAAGTTCATTGATGTCTGCAGCAAGCTATCATAACATTATAATAGTAATACATTCATAGTGATGCATGTCATGATGTAAATGCCTTGATGATGTTCTTGCTTCCTGACATCTGGCCAAGCACATAAGTCCCAGCACTGCCAGAATGATGCCATCCTATTCATTTTTTTTTAATTTGTCCCCGCAGCCATGATTCACCGAAGTTCTGCAAGTAGAACATTATGCAGCGTTTTTCTCTCTATCCATACTTTTGTGAGATTTTTAACATTCCTGTTGAAGTCTTACAAGACTGTTGTGTTACCATTTGAAATCTCGTGAGATACTCATCATTTTTCATGTGTGCTTATTTTATTTTCTTCTTTATATAATCATGGAATCCCACAGTTGTAGGATCTCATTATCTGTAGAGGTTCCGTGGACCATAATGTCTACTGGTGTTACCGTATATTACTATGGTAGTCCATGGCTTAAATTGGGATCCACAAAAACTTTTGAATGACAACGTCATTCAAAGACATTTAGGATTGAACGTTATGGGAAAAAAAAAATAAAGAATTAGAAATCAAAGGGAACTTTCCAACCAATGTGGGATTTACACGCAAATTAGTAACAACAGGGAGAAAATCATGAGAACAACTGTCTTAAGCTTCAGACCTTCTGCCCTCCAAGTCTGCCTTCCACTTGGGAGCTGCACAAAATCTGAAGCAGATCTTTCCTCCATATCACATGCCAAGGACTGGATAGGTCCATTAAAGATAAACGTTTCGGTTATTTTGACTGGCTCATTCTAAATATCCATTACTGAAAAGCTTCATATCCCATTACAGATTCCCAGAATCATTTTGTCACCCTGCGTCACTGCAGTTTTTTTTTTTTAAACATCAACTGTACTAATAGCTGTAGTCTGTATTTTGGAACACCAGCTGTTAAATGTTAGTGCTCCTTGCACTGCATTCTCGTTGTCTTATAACCTTATTAACTAAGCAACCAGGTTGATATAACTGCAGGAAACCCAGCACTGGGAGACCTCTATAACATTCCATAGAGGAAAAACATCCTCAGAATCCCATTCTGCTCTCTATGACTTCTCTCCCCAGCAGTGCCACCCGACCCTCAGGACCTGGCTGTATCCCCAGACCACAGCAGGGTTGGCAGCTGCTTGGCAGTTTGAGAGGTGAATCCAATCCGGCATGGCTTTGATAGCCTTCTGTCTACGTCTACATTATTTCCCAAACACATAGTGGAGTCCAGAATCTCAAGCTGTTGCAATGCAGTGAAAATGTTGCCATGTCTGGGAAATGCTGATGTTAAATGGAGACTAGAATTCAATCATTTCAATGTCCAGAAAATAATTCATTTAAAGAAGATTCTTTCACCATGTTGGACATGAGACACCCTTCTCTAACCTGTTATTTTCCAGATGTATTGGACTGTGGAAGTTGCAATTTTACACATCTAGAGCCCAGGAATCAGAGAAGCTAGTAAACATCTCATAAAGTGGTATGGGCAGCATTTTTGGCCAAGAGTTTCATATAACAGTTCAGAGAGCTAAGGTCTACAATGCTGTGGAACACTAGTAGTTTGTGAAACAAAGCTTGAGAACTATTGTTCTACAACATTAAGATTTACGTTTCATATAAACAACAGACTCAATGATTAACCTGGCTTTAGGCAAGTCTATGCTCCACATGTATGAAATATGAAGCAAGGACATGTCCAGGGTGCATAGCTATGATGCAAACAAATCACTTGGCTATGTGTCCAATGCATCATGTGTTAATTAAGTGGCTTCAGATAATCCACTCTTCTCTAGCCTTTAGGCTATTACACAGAAAGATAGACACGTACACATCCACGCACACAGACACACACACAGACTACAGAACTAGTCAAACAATGGAGGCACGTGAGCTGAGTACCTTACAAATCTAACCTAAGATGTTTCTGAAAAGATTAACACAACTTTAAAAAATAGGAAGTCCTCAAATTAAAAAAGTTACAATCTGAGTAGAGAATCATGCTATACTTGAAGTGATTTGCCCCTGACATTGGAGAAACTAATTTGGAAAGAGCAGAAAGTCTGCAGAGTTGCAAGGACTTTACATGTTTGTCTTGAAACATGTGCTAAAGATATCTCTTAACTTTAGATATCCCTTCCTTCCTCACCCAGTCATAAGTGCAAGGAATGGTTGTAAGTCACTTTTTTCAGTGCCACTGTAACTTCCAATGGTCATAAAATGAATATTTATAAGTCTAGAACTACCTTTATACATTAACTTGGGGATGTTCAAACTGTAAACCCTGAAAGCAAATTGGAATTTCTGCCTTCAAAGTGGCAGATATTATAGATTTTGGGGAAAGATAACAGGGAGTTGCTACTCCATCACTTTATGCCCTAGAAAGCCTTCAGGGACATCTATGTGGTAGTTTTTGGATAAGATGAATCCTGCATACAACTTCTTGGTTAACCGCTGTGTGTTGTACCAAAGAAGACAAGTGTAGACCTTCCACTTGGTATAATCGACAAATACAGCTTTTTACCATTCAACTAAACCCCATATCAAGCAACTTATATAGAGTTATATAAGTTATCTGAAGTACTTCAAATTTATTTTTTTAAGGCTATGTCTTAAAAAAAAACCACATGCAAACAAGAATATGAAGATGAAACAAGATGAAACAGCCATGGTAGCAAGATTGCAGAGTGTGCTGCATAGTTGCTTTGATTGCATAGTTGCTTTGATCGCATGTAAACCAATTACAAATTCAGTTGATGGACATTAAAATGATTCTCTCTCTCTCCCCCACCCCCCGACTGCCAAATTCAGAATGGAAAATGGTTTATTCAGAATATTTTGGTATATGAATGTTTTATAACTACGTTTAAGTATTAATATTTAAGTTGGAATGTGAATGAATATCTTTGCATGTAGATATCATATCTGTTGCTTTACCTCATGTGCCAACTCAGCTGATCATTGACTATAATGTTTGAAGGCCCTGAAATAGGATATCAAATTCCCAAAGAGCTATGTGTATATGAATTGTGTACATGAACAAACTCTTCATATATGTTGTAAACAGGAAAGTGGACAGCTCCGGTCAGGAAAGACCTAATATAATGCTTTATTTATGATTCAGTGAAGGATCATAATTATGAGGGTATAGTGCATAAAACACATGTAAAATGTCCCAAGTTCTCTAATGTAATCTGATCAAAAGCAGAAGACCTGAAATGCCTCTGCTAGTGAGTCATTACTATTTAAAGTAGACAGCTTTAAGCTAAAAGCCCAAATATGTTCACTAGGCATCTAGCAAATTTCTATATTCACTCTGGGCAAAAAAAATGTCCTTTTCATGGCATCCCAAATTATTCTTAAAACCAATTTCCTCAAAGGAAAGGTTGGTAGTATTTTTCTCAGAAACAGTTGGGATGAAACTGCTTAATGTATACAATCAGGACTCTCTTCAACAGAAAAACAGAGTTGGAAGGGACCTTGGAGATCTTCTTCTCCAACCCCCTGCTCAAGCAGGAGACACTATACCAGGGGTAGGCAACCTTGGCTCTTTTATGACTCGTGGACTTCAACTCCCAGATTCCTGAGCCAGCATGGCTCAGCATGGAAACCTCTCCCTTTCCCCTCAGAATGGCTGGCTCAGGAATTCTGGGAGTTGAAGTCCATGAGTCATAAAAGAGCCAAGGTTGCCTACCCCTGCACTATACCATTCCAGACAAGTGGCTGTTTTGTCTTTAAAAAAAAACAAAACTCCAGTGATGGAGCACTCACAGCTTCTGAAGGCAAACCATTCCACTAGTTAATTGTTCTCACTGTTTGGAAATTTCTCCTTAGTTATAGGTTGCTTCTCTCCTTGATTAGTTTTCATCCATTGTTTCTTGTCTTGCCTTCTGGTGTTTTGGAAAATAGGTTGACCTCCCTTGTCTTTGTAGGAGTCGCTCAAATATTGGAACACTGCTATTATGTCACTCCTAGTCCTTCTTTTCACTAGACTAGACCAACTCAATTCCTGCAACCGTTCTTCATACGTTTTAGCCTCCAGCCCCCAACCATCTTTTGGTCTCTTTAGTCTTCTCAAGCTTACATGCCCACAAGTGGCAAAGTACTACAACCCTTTGCTGACCTTTTCATTTAGTTTCAGATTTCCAGTCAATAGCATCTCGCCTATCACATTCTCCCAGTGGATGTACTAGCCAAACAATAGGAAAGCTGTTTCATTTAATGTGCTCACAGGATGAGAGGGACAAGAAGGAGAGAAGATTAAAAAGTAGTGAGAATAAATGTTGGCCACTTTGCTGGAAGAAAGATACAATCCCAACAATATTTGATTGGGAACTTAAACTTGGAGAATATGCAGTAATGGCAAAACTAACATTCACAGAGGTTTAACCAGATTTAAGCAAGAATGGTCCCCATACATACAATACATCATGCAGCATTGGCATGTATTATCACAAGCTGGCTTCTAAGGGGACCCAAATGTCTACTAAATCAGCAGATGTATAAAGAGGTAGTAATTAGAATGCTGACATCCTGAATTGTATTTAATATTGATAGACTACTTCTTCAATGCTTTATTTCCAGTAGTCTGTTATCTAAACAATAGAATGTTAATCTTCAATTAATGCCATGTAAATATCATTGTATTAAACAACATAATACATCAAGGTTTACAGAAACATAATAATAAAAAAGGGGGGGATCAAGTTTTAACCATTTTCATTTGGCATTCAGAACTGAAAGTTCCTTATGTATGTTCCCAATAAACTTGGAACATAGCATTAATTTTTGGCTGAGAATTGTTCAGAATTGATTATTATGGGGTTCTTTTTTATAATCATATAAGTACTCCCTTCTCCATTCCCACTTGGTACAGTTTTTCATGCAAGGGATGATAGAAACCATCAAATCTATTGTTATTTTTTTTAAACTACTGTATCTAAAGCCTATTCCCAACCTTGAAACATATAGTAAACAGCTTTGGACCATGAAAAGGAAGTCTATAGAGACCAGTTTAGACATATCCTTCATCTTTCTGTCGCCTTTTAAATGGTTCTTGCTCAGAGGATTTATACTGAGATGAAGTGGTGATATTTGGGAGCCCAATTCTGGGAGCCCAAAGGAACAAACAGATGGTTTAGTGTAGTATCAGACTAGAATCTGAGAGACTAAGTTCTAGTCCTCACCTTTGGCATGAAGCCTGCTGGGTAATCTTGGATCAGGTACTTTATTTCAGTCTTAAAAAGGAGGTAATGGCAAGCCACTTCTGAAAAACTTTGCCAAAAATACCGCAGGGCCTTGTCCAGGAAGTCTCTGGAAATTGGACAATGGAAGTGGGGGCAGAGGGGAAGGCAAGTACAAATAAAAGGTGTAGTCCTTTTATTGTAGCTCTCAGTGGAGCTATATCTACACGGAGGGAAGCTTTTGGTAGGGTACCTCAAGGGATAGATGGAGAACTCAACAAATTTGCAGACAATGTCAAGCTGGGGAGGGAATTGCCAACACTTTAAAAGGTACAATCAAGATTCAGAAGGATCTTGACAGACTTCAGCGTTGGGCCCTATCCAACAAGATGCACTCCAGTGTTTAGATAAGTAAGAGCCTGCACATAGGCAAGAAAATGCATAGTACAAAATAAATGGTACCTGGATCAACAGTAGTAACCATGAGAGGGATCTAAGTGTTTTGGTAGAACACCACTTAAGTATGAGTCAGCAGTGTGCTGAAGCTGCCAAAAATGCTAACACAGTTCTAAACTGCATCAAAAGAAGGATAGCATCAAGATCACAAGAAGTGCTCTATAGTGTTCTGGTGAGACCACACTTGGAATACTGCTTCCAGTTCTGGTCACCAGGATTCAAAAAAGATGCTGAGGCCCTAGAGAGAGTGCAGAGAAGAGCATCAAAGATGAGGCTAAATCATATGCTGAATGACTAAGAGAACTAGATATGTTTAGCTTAATGAAGAGAAGGCTTAGGGGAAATATGATACTAATCTTCTGATATTTGAAGGGCTGTCACAGGGAAAAGGCATTGATTTATTCTTCATAGTATCTGAGGGCAGGACAAGAAGCAATGGGTGGAAGCCCATCAGAGAGAAATTCAACCTGGAAATAAGGAGGAATTTTCTGACAGCAAGAACAAGTAATCAGTGGAACAGCCTGCCTCCTGGAATTGTGAGTGCTTCATCGCTGGAGGTTTTCAAAAAAAGATTGGACAACCAATTCTGGGATGGTATAAGGATTCCTGCCTTGGGCAGTGGATTGGACTACAAGACCTCTAGGTCGCTTCCAGCCCTATGATTCTAAGATTCTATGGTTTTCAAAAATATTTGTAAACCAACTTTCTTGTAAACATTTCAAGGACCTTTCCAAGAGAAAGTTTCTACAAAACGTAATGGCAATAAATGGATGAGTGGAGCAGGTTAACATACATAATAAACAGAAATGATAATTGAAACATGATGACCCCATTGTGCATGACAAGGCTCTTCAGTATCATGGCCTCTATTACCTTTTAGTTGTGAATGGTTTGCACATCACAAGTTGAATGGAAATGGCAACCCATGGTTATCAGGATGAAATATGATGTTGGATGTTTTCTTTTCCAGGAATTCCCATTGATTGTTAAGAAAGCAACCAATCCAATAAGTAAGAAGGCGTCTAGCAAACAAGACTTTTTGTCAGGTGTGATGTTCTGCAGTAAAGTGTCAGTTTCCAAAAAAGGAGGGAGCACATTCCCAGGAGGGGGGGCAAGACAAGAGACAGCACAGTCCAGAGCTGGAACATGGGAAGAGGAAGATATTTAGGATAGCCACTCCCTAGAATCTCCCAGTCTATATCTGTTAAGGTCAGAGTAATAAGTGTTTAGTCTGACAAAATTCTGTCAATTGGCTCTAAGCAAATAAAGAATTGAACTTTAGCTGGATTTTTCTATGTCATTCTTGGGCTGGTCCTGACATCAGTCTTCATTTGAGAGATCTGCTTTCAGGCCCAGTAGTGTCTTATGTCAGGCTTGGAGTTTAAAGTATTTGTTTCTTGTTCTGGTGCCATCAGATCTCTAGAGCTTTTCCCCATTCTGCTGTAATGAATAAGGGCAGAAGAAAACAGACTGCTCCATGAGCTTGAGAGAGATTGATCACCATTTACATCACACAACTGATCAGTGCCAGGAGAGACTGAAGAGAAATTAAGTAAGGATTTTTCAAGCCAAATTACATTTGTAAACCCAAAGTAAAGAGCGGGAGAGATCAGGTAACCCTGTTCCAAGCACTGCCTTATTAGACAGGCACAAATAGAAAAGCAGGTGACAGAAACAACTCACAGCAGAACTTGTAAGAAAAAACCTCGCTTTTTCCTACACCACAGACAATTTGCATACTGGTGATATGGGCCAGGAGAGAGAGCATTTTGTGCTCATTGAAAGGGCCTTTCATGGTAAAAAGATGGGCATCTACATTTCAATAGTACAGCACACCCAGACCATACACCTGTGTTCTACCACCTGATATTACTCAGCTCTGCGGGACTTACAACCTTCAAAATTCATAACAATCATAGGAATTACAGGAATCCAGTGAAGTCCACAACTATCATATTTGGGCTGCAAAACTTCCAACAGGCAATGCATGGCAGCAAAGATATACAAATAATAAACTCTGCTGCTACCTAATGGTCATCTTGATTTTTGCAACTCAGTTGCAGTAACCCTAATATACTCTGGCTGGAAGGCAAGAGCTTGGAGAAGACTGTGGAAAATGATGCTCAGGCTATTTCTCTGTCTGGCAATCAGCCTTGAGAATCTAAGAATTAGAAATGACTTGAGGTTCCATACAGCTGAAACAATTGTTTCCAGGAATCTAGGCCAATCTTAGCCTCCTGCAGACACATTATTTATATAAGGGGGTGATGGGTAGAAAATGATGTGGAACTGCATCTGCAGCTTTGCTTAGACAACATGTCACTTTTTCCAGTAATAGACTCAATGTCCATAAATTTTGCAACGGGGAAATGGTCTTGAATAGATGTCTCCATGTGAAGACTTCCTGTATCCTTTCCTGCAAACTGTGGAGAAGAGTATGACACATTTAAATGCTTTTTTTCTAGGAAAGGGGTGCTATGATTCAAATACTTCACCTGACAAAACAAAAAATGAAATAAAAACAAAGCAAATTTTTAACTTCATATAATAGCTGCTGAACTTCTGTCTGGTAAGACACTGCCTTCCTTTGGCTCAAAAGTCTTTCAACTATTCCATCACTTAACAGGTTAACTAGAAAGAATGGAGATGGGACTCAAGATGAGAAAGGCCTAATTTTAAATATCTAGGATACCCCAGATTGTCAGTTTGGTTTTCCATTAATTTTACAGCTATCTCATCTGAAATGCGTTCTGCCTTTTATTCTGCATCAGTTTGCAATTTTAAGCTGTCATATACATTTTCTTGATGTGTAATCATTATTTATCATATTTTTGCGCGCAGCTTTTAACTGTATGGATCTCCCGTCCCCTCTCCTTCCTTCTTCTGACAAGCTCTTTGCAAAGTTCCAAGAAGTGCAAATATTGTCTTCCAGTTTTGTACTCTTTTTGTTCATTAATTGTTTCCTTTTAGTTCAACTGAGCTCCTTTGAGGAATTCAGCTTTTAATTTAATAAGGGATTACCATGAACCCCTTTCCCCACTTTAAAATTGTTGCCAGTCTCTGTAATTCCCTCCTTTCCTGCATAATTATGAAAGGGTGTAGTGTGGACATCATTAGAATTAAGATAAGATAAGGCACCTCCATCCACTTTTTCTGGGAACCTTCAGCACAGAAATATACACTATTGGGTTTTTGTATACCACAAAGGGGATCAAGATTACCCAAAGTTGCCCCACCCCCCATGGCTTACATTCTAGCCCTGTTCCCCTTCATTAAAGTAAATATGATTACAGTTCAGGGTTTAGGGTTTTTTTTACAAACGTGCTTGAGGGGAAAGCCACACACTGAGATAATTCCCATATTCATGCCCTCAAGTCCAAGACGCATCACCATTCCTACTAATGATAACCCCCCCAAACCCCACCCTTCCTGGTTATCCATTGAAAAGAGAGCAGTGTACTAGTTTGATCTGTGGATAGAACATATCCAGTGACTCATAACCATCCAAGGGAAGTTATCTCCAGATTCTGTACATCCCTAACAGCTGAACAAGCAGGGATATTATGAAGCCACTGTATTTGGCACATGGGAGAGCATTTCAAGATGCATTCACCAGATGAAGTGTTTTCCTTCTGGGAGGAGGTACGAAGAGAGCTGCTTGTTTTCTGGCAGGAGACACAGAAGAAACAGCCACTGAACAGGGCTCCTGCCCTCCACCCACCAAGAGAGATGTCAACACTGGTTATCTAAGCAACACATTCTTTTCCACAACAGCGGAGAAAGCAATGGATTGTCTTCTTAAAAAGCGACATGGAGGCCACAAAAGATGCATTGTTTCCAAATGAATTGATTGGGGAATCAATTGGGTGGTTTAGAGGTAGGGGGCTGAATTTATGCCATCATTTTGTCTAATTACTCCTGATGTTTTCAGTGTTGTCATGTGGCTTACTACAAAGGCAACTGCCAGCTTATGTCCCCGAAAGCAGACTAAACTGTTTTGCTTACAAGGCCATGAGGTTTGGCTTTGTTTTGTCCTTGTTCACCCGCCTGCCTGTCTTTGTGTCTTCCAAAGTACATACAACAAATGATTCCACAAGGTTCTCAAACAACTCCAGACTGGCAATATGGCTTCTCCTTGCACAGGCAATCTAGAAGCTGGAATTTTGGAGTAGGATGCTTAATTGGACCAACACGTTTGCAGAAATGCAAAATCTAGCAAACAATCCTCACCTGAAATAATTTCAGCCTTAGATTTACATATGTAAATTCCACTTTTAAATAGGTTACAAAGATCTACATGTTAATTGGGATTCTGCTAAAAGGTCCAGGAAATAATGTCAAAAAAATCTTCCACGGGGCTCATGAAACAGAGTACTTAAGTCCCTCTTTGGCCTCAAATCTATACAAAACTCTAGAGAATGCATCTAATGCACATTGTCATACCAAGACATTACAACTGAGAAATTGTAGGTTTTAGTGGAAGTGAATGAGATGTGCAGTAATAAATGTGAGAATTCTGCCAGATAGACTCCGCTAGTAGAATACGTTTTTCAGAATTGATTTGCTGGTGCAGAAAATGGATGAAAGATCAAAGCCAGGAAAGGGCATGGATAGGGTGGAACAACCTAGAAGAAAGGCTTTCTTAGGCCTTATACAGCTCCAGAACACAGCCATACCAATGCTGGCAACATAGTTTCCTATTATCGTATCTTGCTCTTGATGCAATACACTCTTCAGTTTTGTTTGGAGGAAGGAACATAGCTCCCACCACTGATG